>LOEQ01000213.1:62658-86142 GCA_001685075.1 Bramus lutescens | reverse complement strand
TATCTATCTATCTATCTATCTATCTATCTATCTATCTATCTATCTATCATCTTGATCCAGTCTCTGTGTACTTTGAGACTTCCCTCCCCGTTGTGAAGTTTCTGGAAACTGGAGGTTCTTCTGACTCAATGACCTGTTCTGGAATGTGGAAGGGAAAACTAAGGGGGTCTGGTCGTGCTTTTGGGTGAGCTCCCTTCAAGCTAACTTTATGACTTCAAGTCCATGTATATATTCTACCTGCAGGCTTTCTTATGAAGCCAGGGTGGTGATGTATGCCTGCTTCTGCCCCACAGGGTAACCCCGCAGCAGGCATTCCACTCTGGTAGTGAAATCTCAACCCTGCTCCACTCCTCAGTTGTACGATGGCAGGAGTGGCAGAGGCACATGCCTCATTTGCACCCACATGGAAAGAACAGTCAGGTTACCTGGCACTCCCCATATGTGGGCTTGTACACTTCCATGTCAGCTCAAACTTCACCCATGTATGAAGCTTTCGGGCCTCCAGCAAATGCCATGACTTCTTACTGAGGTCTGGGCTTGAACCTCAAATCTTGCCTTTTGTTCCTCTAGTTTGCTTTCTCTCATTCATTCCCTTTTACTAAGGAGTTCTTCGTAGATGATAAAAGGCAGAGAGAAGAGACCATGCACTTGTTACTATGTGGTACTGAGTGTTTGAATTGCCGCCAAAGAACAAGATGAATTGCATCTCTCTGTTGACATAAATAAACAAACAAATAAATAAACAAATAAACCCCAAAGAAGCAGTGAGATCAGGTCCTATCCCTGGTGTTTAGTTGGCTTTTGGGACCCTGTTCCCCATGCTGGATTACCTTGCCCAGCCTTGACTCAAGGGGAGGAGATGGGTCCTGCCTCAACTTGATGTTCCATGCTTTGTTCAAGGCCATGGGAGGCCTGCCCCTTTCTGAAAGGAGCAGAGGAGGAGCGGATGGGGTGGGGTAGATGGGAGTCGCAGTGAGGGAATGGGAGGAGAGAAGGGAGGGAAAACTGTGGTCGGTATGTAAAATAAATGAAAAGATGTTCATAAAATAAAAGACTCTGAAGTAAAGTCAGGGACCTAGATGGGTTCGGAAGGAGCACAACTCTTTTACTCCATCTTCTAGGATTGACAGCTGCCTGTTGGGAATCAGCTTCAAACAGAGGCCATGGTGGAGATCCCAGAAGGCTCTGTTCATTGCTTTCTATGGAGAGTTGCAGCTTCCCCAGCCCATCCCTGGCTGGTCTGGGCCAGCTTCCCATAACCCCAGACTCTTCTCAGTATAGGGCAAGCACTTATGCTATGGAAGCTACCAGAAGCAACTCTCAGTGCCTCAATTTCTATACCTACTTTTGAAAAGCTGATGTGAAGCTGATGGAGTATGGTGAAAACATACATCAGCTTAAACGCTCCAGGTGTTCGAAACATCCCTGCCAATCGCATAATCTATGGATCCAAGTCTAGGACAGACAGGAGCCGTTGTCCCCACAGGAAAGGCAAGGCCTTGGTGCTTGCCCAAGGAGCTCTAACAGTCATGGCAGGTAGTTTTGTAAGCCAGTGCTGAGCACTGCCTGGCTGAGAACATTTTCTGCCCTTTTCCCCGGCTCCTTCTCCCAGTCCCTCGCTGGCCTGGGTGGGCAGAGCAATCTGCTGTGCCTGTCATTGGTTTCTGAGGCAGAGGAACTGTCTAAATGTGCTGGAGGCTGTAGCCAACCTGGCCCCTTATAAGGAGCCGCCCTGCATTTGGTGATCTTTGCAAGTCAACTCTCACCCAGAAGGAAGACTGATTAGCACTGGGTTTGTGATGCAGAATGCCAAGTTCGTGTTGGAGATGGCACGTCTGGGTGAAGGGAGCCCAGAGCCTTCTCCAGCAAAAAGGTTTTGGTACATATATCCAAGGCATAAGGTGTCCTTTAGGGCAAGCCTAGAAAAGCTGTGAGGCTTTTCTGTGCCCCCCCCCATCCTCCCATCTCCCTGTTTTAAGTAGATGTGTGGAAACTTTTCCCATGTCTAGGTAAGATGGACAACCAAAGTTCTGCCATTCAATTTTCATGTTGATGAGCATTTAAAAATGAGGAAGATTGTAATGCTGTTAAAATAAGATCGATGCCGCAATAAACTCTAGCGTCTCAGAACTATAACGTTCAGTCAGGAAGTAGAAAGGTCATCAGTGGTCACATATGTGGAGTAAGTTACTACTTCTGGGGATTGATTGGATGTTTGTCTCTCTACATAAAAATCTTGGCATAGATGTTTTAGCTCCGTGCTGGTGCCCCCTTCCTTTCCTTTGGGTGATAGTGAATTTCCAGTTTAAAACACCAGACTCCAGGATTGTCTGCTCTCCATGTTTTGTTATTCCATAATCATGTTTCCATGTGAGCCTGCATTCCTAAGGACACAGCTAGGTCCAAGATGGCAGCTGTAGTGGCCTCCCATCATAGCTGATTCCTAGCAGTAGGAAAGAGGGACGGTGAAGATCCTGTAAAGGGTGGATACCTGCTCTGCCAAAAGAAAGCTTTTGGGAGTCGTGACACTCACACTACTGGCTATGCCTGAGGGCATCATAGCTGTGATTATTTGTTTGCACCCTGTTGGCATAGGCTACAAACAAATAATCGGAGAGCATGCTAGAGGCCACCGATGGCCTCGCCCTTTCTGTGGCTTCTGTTTCCTCTGTGAGGTGTCTCTAGCCTTTCTCAATCTGTCCAGATTCTCTAACCAATTTAGCAGATACCTGGATCTTTTCTTGGCAGTTCTTGGTTCCATCAAGGAACATCTGTCATGATCGCCTCTAGTCCCTGGATGGTTTCTGCTCTGGTTCTTTTATCACTCATCTTCCCCCACCCTCTTCTGAGATGGAAATAGAGTCACTTATATCCAAGATACATTTTTTGACCACTTGTATTCCTAGAGCACCATAGTTACTATAGCAGCCAACATTTGCCAAGGCTTCTTTTTATCAGCCTTTATACTCAGTTTGTACTGTTTTTGTCCTCCATCCACTGGCACAGTCTTGGAAAATGAATGCTGTTCACAGAGAAGAGGAATAACACAGGAACATGTGGCAGATGGCTGGCTGGCCTGAACCATAGTCCTCCAGCATGCCATTTCTGAGCTCAATAGCTTTATCAAAGATTAGGGGGGTTTCTGTCAGAGTGTTGAGACCCTTGAACCAAGCAAGCACATTATCTGTTGGACATTTCTTTGGTCACTGACAGTCTGTATTTTTATTTCTGCTGTTTCTTCCTTTATATATTGATCATTGTAAAGGAATTAGGTAATAAAGTGACCCATCATGAATAGAAACACTGACAGAATCAGAAAGAAGCATTTGTTAGGAAAGTTCCACTTAGTGTTCTCAAGCTCTTGTTGACCCCAGAGATAGATTGTCACAGGACAATTGAGCATCATACTTTTCCAGGTTAGTTGAGAGGAGAAAGAGGTACTGAGTCCATATGTTGATACTTGCCTTCAAGACATCCAAGAATCCAATGCTCTGACATCATTAATGATAACCATAAATTATAATTAAATACAGCACAACAATCTAGAAAAATCCCTAGAGAGCTCTGACCACACATTCTGCTCGATTCAGAAATTTCTCAGAATATTGGCAAAATGGGTTGGCTGGGTGGGGAAGGATGACTTCTTCAGAAAACATTTGGAGAGCACAGACTCCACAAGCTCCGTGCTTGGAACTGTGTGTCCAAGACTGCAGCTCATAAAGCATGACATTTTTCAAGTCAATGGTTATTGTGAGTTCAGCATGAATGTATCAGTCATCTGTAGAAGCTGTTGCCTAAAAGCCCATTTTGGTTCTAAAGATAGACTGAGTGGATTTAATGGTGCCTGCATTGATTGGAACACATTGTGCTGTGCCATGGCAACAAACACAAGCCATTGTAGCATGCACCCAGTCCAACAGATGCTGATACCCTATCTTTACAATGTCCACAGCAGGTCAGTAAGATCTCCTCTATATGGTGTCTCAGGGACCAAAGCTCTTTCGATTTGGAGATGTTATCATCTCAGCACACAGCTCCCAGTGGGAGAAAACATGGGCAGTTCATAACTACCTTTGATAAAAACGCATACCTTTACACAAAGTCCATTCGCTGCGTAGCCATTTCCTCTGGATTGCAGTGATCCCTTGTAGGCATAGTTTTTTTTTTATGTTGCTGCAGTCATTCACAAATCATGACACTGAGACTTAATATTAACTATAAATGCTCAGTTGATAGCTTAGGCAAATTACTAACTGGTTCTTACAATTTAAACTCACCCATTTCTATTAATCAACATGCTTCTCTGAGGCTTGTTTACCACATCTATGAACTCCACCTGTTGCTTCTTCCGCATCTGACTTGGCACTCCTCTGACTCCTCCCTCCTCTTCGCAGCATTCTCACTGCCCCCAGAATACTGCCTAGCTATCAGCCAATCAGCTTTTTTTAAAAAAAATATTTATTTATTTATTTATTTATTTATTTATTNTTGGAAGAGCAGGCAATGCTCTTAACCACTGAGCCATCTCTCCAGCCCCTCAGCTTTTTTATTAACAATGAAAGCAACACATTTTCACTTGTACTGAAGGGTTATTCTACAGCAATCCCTCTTGGGATAGGAGGGAAACTCAGAAGGCTCATCTCAGAAAGTTAAGAGCAGGGAAGACAAGACTCTTCTGTAGAGCTGGCCACAAGTCAAGCAAGGAGCTCCAGCGATGAAGCTTTCATGAGCCATCACTCATGCTGGGGTGAGCATTTTGGTGATACAGCTGCCAGAGAGTCAGCCATGCTTGCATAAGTAACTCAGAAATGCTCATTGGTTCCTTCAGGTGGAATCATTTCTTCTGTTGTCAGTGCTAGATCAGGCATGAAGAGCCACTTGTTTGTACCAGCCCTGGAAAAGTCACGCAACACCATTGGGCAGAACAAGCTAGACTTCCCATGTGTTGATAAAGGGAAATGTAGACATACTAAGTATGAGGCATCTTCAATATTTCTGCCGTGGCCAGCCTTATTCACTGTGAAGCAGACTCTTTTCCAAAAGAGCTCACACACCTGGTGAAAGTTCTGTGCAGCCTGCCTGTGAGCTGTGACTTCCTGTGGTGAGGAAGGTGTCCTCTCTTCTCTGAGCCATTTCCAGCTTGCATGATTATTCTAGCTACAGAACAGCAGCTGTGCCTCTAGAAGGGTCTTTATAAATCCAAACAACTAGTGAAAGGTACATGTGGAAAACCTGGCTTCCCTACACTACCTGTGACACTCAGAATGTTCTCCTATACAGAGACACAAAACTGATTCTGGGATTTAAGAAGCTGGACCATACTTCCCTAAAAAAGAAAACTTCATCCCAACATTTCCATTTGAGGAGATATGGTCCTGCCCAACTATTTTCTACTTTTCCAATAGGGTGCAGAGGTGTATTTGTTAAGACCAAGCATATCTGTCTGTCTTACCCTCACAGTTTTAATGAAAATGTAGTCTATTTCTCCCTCAGGGTGTTACAAGTGCCATCACATGTGCTCAGAAACTTGCCTCTGGAAGGAGAATACTCAAGGGTTCCTTCCCAAGGGGCCATTCTGTCACTTCTTCAGATGTACAGTTGGCTAACCTCTCCTTGTCCCATGGAGCAAGGAAAGGCTGGGTTTGTAAGCCTTTTGAGATGGTCTCTAGTAGGGTCTGGTTAGCCACATCCAGAAAACCACCAGCCGGTACTTGGCCTCTCCTAGACTTCCTATCAGTCTTGACCAGAAGCTAAGGCTGTGTGTTCAGAGTTGCCTATGTGGCTCTCACATTCCTACAGCAACGAGCTTTTCTCAAGACCAATACTGGGGAGACAGGCAGCAAATGATGTGAGGAAGAGACACTGGGATGGATGTCAAAGGCAAAACCTAAGACAGATGCCTTCATCTTCCGGGAATTTAGTCTCACAAACTTGCTATAGAAGAGGGTGGATTAAGGTTGCTTTTAATTGCCTAAGACTAAAAATCCTGAAAATTCACACTCCTAAAAACATCCACCCTGGTAGATTTGAGTTTTTACCTACTCTTCACCACACCTCTGTGACCTCATTAGCAAATCCTGAACCTCTCTGTCAAGTTCATAATCTCCAGCTATTACTGAAGACCCAGACTCAAGGAGTTTAGCCATAGGGCTTGTCCAATGGCTGATTCCAGCCTTGTCCTATCCAAGTAGATTATTTCACTCACACACTGCTAAGCAGAAGAATTATGTATAGGTGATATGTTTATTTTGAGACTTCTCAAATGGGATCTTTTCATAAATGGTGTAAGTGAATATTCCATTTATTTAGTACTGGTTGGAGACAAATCTAAAATGATAAGTTTGCCAATTATAACTCAGGCATTATTCTAATTTCCATTTTTCTTCATTATTCTCTAGAACCACAGCAATTTGAGGAATTACATCACAAACTCAGACATATAAGCTAGCCAATTCGAACCCCAAAGTAATAAAAAGACCAACTGTTAAATCTATTCATCCCCCCTTTATTGGGAAGTAATGTATGGATGTGTGTCGTTTGTCATAAAATGAGATAGGCAACCCATAGAATTTTGGTATTCAAAGACTCTCACTGGGACTTTCCCTATTTCTGTGTCATTACTTTAATCAGTCACTCAATAAATTTGGATCCTCAGTTCAGATTCATACATTTTTTCTTCTTTCATTTTTATTGCGATTATAACATAATCACATAATTTCCCCTTCTGTTTTCTCCTCCTAAACACTCATATGTACTCCTCCTCACTCTCTTTCAAATTCATGGCCTCTTTTTTTTTATTAACTGTTGTTCACACACACACACACACACACACACACACACCACATGCACACAACACCCCACAGGCACAATCCTTAATACAACCTGCTCAGTCTGTATAACGTTGCTTGTATGTTAATTTTCAGGGCTAGCCATTTGGTATTGGATAACCAGTTGGTGTAAGGATCAGGGAGTTTACTGTTAAATTGCTTCACCTAGTAATGTCAGAAGCTGCACCCATAAAATCTCACTAACATGACTGCCTAAACACAGGATGAACTAAGACAACAATAATAGACATGCCAGAGTGGACAGGGCAAAGATCATGAGGTCTCAGTCCTGCACAGAGAACTAAAGACTACTAAGGAATGCTGAGAGCAGGGGAAATAGTCTTCCTCAGGGAAGATTTGGAACTTTAAAGCTTCATTTTTTTATGTTAAGATATATCGTCCTTGGAGGTGGCTAGGTTGTGCACCCAGACAGTGGCCTATGAAAGAGCTACTATTTAAATTTCTTCAAGATTTTCTTGATTAGAAAATTTGACCTAGTTTTAAGCATGATCACAGTCTCATTGACCCAGCTCATTTGACGGACACTTCATTGAAAGGCTGAGTCCCCAAATTCACATGGTTACATATTTTTCACACTTTCAAGTTGCAGATGGCTCAGTTCACATCCTTTACCCCCAAATGAAAATTGGCATTCTCATTAGGCTTCTCTCAAAGAAGATCTTTAGAGCTTACCCAACACACGTGAAAATTAAATTTTACAAGCCTCCAAGACCAGCCAGCAGGCTCTAGCAAAGACTACATTTCGGAAGAGCAGATCTTCGGTTGTGCAAAGGACACTGCTAAACTTCTGGCTTGGAAGGTATCCTGATATACCTAATTCTATTTATGAAACTGCATATGTGCTTTGCAACTCCGTTTAGATCCAGCTCCTTCAGCTCGAGATGGAAGCCATATGTGTATCTAAGGCCCTTATGTTTTGCCTTGGAGAGTCTTGGATTTTGTTTTGATTTCCAACTTGGCATTGTGTTCAGATTTGGAGGTATCCTGGCTAAGTCCTTGACCGTCAGGAATGTATGAGGGGACTTTTGTTACTTTAAGTCATCTTCTTAGGGAATCTTGTTCTATATGCTTAAGGAGGTCCTGTGGCTTTTCTTCCTCTGAAAGATGTTATAAGTACAACAGAGATCTGAAGAAAATATGTACATCCTAGGTGACAATTTCATACACAGATAAAGTAGTTTTTTTGTTTATTGTTTGGATCTACTATATCATCTCTTCCCATTGATTCATTCCCATTACCCCTGATGTACTCTGAACTCAAGAATCAAGGCCATTCTCCTGTGTGACTCATAGCCTTTATCCCTATTTGTTACTGAAACATGGAACCGTCCATGCTTTCTTCTGAGCAAGCAGGTGGTGGGAACATCAGAGCACAGTGGAGAATTCTGAAATGGATTCAACCTAGGTCCATCTTGGTCCATGTTCTTTTATTACTACCACAGTCTAGGTAATTTATAAAACCTAACAAGAGTTTATTTGGCTCCTGATTGTGGAAGCTGAGAGCTCCAAGAACATGGTACTCACATCTGCTAGGCATCTGTTGAGAGCCTCCTGCACCATACCATGGTGAGGGACATCACATGGTGGACAGAGAGGGTGTGGCAACTACTCTTTCTATTAAACCCCAACATCATCATGGGTGCCCCACCCTCATGACCTCATTAAGTCTTAATTATTTCCTGAATGCCTCACCTCCAAATGCCATTAACATATGACCTTTGTAATTAAGTTTCTAGCACACAAACTTTTAAGGGATACATGTAAACCGTTGGATCCTCTAATGGCTTCAGGGAGCAGAGCTGTCTGCCTCTCTATCCTGGACTGACTGCGTGAAAGAAGAGAAAACCCATTTGTGCTTAATAATAGTTTTCTTCTCTAAGATCACGTAGAACCTGGGACTCAGAAAAATAGCCACCCCTTCTTCTGTTTCTATAAAAATCAAGAGCTATCTCTTGATTTTTCAGGACTGATTTCAAATAGAAACCAGTCTTCCACCCTAAAAGATTATAAGATCTGCTTGGGAAAGATTGGCCAGTTGGATTATTTGACCTCATGGTTTAGAGTCAGAAGGATCATTAATACCTCTTCTATTCAGAAAGGCTCTGTTGCCCTGATTGCCAGGTTCCCATTTACTCCTTGCTCGTGAAATTAAGAAGGGAATCAGGTTAATGATCGAGGCAATTGGTTTAAAATGTCCTCTTTGTGAAAGTGTGGGTGACAAAAATAAGCTGCTAAGTTCACCAAGATTAAGGGTAAAGGGGGGTGAGGGTCATTTTGTGGGCTTATCTGAGACCTTGGGAGGCAGTCCTTGGGGTTCAGAAGGTGACATTTAATGGAGCTGGAGTCTGTGACTTGACGGGGCTGGGCTTTCAGTTTTCCAGCCACCCATCAGCAATGCAGGCAGTCATTCACATTTGGTCTATTACTCAGATATCATCTCCATGTCTCCTGACATGCAGTCCAGTGACTATTTCAAGGCTGATGGCAGCTTGCTGGAGGTGCCCACAGCTGCCCTTCCTATGGTGGAGACAAAGAGGATCGGTTATGCACATGAGCAAGGGAGGCGTGACTAGCCTTTCTGATTGGCTGCTTACTAATTATTCAAATTATGGAAGAACCACCAAGATGTGCCAAGGTATTTTAAAATCCCCCAAAAGTTAAAATGTTTTTTAAACGTAAAAGTAAAAATAGGCTACATATATTTGCATTTTGTGTTATTTTAGGACTTGTATTCTACTCTATGTTTAGTATTAGGCTGACAAGAGTAGAGTCCAAATGAATATTTGAATATGCAGGACTATGCCAGTGTTAGTTCTACGATTAAAAAAAAATCTTTGGTTATGTATGTGTATATGATGTGTGTGTGTATGTGTGTGTGTGTGTGTGTGTGTTCATGCTATTGCACACATGTGGAGGTCAGAGGATACCAGTGGTTGACTAGTTTTAGGGGGCGTGCCCCAAATGACCTCAGTTTATCCTACCAGGATTCACCTTTTGAATATTCATTCAGTTCCTGTCTTCATTGCAGACCTAGATCCTAACACATGAAACTCTCAGGGAGAAAGTCTCTCTCTACAGCGCAGTGGCCTGTGAGGAGTCTGCTCCTGGCTTAGAATGATGCTCTCTGTCTTTCCAGGAAGCCAACGGACTGGGAAGCTTTCGTATTCACTGAAGCAACTTAAAAACAATTGTTTGACAGGCAAGTCCTCAAGTTAGAAACAGTTTGTGAATTTACTAGAGCGATCAGTATCCACTCAAAAGCTGATAAAAGCACAAGGGACCAGCCCAGAACTCAATTGTTGATTTTTTTAAAGGTATTTTTACTTCTGTGGCCTGTTGTTTTTAAGATCATATATAAAGTTATTGTGTTTATATCAAATAGAGAAAGTTATATATTCATTGAGTTCAAATTTCAATTCTTTACTAATAACGTGAATTAATGTATATAAAGTTTCCCAGTCCTGTTTGAACATAAATATATTTATATGGATTTGGAGAGCTCTGTGAGCAGGTTGTATGGTCGGTGATTTGCTCATTCATGTGCAAATCAGACTTTGTTGATTCGATGGACTACCCTGTGTGTAAATTCAATCTGTTGGCTTCTTGACCACCCGTTTTGTCAACTCTGGCCAAGAATCTTAAGTACCATTTGTTTCTAAGGAAGAACAACTATGCAAATGAGATGGTACCCAGCTGTTACAAACTCAGGTGAGGCAGTGCAGGTCTTCAACTGTGATGTATCCATAAAAGCAGCACTGGTTGATCGGGAGGCTGCGGTGCTCAGTTTTCCTCCTCTGTCTCCAATGGTGAGTCTGTGTTTGAGCCTAAGGAGCCATTGCATTGCTCTGTCTATAGAATGTCTCTGTTGGAGATACTTCCTGCTTCTCCTCTGATGCTGGCTTCATCCATACTGCATTTCTGCCACCCCAAGGAGTGCACATTCCCCTTCATATCTCCCCCCTTTTAACGAATGCCCTTCACATTCAAGATGTCAAAATTTGATTGTGTGACATCATCTTCATCTCTCCTTCAAAAATCTATACGTCTGTGCTCCCTCATCACCCAGTTGCCAGAGAAACTCCACCTCAACCTTCCCCGTAACCAACCAATTTATGCGGTCAAATGTCCATAGTCTATTGCATCACTATTATAAGGTTCCATCTTTCCCCAATTGACCCTTCTTTCAAATCCCTCCTAACAGAGAATTCAAGCAATTTTGAAGCAATTTTCCTAGCATCTTTTTTCTTAGCACTTACCTTGCCTTGTAGCGATACATTTTCTGCAAAGATGCTAATTTCATTCTATAAAAGTGAGAGCTTGAACAGGACACTTTTGTTTGCGCGGCCTCATCTTCCTCCGGGTAGTGGAAGTTCTATTCAAAAGTGTGGCGTGAATAACTGAATCAAACTGCATTCTTCTCATGGCCTAATCATTCTCTGTCTCTCTGTCTCTCTCTCCCTCCCTTTCCCTCTCTCTCTTTACTTTTCTCCCCTCCATTTACCATCTTGCAAAACAGTGTGAACATTTTGAGACACATCTAGGCATGCCATGTTCCTCACCACCCTGCAGTGATGCTAAATCTGGGTCTCTCCACAGAGCTTTGGCACATTCTGACTCCCACCAATTTCTCCAGTCTCGTTTCTTTCTTGTTTGTTCCCGTTTTGCTACTGTCACTCCATCTTTTCCCCATTCCTATTCTCTTCCCCCCTTGCCTCTTCATCAGCCAGGTCTCAACTGGGCTATCACCTTCCAGGCATCTTTTTGTGATGTTTCATAGGCTTTATCACTCTGGGTTGTGGCTCTGGTATACTCTGTACATGTTAGCTCTTTGAATTATAGCATTGATCTGTTATGAGATTTTCTCCCACTTCCTTGCAGCCTCATGGGGGTAGAACTCAGGGCCTGTGAAGAAGCAGATACCAATACATGTCATTCAGTATACAGGGGCAGCATTTCATTTACGGTGCTGATGTGGCTAAGGGCCCTGTCTTTAGGTAGTGGTATGTCAGCTAGTTGGCTCATACCATGATATATACACGAGATAATCAACCTCATAAAGAAAAAGGTTGATTTGGGGGGTCATTATTGTGGGCCCATGAATGATTAGGCGTGGTTGAGAATCTGTGGCTGTACAGTATGTACTGGAGGGAAAGTGTGTTCAGGACCTTAGTCACCTCAAGGCTGCCTATAAAAAAGAAGAGAATGGGAGACCAGGGCTCCATTTTGAAGGCATATGCTGCAGCAACCTGTGACCTTCCTCTAGGCCTTACTAGTAGTGCCAAGGGGAACCTTTAATACACAGGCCTTTGGTGGAGCAGGAGGCTCTCAGCCCCATATGTTTGCAGAGGGTAGGTTGGGATTGCATTGTCTGTGGCCTCCTTGGGTCAGTTGTCCCCAAGAAGGATCTTCCCAACATCACTGTGTTTTCTTGGTTCTTCTGGGGCCTTCACTTCAATAGAAACGGAGTGTGGTAAGGGGAGAGGAGAAAGGTAATACACACTCATCAGGATAAAAAGCACTGGTATGCAGCAGTGTGTGTGTGTGTGTGGGGGGGTGTGGGTGTGGGTGATCACTGCTCATTGCCATCCCAGGGACTGGCGATTTGACTTTCAGGATATGCACATCATATGTGAGAACGCCTTTGGCTTTGATGGAATAAGCACTGTGTGAAGAGGGCCAAAAGTCTGAAATGTGGGTCTTTACTCTGGTTCTTACTTGAATCATCATCCGAATTCTGGCAATTCAGAGCTCCCTTTCATCTCCCTTCCATTTCCCTCTCTCAGATTAACCAGCATTGGGACTTCCAGGGACTACCAGGTCCTTTGGGCTCTAACTAATTTTGAGAGAAGCAGAAGCTTGCTTAATATTTGAAAATGTGAACACATACTCTGTAAAATTCGTGTTTTTCCCCAGTTGTGACTCTCAGAAAATTGTGCCATTTTCCCCCTTTGGTATAGATGATTTTTATTATAAACAGTAAGATATACGTAATGTCTTACCCACAAACCTTTCACGTGGAAAGAGTCTCCAACTTGAGCTGTTTTAAAATTATGAAGCAAGCAAGTTTTAAGAAACTCGTCGTGGAAACAACACTGACAAACTCTGGTGATCAAAGACATATTCTCTTAGCTCAGGAAAACCAAGACAATTCATGGTTGCAGAGAGAACGTCCTCACTGTGCGTTATGAGGAGACAGGCCCGCTTTCCAGGCCATAAGGCACTCACATCTAGGGATGTTACAAACCAACCCAGTTGAGTTGACTTGGTTCGTTGACACCAGTGCTGACATCTAGTCTCGTCTGAGCAGCCCGAGGTCAAAGGAAACCCTTGGCATGAAGTGGTCCCTTTCCTCTACCCACCACTTCCACGCTCTGCACTGGCTACTCCCATCACTACTGTGGTCAACGTGTGGACGGCGGCTCAGTTCTGCCTCAGAGTGTTACCTCAACATGCAAAGTGGCCACGTGGATGAGCCACTCTCGCTTCTTGTTTCTCTTTCATGAGAGCCGTCTGCCACATGCTCCCATGAGGCAACTGTGACCACGTACTTCTCTTCCTAAATGACTAGACTCTAGTCAGGACAGACACCAATAGAATCTATTTCTTCTTGGCTGAATAGCTTTCCTAACCAGACTCCTGAGGGCCTTTGGTATGGTGAGAGGAACTTGAGGATCCTGTTGGACTCACATGGGAGCATGAGGGAACATGTAGGGATCAAGGCTTCTTTGCTCTGAAAAACCAGTGGATCCACTTCAGGGTGGTGCTGGGCATTGCCAACTTGATTCTTGGTCACTAATTCTTGAATTCACGAAGACTTGAGTTTTAATGTTTTCTGTTTATTTTCTTAAAATGAAGGTATTGTACCCCACCCACAATTAAATGAAATACATGTTCTACATTAGGGAAGAAAGAGAGGGCAGCATTTCTCCTAGAAAACAGGCCCAAGGAGCATGGCTGTAGATACTTGTGTGGTTGCTATCACCGAATCTGTGTTTCCATCCATTTGCGACTTTGACCTCATTATGCCATTTAATCAAAACACTAGCACCCAAGGATGGCTTAAACTACGAGTTTGGAGGAAAGGAGCTTTCAACCAATTTCAGGGATTTTACAGTTAAGGTTAGACGCAGGTAGCACTCACGGCTGGTGTGTAACATCCCAGGGTTGTGCAACTATCAGTGAGTCACACATCCAACTCTAAATACTGAGCAGAGTGTAGGAACCGTGGGAGGAGAGTTGCTGTAAAAGGGGATTGAGAGAGAAGACACTTAAGATTTCACTACCTTTAGCTACAATGTCCTGCCCGCCCACAGCCCCATTCTTACCTCAGTAAGGTGAGGCCAGTATTTGACAGCGGGGTGCTCCAATGACACCATCCATACCAGTAGCCCGCCGAGTTCCCCTTAGCTTATCCATGCCACATAGAGCTCAGAATTTGGTCACAACCCACTGTGCTTCTGAGGAACTCAGAATTACGTAAGGGAAGGGCCAGCTTGTTAATTTCTACAGTTACTTTAACAAGTTGCTGCAGGTGAGGGAAGGGCCAACTTGTTAATTTCTTTAAGAAATTGCCACCGGTGAGGTGCTTTGCTGTAAAGAACACCAATGTATTTAATTTATCATACTGCTTAGTCAGAAGCACAGTTTAGATAGAACAGAGAGGACTGATGTTCTCATAGCTGCTTCCCCTGAAAGCTCAAGGAAAAAAATCTGTCGCTTGCTGTATTCCGTTTTCAGTCTTTGGCTCAGGGCTACATCACCGACTTCTGCTTCCGTGGTCCTGCTTCTCTGATCTCGCCTGCCTCTTGTAAGGTCTTCTGTGCGTCTATTCACCTAGGTGTACAATCCATGTTTGACCTTCTGTCTGGCTATTTCTTAGCTTTCACGCACTGGATGCATGCTGGCCATCACCAGCAGGGACACATTCACAGAGCTCAGGGATTAAGATGTGGGCATCTTTGGGGACAGTTAGCCAGCTTACTGCAACATGTAAACCAGTAAACTCTTGGATATTGGTCTATAGGTATAGAACTACAGACTTCCTGCTTGGGGAGTAGTGTGCAGGTAGCAAACAAGTCTGTAAACAGTGTCTAGACTATACAACCCAAAGTATTCCTGACAAATGAAGCCATATCATGGACGGAAAGGTCTTTGGGGACAGTTGACTTTGCAACTTTGCCTTGTAATGTGACCCACTGGAGAAGTGAATGTGAAAAATCTTGGACTTAGTGTGTGCAATACAATGAAAATGGTTCTGGAATTGGGTTTGAATAAAGTGTGTGTGTGTGTGTGTGTGTGTGTGTGCAAGCATGTGTGCAAATGTGTGTATATGTGTTGTATGCCCTTGTGTAAAATGACAGCCGTGCCCTATAACCTATGCACCTCTGTTGCACGTCACGCAACCCGTATGTTGCGTATAACAGGGATACAACGTGAGTCAGTGCAGATAAAGTTAGACTGCAGAGCTAGGGAACCTCATGAAAAAAAAAACCTTGCAAATTCACTACAGATGCACTAAAAATATTTTCCAACCACAGTTGGTTGGTCATGTGACGTGGAAGACTGTGTGTGTTAGTGGGTTCTCAGTGTCCTGTTCAGTGTTAGCTGGTTCCATCATGCTGAGAGCTTAATGCTCCGTGCAAACTTGGCTGTGCATGTGATCCAGGATGTAGGGTCTGGAAGACAAGCCTCACTGCCTGGGAAGGCCCCGGGTGAGTGCTGCTGTCTTGCCCACTGGCTTCCCAAGAGCCAGGACAGCTCTACCTTGGGAGTGTCAGGCCTCAGCAAGGGAGGTAGGCTGGGGTGCGCTGAGTTCTCACCTGCTTGCCATTGTCAAGACCTGGATTGGTTTCGAGTTTGCACTTGGGTGGCTGTGAGCTGATCTGAGCCTGCTACCATGCTCTGTAACTTCATCTTGTCCTATTTCTTCTTATTTATTTAGATTTAATATTAATAAATTACATATATATGTATATATACCCCCCACATACATTGAGACAGGTCTTGTCACCTAGCCAGAGCTAGCCTAGAACTTGTTATGCAGCCCAGGCTGGCCTTTGTGCTGGTTTGGTTTCTTCCAGAAGGAACAACTGAAAATGTATTTTGCTGCTAACCAAAGCAAGTCTGATATTAATTGAAACAAATAATTCATAGAGATGCCCAATGGTGACGCCCCAGCCAATAATAAGTTATCACAAAATTATATGCATATTTAAAACAATTTGTCATGTGAGATAAACAAGTAACCCAATATAGCATTAACACATATGTTTTCAGCAGTTTAAAATAACTACTTAGCCACATCCTCACACTTCCGAGAAAGCTGCAGTGGTAACACTATGGCTTGAAGATCAATTTTCTCTCTCAAAGTTTATATAAAAATGTTTTAAAAATAGATTCTCGGTGCAAGAGGTAAACACACACTGGTGTTTAGAGCTAACATAAATACATCATAGAACAGTTGGCTTAAACGAGAAACTCAATTCTCATAGTCTTGGGGCACTGGATCTGGGGATCCAGGACTGTGGTGCTAGCAGACACCATGTCTGAAGAAGGCGTGACTCTTCCTTTGCAGTGACTGCCTTTCCCTCTTGTACTCTCAAGGACAAAAGAGATGGACAGCTAGCTTTCTCTCTCTTTCCATGTGGCCACCCATCCACCCAAAGCCCCTCACCTCCTATATCATCATTTCCCAAAGATCCTGTCTCCTCACATTTTCTCATGGCACTTACTAGTTCAGCGTGTTAATTGTGGGGAATGGACCTACAATTAATATGAGTCCATTTTGTGCAGGAAAATTCAAACTTTCTTGTATAAATGTATCAGTTGTCGAGCAGATCGGTATTAAAACTCATTTTGTGTCATCCTTGCTCAGCTCATGTTTGGGCAGTCATCTTGGTGAGGCTTTATGGGTGTATCATCTGATGTAGAAAGGAGACACAATCACACAGCAAACTGTGATCCTGCTCTTTCTGCTCACTCTTCCCAGATGGTCCTTGAACCTTAGATGTGGGAGTGTTTTGTAGATGGAACCGATGGGCAAGACATAGTGGATGTGGGAAAGCCCACAAGGTCTCAACCTTACACAAGGAACTGCTTGCAATGAAAGGAAGGCGGAGGCAGGAGAGTGGCCCTCCCTAGGCAAGAGCACACCAATTGATTGTTCAGTGCCAAATGGTCAGCCTGAAAACATGCATCCAAGTAACATTATACGTTATACAGACAGAGCAGATGATGTAGATGATTACACACACACACACAAACACACACACACACACACACACACACACACACCCCAACAATGAGTGACAAAAGAGGCGGGGATGGGTATGTACGGGGGAGTTTGGAGGTAGGAAAGGGAAGGAAGAAATGCTATAATTATAATCTAAAAACTACAAAATCCTCATTTTGTTTGCAGAAGAATAAACACCCCCCATTTAGCAGCTTTTCCTTTGATAATATGTACTGAGTGCTCAACATCTTTGTACTTTTCAGGTGCACTTCAAGGTCATGAAGCCTTTGGACTTGTTTCCCAATCTATCGTCAGGTCGAATTTGGAAATACTGATATTTAATTGCTTTAAATTGGACTCCACATGGTGACAGAAAGTCCAATGGTACCAGAACAAAGTTAGTGTCCCTCTATCATGAACTTCAGTCTGATACTTTTCTTCAGCACATTTTTATGATATGAAACCAAAGCTATGGGAGCCAAGCAAACCCATGTTTGAATTATTGCTGTAAAGAGCTCTAGCTACATAACATCTCTGACTCCTCTATGTAAAAGAAGTTTTCTGAGAGTTTTTGACATTGTTTGTGATTAAGCAGATTGCCATATTTCAGATGTTTAGCACTGGACTGGAATCCAGCAAGCACCCAGTATACTGCACTCCCCACACTCCTGGCTTCATTTCCTCACTTCTTCTCACAGCTCCGGTGTCCTAATATCAAAGTCAAGATGCTGGTTTCTGATGAGGACACCCTGTATGATTTGTAGGTAGCTGACTGACTTCCTGCTTCCTGCTGCGCCCTCACACGGCCTTTGGTTTGTGTGGATATCTTATAAGGAGAGATGGAGAAGAGAGAGGGGGAGGGAGAGGGAAAGAGAGAGCAATTGCTGCCCCATTTTCTGAGAACACTGATTCTTTTTTTTAAATTAATTTTTTTGAGACAGGTCTTTTCTGTCTGGCTCCGGCTGACCTGAAACTCACTCTGTAGACCAGGCTGGCCTCGAACTCACAGAGATCTATCTGCCTCTGCCTCCAGAGTGCTGGGATTAAAGGTGTACACTACCAGGCCAGGCTCACCAATTCTACTAGATCAGAAACCCATCCCTATGGCCTCATTAAATCATAATTACTCTGTCAAGATGTCTTCTTCAAATACAGTCAGTCTGTACAAGTTAGGGCTTCATGCTACCTTTGAGAGTGAAACAGTCAGTGTATAACACCAACTACCCCACCTAGGTCCATCCAGCAGGCAGAACATATAAACACTAGCATGTGCTTAGGTTACAGGAGCAAGTTCTCAATGAGGCAGAAGAGGGGATCTGGGAAGACGGTCCTAGAGAGAGAGAGAGGGCTGACCTAGGTGACTTATGAAGTGGCCACAGTACGGGGATGGTCCACTGAGTTCCATACAAGATATGTTATGTGAGCAATATANCTCCACATCTTTGTACTTTTAAGGTGCACTTGCCAGACTTCTGAGCAGATTCCCGTACCCTCTGACACCAGAGGGGCACTTAGTAGGAAATCCGAGGCATGGGGAGGGGTGGGAAGTGCAGCTGTCATGTTGCACCTGTTCCGTGATTCGGAAGCCTACATGCAGCCAAACCCTGCAATTGGTGAGGACTGGAGCCTGCAGGGAAACTCCAGTGGCTGTGGTTGAGATGGATGTGCAAGAGGAAGTGCTAGGAACACTTAAGTGCAGTGGCTCTCAGGCTTTGAGAGCGAGAGTCACCTCAGTCCAATCCAGATGCCATAGCACAACACCACGAACTGGGTGGTGCCTCTATAACAGAAATCTCTTTTATCTTCCGTCGATCTGGAGACTAGCAGTTGAAGGGAGCTGGCAAAGTCAAGTCCTAAAAGATTCTGCAGGGGCACGGACAATCACCTCTTTGTGTCCTCAAGCTGCAAAAAGAGGGGGAGAACTATCCGGTGTCCCTTTCATACTGGTTCGAACCAGGATCTGCACGGTTCTCTTTGGTGACAGCTCTCATCACGCTCTGGAGGGATACTGATGATTTCTGGGTCCATCCTGAAGGGTGACATCCTCGAGGCACTGCTGGCTTATGTTGTGGAGGAATTGCTGACAGTGCACAACCAGTAAAGTCTCCTGCTCTCCACCATTGTATTCCAGCTGCATACAGCCAGGGTAAACAGAAGGGGCCTAAATCAATCAACTTCCCTTGGCTTTATAGACCAGAGTCTGTGACACAGAATCCCAGAGGAGAGGATAGGTGGTTGTATCCTATCCTCGTTGCGGGATATGGGCTACATGTGAGAGAAGCTGTCTTAGCCCTGAGATCTGTGGAATGTTATCCATGTTGCATGCAGATAAGCGGTGCGGCTATAGGACCACAAGAGTGATTTGTCCCAAAGCCAGGGTCTCTGTCCTTCACCCATGTCATGCAAGAGCTTTGAGTTCTCCTGTCACCGGCAGCATCGCTCACAGATCTGACTCTTACCTCCTGTCTGCATTGTTCTTTCAAGCACTTTCACTGATGGGCAAGTATCATCTTTCAAGCTGCCAATTAGAGACAGTATTTCCTCCCATTGTAGTGGTTCTCAACTTTCCAGATGCTGCAGCCCTGTAATATAGATCCTCATGGTGATCCTCGACCGTAATATTGTTTTCGTTGCTACTTTGTTACTCTAATTTTGCTGCCATTATAAATTGCACTGCAAATATCTGTGTTTTCTGATGGTCTTAGGCAATCCCAGAGGGGTTGTGACCCACAGACTGAAAGCTGCTGCTTTAGAGGTATAAACATTCTGCTCGATCCTGCCACAGCATGCTGGCCTCCCTCAGATAAAGACTAAGTTGTGCATGGATAAATTGAAAACCAAAGCAAAGCGTATTTGATGTAACACAAAATATTAAGCTTGGAAGACACGACACACTGTGCTATAACTAGGCTATGGTCAAATATGAGTGTGCAACTTGTGGCACCCTGTGGGTTACATACTGAAAGGTGTAGTTTTTACAGCAGCAGAACATTTTAGCCCCGCAGATGGCCATCATGGTCGTCTGGACCCCGACTCTCTCCCTTTGGCTCCTTTTCACCTCCTTTTCTGAAACCGCTCCATGTACTGTCTTCACATTAGCTAGGCACTTCCTATAGGCCCTGTCCTAGATCCTTGACAAACGTCCAACATCAGCCCCTTCCTGCTGTGGTCTTTGCCTTTAACTTGCTTGTAGAACATGGGAGCACACTTGAGCCTGCCTGAAATTTGTGTCTCCCCACTTGTAGCGCTAATCAGGCAAGATGAGTTCTCCATGTTCCAAATCAATTCATGCCTCAGTTTCTCTCAATGGCCTACAGTGTAAAGCTTTGTTGTCCCAAATACAGAGCATTACTTTCCACTATTTATTCTGGATTTGTGTCATGTGTAAAAGAGAATCATCGATAAACTCTTTTAAGGCTATTTCTCAATATTTTCCAATAATTCTATCATTAACCTAATGGATAGTTTTTCTGTTAAGTTTACTGAGAAATAAAAACGTATGTGCTGGTTAGTCTTGTGTCAACTTGACACAAACTAGAGCTATCCGAAAGGAGGAAACTTCAGTTGAGAAAATGCCTCCATACGATCCACCTGTAAGGCATTTTCTTAATTAGTGATTGATGGGGGAGGTCCCAGCTCACTGTGAGTGGTGCTGTCCCTAGACTGGTGGTCCTTGGTTCTATAAGAAAGCAGGCTGAGCAAGCCATAAGAGTAAGCCAGTAAGCAGCATCCCCTTTATGGCCTTGGCATCAGCTCCTGCCTTCAGGTTCCTGCCTTGTTAAAGTTCCTGTCCTGACTTCTTTCAATGATGGACTATGTTGCAAAAGTGTAACCCAAATAAACCTCCCCCCCCCCTTGCTTTCCATCATGGTGCTTCACCACAGCCATAGAAACTCAAACAAAGATATGCATGGTTAGCAAATTATGACTGGACAACCTAAATCTGAGGGGTTAAAAGTTTGCATAGTGGCTATAGAAACACATGTGTTCACACCACATTTTAAAATAAAAGACAGTTTGGTCCAGGCTGTACTCAGCCCCTATCCATTCTTAAGGAATCCTTTTTTTTTGCAATAAGCATTTCAATAGTTGCCAGAATAATAGGTACCTTCTGCCTCTTTTACCAAAATACTGTTTTTTTCTGTTAAGAAAGAAAGAAATATATTTCCTAGCCATAATGAGTTCTAAAGGCATACTATAAATTCGGGTATGCCTCAAATTAAGAAAGAAAGATATTTAAGTAGCTGACCTCACAGAGAACATAAATTAAAGGGTAATTACTTAAATGTTCCTCAGTTTGTGAAAGGATTTACAGCAGGGTTTCTCTAAGTAGCTAACTCTCTTATGAATTAAAATTACTGGGGTGTGCATTAAAATGATTCCACCCCTACCTCCTTTTAAAAAACACACCTGTTGCATAAGACAAGGTATGTCTGACTGAAGAAAGACCAGAGGCCTTTCCATCTCAGCAGGCTTTTAACTGATGCAGGGCTCCACTTGTATTCACTGGTCTTCCTCTGAGGAGGAAGGATGAGTCAGCACTCATACAAGGTTGCAAGTTTTTTTCCCTGTCTGGACCAGGGTAGGGCAGAACCTCACAAAAGGCCTGGGGTTTGAGTTCCATGGATTTTTCACTGGAGACAGGGTCCATAAAGAGCTGAGTGATTTGTGGAGCCCAGCGCTGCCCTGGGCCGAGCCTTTCTGTCCTGCAGTTGCTAGAGTGGTGAAGGGATGGAGCCAGATGGGGAAGAATCACGGAAGAAGGAGGTGAATATGGTGACCTTGCCTGGGTACCAGCTCTAAGACTCCTCTAGCTTTTCAAGACATGATTTCTCTGTGTAGCCCTAGTTGTCCTGGAATTCACTCTGTAGATAAGGCTGACCTCCAATTCAGAGCTCTGCCGGTCTCTGCATTCAGAGTGCTGAGATTAAAGGTGTGTGCCACCACTGTGCACCAACTCCACTAGTTTTAACTGTTTTAACCATATAACATGGAAACGGAGTCAGGGGAATGCTTCCTTCCCTTTAAGGTGGCTTTCACTGTCTCCATCTATAATTGATCAGAATCGCTAAGAGAGTCTAAATCTCATGAATGCTCTTCTGGAGGAGGCTGGTCTTTTGAAATCTCATTGAAGATAACTTGACTTTTTGCCTGTCCTAAGTCTGTCTCTCTAACTCCAGACTCTGTGAGATCAATGACTTCATCCCTGTGTTTGTGTTCAACCAGATGCCTCTTTAGCTTTTGGAGGGGAAGAATATGTTCATGACTGAGACCCAGCTTTTCGATCCCGAGCCTTGGACTTCTGTTAATCTTTTACCCACATATATTTCTATGTTTCCTGTTTTACATCAGTGGTGGTTCTTCTCCCTGGGGTATGTAGTTACAGAGTCAGACAGATCCTGTCTATATGTCTATAAACAGTCTAGGGACTCAGCCCCCATCCACTCTTCAGAAAGGGTAAGGCCTCTCAAGGCAAGTCAACAAAATATTGTGAATAGTGCTACAGTAGTTATTGATATGCAGGTCTCCCTGTGTTAGGTTAGCTTGGATGGAATTCTTTGGGTAAATGCATAGGAATAGTATTGCTGGGTCACAGGGCAAATTAGTTTTTAGTATTTAAAATAACTTCCACACTGATTTCTAAAGGGACCTGATAGGTTTACATCTGAGACAGCAGTTTCTTTTCTCTGCATCCTTAATAACATTTATTGTTTTATTTTAAGATTTCATCTAGATATTTTATTATTAAATTTTTGATTCCTTCTGTTCTTTTAAAAATATTTTGTTAATTCTTTGGGGGATTTTATACATTGTATTATCATCATATTCACCCCCTCCAATTCCTTCCAGGTCCATCTCTACCCATTCTATAGCCACCCACCTCCTCCCAGGGCTCAGGGTTTATTGAGTAAGAGGGAATGGAAGGATTATAAATGAAACAGGCAATTGGACATATAAAGTAACAGTGATTGTGGCAGTATGCACAAGACCAAGCAAGGCAGAAGTCTAGCATGGGAGAACGTGGGCATGGAATCTAACCCCTAGCTGAGGAGCTATGTGTAACTGCTGGGAAAGGTGAGCTAGTTTTCTTTAATGATGTTAACCTTGATATAATGACAGTGCTTGTGTGGATGGCCACACCCAAGAGCATGGTAACAGCACAACTTGGACTTAATGAATTTTAAAAAGTGAGGTTGCTTGTTTTTTTTTAATGACTACTATTCTTTCTTGGATGAGACAGAATCTCAATATAGTTTTAATTTCTATTTCCTTTTACATGGTCATTGACCATTAATTTGCATTTCCTTTTACATGGTTATTGGCCATTCATACTCCATTTTCTGAGACTTGTCTGCATTTCACTAGCTTATTTATTTACTTACTTACTTACTTACTTTTTTTTTT
>LOEQ01000213.1:22499-42214 GCA_001685075.1 Bramus lutescens | reverse complement strand
CTCCGGAAGATCAGCCAGTGCTCTTAACCTCTGAGCCATCTCTCCAGCCCCTCAAAATAAAAAGTTTAAAAGAGGGCTAGGGATATAACTCAATAGTAGAGGGCTTGCCTGGCACACGAAGGGCCCTCGGTAAGCCTTAGAACTGGCTGAAGAAGTAAGCAGCTGTGGATTATATTGCCTCGGCCTTGGCTGAGTGGTTGATGCTGCATCCTTTGAATAAAATTTATTAAGACATTTAAATGGCAACTGCCAAGCACTGAACCAAGCGACGCTCTTGTCCTGGGCCTCTGTGACTACAGCCGTCAGCCCCACCCTGCCCACTGCCACAGCACCTAACCTTTGTCTCCTCTCTCTTCTGTGACACGCATGTGGTCTAGAATGACCTAACAGCACCCAGCTTTTGTCTGGGCATCCAGAGAGAGTGTTCATTAAATGCTTCTTGTCACACTGGCGTGGTGGTCGTGAGTAGCACAAGAAGAACTTTTATATAAAATTTAAAGCATGATAGAAAATTACGCATTAGAATGTCACTATGTTATTGCTGTTTTTCACCTTCTATTTGTAAGTGGTATAATGGCTCTACATATTTACAAGACCCAGTGTGATGCTTCAATATATGTACTGACATGTAATGATCTGTTCAGAGCTACTGGATTATCTGTCATTTCAAATAGTTGCTTCCTTTTGTGGGCAATGCTCAAAATACTTCCTAATAGCCATTTTGAATATAATTGTTAGCCAATATCACCCTACTGTGCATTGGAAGTTAGGGCATTGAAAATTATTCCTGCTGTCCTCCTGCACCCTGTACTTGTTAAGTATCTGAAAACCATTTGGGTTGTGATTAGAGTTCGGGGGTCAGATAAGATATTGATGCTATGAAATGCTGTGTTCTTGTTCCTTCTCAAACATGATGGTGAAGTGCCTGGTGCCCCTCTCTGGAGAGTCGCTATTTCATCCTCATTATCTTACATACATGCTGTCACTAATCACTGGGCACAGGGTGGCTTTTCTGCAAGAGTTTACCATACCGAACGGAGATGTGCCTGGGCACATAACAAGATGGTATAAGGCATCCTTTGAGCCCTCATTGAACCAGGACACTCTTCCCCATCAGGCCCAAACTCAGGAAAATTCTTTGAGGCTACAGACTTGTTAACTGAGATGGGCAACTCCAGATATCAGATAAGTCATCTGGGCAGGGCTCTGAAGCAGGCACTCTCCCTAAGAATGGCAGAGGATGGATGCCTCTGTTCCTTCTAAGGTGAAGGATTATGCTGAGCCTTTCTTCCAGTGAAGATACTTCCAATTAGATAGCCTTGGACATGAGGACCCAAGGAAGCACCCAGCGTAGCCGCTTAAATCTAAGCTTAAGTCTAGTACCAGCTCAGCCTAAGTCATGACTTTCTATGTTTCCACAGAACCTTGCGTATGTGCAGGGCTGAATTCTGATACCAGGGAATAGTTTCAGAATGGCAGGTGGAATTTCAATGCCCAAATGACTTATAAACAGAATCAATGGGCAAACTAGGCAAACTTGTAATAAACAGTTCCTAAAGGGAGATGGCTCAGTTAGTGAAGTGCTAGCTGTATGGGCATATGAACCCAAGTGGGCTCCCCAGCATTCATGAAGAAGCCATACACAGTAGTATGTGCCTGCAGTCTAAGCTCTGGGGAACTGGAGACAAGAGAATCACTGAGGCCCACGGGACAGCAAGTTTCAGCTTCAACAAGAAAACCTATCCCAAAAGATATTGTAGGAGAGCAATGGAGAAAGACAGTTGTTGTTGACCACTGGCCTCCATATGTGTCCTCTCCATGCATACATATGGGGTGGGGGCAGGGGGAATCAACTGCAAGCGTACTCTTAGACAACAGATTGGCAAAGCCCTCCTGTTTGTCAGAACATTTTTGGGTGAGGCTGTGGGGGAAACAAAGCATAGGGGGCGTTGCTGGAAAAGATGTAAAATCATATGAGTGCTATAAAAGGAAAATTGGTCATATCTAGAAAAATTATCCGTGACTAAACTCTTTGATCAGAAACTCCCTTGTAGAAATCCTTCCCAGGCTGCCAAGAACACAATAAGGCACATCTACAAAGTTAGCCATTTTAGTATATTTATCTTAGCACAGGACTGGAAACAACCCAGGTGTCTCCATTAATTAGGAGTTTGTGGAAAGAAACAACAGAATGTTCACACTAATAAGTTCTACGCAGAAGGAAAGGAGAGAGGTCTATCATGGATACAAAGCCTGGGAATACAGCAGAATGCAACTAGCAAATTACAGAGTATAGACCTTTTCTGTAAGGAGAGGAAGTTCAGACAAATATTTAGTCATTCGCTTGTGTTTCTAAAACAGAACCTGGAGAGATAAGTATAAGAAAAAAAATCTCTGTATGGGGGGGTGGTGGAAATGCGATCCCTCTTTCTGAACCATGTGCATGGCTTCCAAAGTCAACAGAGTGTCCTCAAACACACGGGAGTGAACAAATATACTGTATATGAATATGAGGCATAAACACATAACAAATAATGATTTCAAAGGCTTTTTAGAAGGCACCAATTAACCTGTGCTTCTAGAGGAGGAACATTTTGCGTGGGCAAACAGAGCAAGACTATGACGTCAAAGCCATGCCATAGTCATATTGCTGGTAGGATGCATGATATTATATCCTGCTTATTTTACACAATTTGTAGGATAAAGCAACAGGCAAATTGGGAGCTGTTGGTTCCAACAAAAACAACTACAAAGGTAAAGATCAAAGGTGGTAAAATTCTAAGAATATGAATTTTATACTATCAGTATGAGCTCATGATTTAAAACCATTGTTACGGCCATAGCGACAATCCCTAGCACTTTAAAGTGGGAAGGGCAGAAAAACGTAGCACTGCTGGTCAAAGAGGAGACATTGTGAGCATCAGAAGATGGTAGCTGAGAAACTGAAAGTCACTGTAAAAATTGAAACACAGTGACTCTAAACGGGGAGCTTAGAAACTGGAGCAAAAGGAGGAATGTGAACACACTGCAAAGAACTGATTGGTAACCACTGATGGCAGGAAGGACTTCAACCCTTTGCCTGACCATTGGCAATGAAAGTGACCAAGCTGTTCCCTTACCAACTTTGCACGCATGCAGAGAACTTCTAGTGTATGAAGGGAAAGTTCTTTAAGAAAAGGTAGAAAATTGACCTAGATAGAAGATCACTGTCTAGAAATACTCAATGACTGACAGGTCCAAAGTCAAGCTGGTCCATGGGAAAGCCATTAAACAGAAGTAAGTAGAATTCATTGGGGAGGGTTAGGGTAGTCAGCATCTCATTCACCGTCACATAACGGTGCTTGATTGTGCTTCTAATGATGACTAAGGCAGAGTCACAGAACTTCCGGAATGAACCTCTCTCTCTCTCTCTCTCTCTCTCTCTCTGTATATATCTATATCTATATATATTGCGTGCGCATGTGCGCGCACACACACATACACATATATAAGAATTTATTGGAAGGATGCACAGGCTACATTCCTGCTAATCCAACAGTGGCTAGCTGAGAATGGAAAGACCAAGAATCTAGTAGTTGCCCTGTCCCATGAGACTGAGTTTCTCAGCTGGTCTTCTGCATATGCTGCAATCCTGAAGAAGCAGGTTCCAATGCCAGTGAAGGAATGGATGGGCTGAGGGCAGGCAGAAGAATTGAAGGACCCTGTCTTCTTCCATTGTCCTTATATAAGCTTCTAGCAGAAGAGGTGGCCCAGATTCAAGGTGTGCCTTCCCGCCTCAAGACCCAGATGAAAGGCACATTGTTTCAAGATCTGGATCACAAGTGTGCCCTCCATTTCTGGATTGTAATTCTTTCTAGATACAGTAAAGTTGAAAACCAAGAATAAGTATCACCCCTAACCCCCTTTTGCACTGTGTCACTACAACTGTCCCATTAAGAGAGAATCTGAACAGGTCTTGTTCTGACTGAAGGAAAGGCAGGAGAGATGGTGTGCAGTTGTTCAATGTGGGTCTTATGAGAACTGTAGTTTCTGCTCTTGATCATAAAATAGCCCCTTTCTGAAGCCACTGGTCACAGAAAACTATCTTGAAACCATGACGACATGAAGAAGCTCCAGTTGGCCTTCTGTTAAGATCATCTACAGGGAAGACAGCCGAAACAGCAGACCATCAAACCTCTACTTGATTTACCATCCCAGAGCCTAACTGACTGCAATGGAATGAAGGGATGGCCCTTCCAGTACCCATCAAATGAGACAGAAATTCTGAGGAAACTCTGCTCAAACACTGAGCCACGAAGCTGTTCAAGGGAGATGGTTAGCATTTTATGTCACTTGGTGTTAGGGTCGTTTGTTGTGTAGCATCAACAGCTTCATTAGAAAGTCAATGTTTTCAGCCTACAATGAAAGACAAAAGGGTATGAAGAGATTAGCAATGATGAAATCAGTAGCTCTAAGCTGGTGGGCACTTGCACCTTGGAGGGAGTAGCTATTGCAATTAGGTCTCTTGACATGCGGGAAGACGGTGTGCACAATTTTCACCTATGACAAAAGAGCGACATTAAAGGTTTAGAGTAAAATAAACATTTAAACACTCAATTTTTAACTAACCTGTATTTTGTGGAATATATATTCAATGTCTATGATATATGTGGACACGGAGAAGGAGGGAAAGAGAGGGGGAGAGAGAGAGAGAGAGAGTGAGTGAGCGAGCTAACAGTTAGATGACATGATAAAAAAGAGGATAGAAAAAGGTCCCAGGAAAGAGGTCTTTTTTTCATGACAACTGACTTGCTCATCTTCACAAAGCCAATGGCACGTACTGGAGTCAGCTCTGCTCTGAAGGAGGCTGCACATACGGAACATGAATCTTCTTTGATTCTTGAGTCATGCAGGCCACGTGGCAGGAGACCCCAAGACATCCGGGTAATTTGAATATGGAACGAGTGTTACATGACCAAGAATTATTTTGAATTTTTAGGGTGTGAGATTGGTATGTTAGTTATGTAAGGACACATCTATTTTTTTAGACATATATGCTAAATACATAGATGTGAAGTGACAAGATGGCTGGAGTTTATTTTAAAATTCTTTAGCAATTGAAAACCAAAGAAGGGAGAAGGAGGAAGGAAGAAGGAGAAAAAGGGATAGATGATGTGAGTACTTTGATCAGGTTAAGCCGGGTGCTGAGTTACAGGGAATCTTTATTAAAAGTCTCTCATTTATGCTTAGGAATTTTCATAATAAATTTTACATGATAATAATTTAAGATATATGAAATTCATATAGCTTTCACACTCTAGTTTGAATCATATCTGCTATGGGACAATGGTCTGTACCCTGACACTTATATTTTAAATAAATGCTGATTGGCC
Organism: Bramus lutescens; assembly: GCA_001685075.1. NCBI lineage: Eukaryota > Metazoa > Chordata > Mammalia > Rodentia > Cricetidae > Bramus > Bramus lutescens. The sequence continues at coordinate 36,842 of LOEQ01000213.1, read as the reverse complement.
AGTAGCCAGGCAGGAAGTATAAGTGGGGTGACCAGGCAAGAAGTAGAGGTGGGGCAATGAGAATTCTGGGAAGAGGGAAGCACATTCTGCAGTTGTGACCAGCCTCAGAAGAAGAAAGATGTGACTGCCTCACCAAAAAAGGTATCAAGCCACGTGGCTAACTCAGACAAGAATTATGGGCTAATGTAATTTATAAGAATTAGTTAATAAGAAGCCTGAGCAAATGGGCCAATCAGTTTATAACTAATGTAGAACTCTGTGTGATTTCTTTGGGACTTAATGACCATGGGAACCCAGCAGGACAAGGACCAGTCAGGACAGAAAACCTCGGTCAACAGAATGAATGGGGCAGGACAGAAATCTCAGTCAACACATATCAGAACTTGTTTTAGTCTAAAATTGTGACTTATACTTACTAATGAAATAAACTACTTCTTCCAAAGTTTCATTCAAACTGATGCTGCAAAATGCTCCCCTCCAGGTACACAGACCCAGAGAGATAATTATCACATGTACTCATTCATAAGTGGTTTTTAAATACAAAGCAAAGAAAACCAGCCTACAAATGACAATCCCAGAGAACCTAGACAACAATGAGGACCCTAAGACAGACATACATACATAGATCTATTCTACATGGGAAGTAGAAAAAGACAAGGCCTTCTGAGTAAATTGGGAACATGGGGAGCTTGGGAGAGGGTTTAAGGGGAGGGCAGAGGCAGGGAGGGGAGCAGAGAAAAATGTAGTGCTCAATAAAATACCCCCCCCCCAACTAAGCCCTGATTTCTTGAACCCTCACCCCTCAGTGCATGTTCTCTTGTTACCGGGTCCCTGATTACCCTTGTTTCAATGGTTTCCAGTGTTGTATGTTGTTTTCTGAATTATTTACTATGTGGTAAGTCTGCAGGTGAGTCTGAAGGAAGGAGCACTGCCCACATGACAGTCAGAGACCTTATCCCTCTGCTCACTCTTTTCAGATTGATTTTCACTGTAAGAGAGAAGCAATGAAATGGTTTGCATCAATGCACTGTTACGCTGGGCTCCAATATGCATACACATTGTGGAATTTTGTATCAGATTAAATATGGCTCTCTCCTTGAATATTTATCATTTCTAATAGTGAAAGCTATACAAACTCTTCTAGCTATTGCAATTTTAGAGTACACTGTTGTTACCTATATATAGTCACCCTACCGTGCAACAGCACATTTGAGTTGTTCTAAATAACTGTAACCCAATATCCATTGATTTCCCCATTCCTGCTGCTCTTCTGCTCACTCCTGCCTCTGGTGAATTCCATTCTAAGTTCAATGTCTAGGAGAGCAAGTTTGTAGACTCTACATGTAAGCAGATCTTACAGCAATTGCCTTTCTCTGCTGGGATCATCTCACTTAACACAATGGTCTCCAGTTCCATCCATGGTGCCACACATGGTGAGATTTCATCTGCTTATGGCAGAATAGTTTTCCATGGTGTACATGTAACAGCATTGCTTTGGCCATTCATCAGCAATGGTCACTTAGATTGTTTCCTTGGTTGAAATGAAGCTGCCTGGTTTTAATAACTGCATTGGGTCACATAATAATGCCAATGTGGTCCCCTAAGTTCACTTGCTTGGATTCAAATTCTGGCATCACCACTGACGTCACAGAGGCATTCTCCTCTGTGTTTGCATCCTGTTTGCATTCATACTGGCATGATTCACAGTAGCCAGAAGGTGATGCAGCCCTGGTGTCCAGAGATGACAGAATGGCAAGTACCATGTGGCACATTCACACAACTGAGTATTTTCAAGTCTTAAGATGAAGGAATTTCTGACATGTGCTGTACTTCCGAGTGACTCTTACAGCCACATTTGTGAAGTAGACCAGATACAAAAGTGTGTGGCTCCATTTGATGAAGAATTTAGAGTATGCAGAGTCCTAGTCATTGAAAGTAGAGTGACAGCTAAGACAGGCAGAGTCAGGGGAGCTGCTCATTTGGATTTAATGGGGACAGAGCTTCAGATTAGGGTTATGCTAAGAGTTCTGGGGTAGATGGCAATAGTTGTAGAACATTGAGAATACAGCCAATGGTGTTGAGTTGCATACTTAAGATGTTCAATTCTATAGTAAGCATAATTAACTATATTTAGGCAAAGAATTAAAGTCTGGAAAGGAAAAGAACTCACATCAATTCCCATATAGGATTGTTGTAAGACTCACATACACTATGCTGGCGACTGTCTTGTACATAGTGAGTGCCTATGAAAGACAGCCATGGATGTTATGATATTACTTTTACACAGTCAACTGAAAATACGGCCCTTCTGAGCACAATTTTTGTTTTGTTCTCCCAATTTCTTCTCCCTTGTTCTCTATGGCTTCCACTCTATCCCAGTGTTCCCTTTCCCATCCTTGTCTGTACACCACCGTTCTACAAAACCACTGTGGACATTGCCTTACTAGCTAGAGGAGCAGGACCCACAGACCTTAAGTCAGGAAGTTTTGCTTTCATACATTGCTTCAAAACATACAAATGTTTGCTGATCTACAGGCTGCGCTGGGAATTGCTGAATGCCTTTCAGTAGAGATTTGCAGGAAAGAGGTTGGTACGCAGGAAGGATAGGGATGATGGAGCCTGTTTTCAAACTGTGGTAAAATGTGCACACCGTGAAGACAGCCATTTCATACTACTTTCAGTGATGCAGCCCAGTGGAATTAAGTTTACATTCTTGTACAGCTATCAGGACCACCCAATTTCAGAAGTTCTTGTTTCCATCCAAGTAATTCAGCACCCAGTGAATTCACCATAACCCCCTCCCCCATTTTTAATCACTGCAGTGTCTTCAGGGTCCATCCATGGTGCAATGCAGGCCAGAATTCGTTCTGAAGGCTGAGTTACATCAGAAAGGGCTGGATCTTGACAATGGTGGTAGGTACACAGGGTGGGAACAGACATGGAAACAGCTTGAGATTTCTCTGGGAGAAATGCCCTTTCTTGGAGGCTGTTCAATGACACTGGCATTAGTTGGCCATTTTTGTTGCTGTCTGCATTGAGTTTAGGCGTTTAGGTTCTGCTGTTAGGAAAGAAATTCTGAGTCATAGAAATGCAAAGAGCTTATGAGGTCTTTAAACTCTCAAGAACTTGGAACAGAATGTTAGGAGTGTCTCTAGCTCAGTTCAAATGCCAAGAGCTTCCAAAAGTCATGGTCCCTTCTGCCTTTAGTCTTTCACTGTGTGCTCTTGTTTTCTTGCTGTTTAACAGGTACACATCTACAACAAGATGGTATTGGTCAAAAGAGCAAACATTTATGGAGTTATTGGCCCAACTAAAGGAAAGCAAATGTGACCTTCCAGGGCTAAGCCCACTGTCTAGGGTGTGAGTTGAAGAAACATAAAGCCTTCCACAAGGGAATCTGGATTGACTAGGTCTAGGCATGAATATAAATCTCCTGCAGGGATTTCCTCATCTCTTTCTACATCGCTAATATCCAAGAAAAACAACGATGTGTGTAGAACCCAATGAGATTAGACTAAAACCCAAAATAAATAAGGATTTTGATATCATTCTGTCCTGACTCATGTCTTGCATGTTTTAAATTCACTTGGCCCCATAAACACATTACAGCTAATTATGGCTGAGGCTCAGACAGCGTGCAACTGAGTACATAGTGGATTCCAAGGCTAGAGAGCCGAGCTTAATTTCTCCAGGTTGGCAAGGGCACAGTCCTACTCACGGGCCAGAAACCCTGGGGAGGTAGCCTGAGTAGCTGGCAGGCAAAAACAGAGGAGGGGCAAGAGAAACAGAAATCAATCATCAATCACAGCCTCTAAGCCACGTGGGGTTTTGGTTTTCCTGTGTTGTGTGTCTTTGTTGTAACAGCTGGGAAGCTGAGCACAGCTGCCCTGATAGTTTCTAGCACTAACGCATTTGGGGATAACTCAACTCTTGGAAGCTTCACAAAAGAGATTGGTAAGTTCTCTGACATCACCGAGAACAAATCAAAGGCTTTCCTCTCTGGTTTTCCATGTGACATACATTGACTCTGAAAACTGAAACACAGAAGCCAAAAAATGGGGAGTCAGGGCTGAGGGTGTCATTTGGTGAGGGCCTTTGAAGCTGGAGTGGCCTAACTCACTGGGGTTATTGCAGCTCAGGGCTTAGGGCCTGTGGTGCCTTTAAGAGCTCACAAAATTGTTTTCCATTCTTTTAAATTCTGAGAAAGAAAAATGAACGACATATAGCTCAGAAAAAATATCTCTACACACATAAAATCAATATACCTGTGTTATGGCAACATCAGTAAAAATACTGTTTTCAGTCTTTTGTTGTTGTTTTTTTTTTAATGTAGGAAGGGATCTGTTGAAGTGTATATAGTCTAGGGTCAGTGAAAGCCACCTGAGGTTCTGACTGGAGTGATGGTCTCCTCATTGTTACTGATGCCTAGGTCTTGGGGAGCTAGGCTGGGTCCTTTTGTCGTGTATCTTTTTGCATTTACTGCATAGCCGAGGAAAGCTTCAGGAACAAGAGTGACCGCTGCTGTCTGACAGCCACTTGCTGTGAACTCAGGGGTCTCCTCCCTTTAAGGTTAGGATTTTCTTCTTGCTCAGTTTTTTTTGACCTACGCTGTGGAGAGGTGGATCCTAGCCCCCAGAAAGGGGTGGAGGAGCTCCAGGCTTCAAGGAACCTGCAGTCAACAGCACAAGAGGATGGGGGCATCACTCTGCAGAGCTGGGATTCTCTGGCTGCTGGTATGGAGGAAGGTATTGGAGTCAAATGGTTACTAAATCCACATATGGTTATCTATCCTCTAATCTCAGAATTTAGGAGCCTCAGACAAGACAACTACCTATGAATTTGAGGCCAACCTGTGCCACAGAGTGAGACCTTGTCTCAAAAAGAAAAATAAAATCAACAAAACTGACCAATTACAAGGAATCTTGTTTAGAGAACACATGAACTCTTCTTTTTCTTTGATAATATATATTTCCCCTCCTTTTAATTAAAAATAGTTTATTTCTCATATGCTATATTCTAATTAGTTTCCCCTCCCTCTACTTCTCCCAGTCCCTCCCCTTCTCTCTTCCCACCTGGATCTCATTAGATCTCTTCTCACCCTTTCTGTCTCTCATTAGAAAATGGTATAGGAGGTTCTTCTGTCTAAGTGCTGCTTTTATTGGTTGAATAAAGAAACTGCCTTGGCCTTTTGATAGGGCAGCACTTAGGTAGGTGGGGAGACAGAACGGAATGCTGGGAGGAAGAAGGGCAAAGTGGAGACACCATGAAGCTCCTGCCTGAGACTGACGCTGGTTAGAATCTTTCCTGGTAAGCCATGACCTTGTGATGTCACACAGATTGGTAGAAATGGGTTCAATCAAGATGTGAGAGTTAGCCAATAATAGGCTAGAGATAATGGGCCAGGCAGTAGTTTAATTAATACAATTTCTGTGTGATTATTTCGGGTGTAAGCTAGCAGGGTGGCTGGGACCAAAAGCAGGCCCTCTGCTCCTCATACTACGAGAAAAAAAAAAAACACGTTTCTGGGAGATAACAACCAAACATAACAAAATGAAATGTAGTAAGATAAAACAAAAACCATCACATCGAACTGGGACAAGAAAAACCAATAGAAGGAAAAGATCCCCAAGAAAAGGCACAAGAATCAAAGCCCCACTTGTCCACACACTGAGGAGTTCCATAAAAATACTAAACAGAAAGCTGTACTGTGTATGCACATGACCTGGTGCAGACCTGTGGAGGCTCTGGGCATGCTGTGTCAGTCTCTAGGAGTTCAGATGAGCTTTGCAGTTCATTTAGAGGACCTTATTCTCCTGGTGTCCTCCATCCCCTCTGGTTCCCATATTCCTTTTGCTTGACCTTCTGTGAGTTTTCCTGATCACCAAGGGAAGGGATTTGATGAAGACATGTCATTTAGAGTTGTCACACAGACTCTTAAAGTCAAAATGGAAAATATTTATTCACCAGCTGGTGGGCGATAAAGGGAACTTGCCCAAATTGTGTAGCCATGAGCCTTATCATTCCTGGTCTTTAATGCACAAAACCCATATACTTGCTGACATCTGTCAATTAGTAAGAATAGTTAGCAATGAGCTGAGATACAGAAGCCGAAATACAAGGTTAGTACATTTGAGGACTTTCCTAGAACTGTGGACTATGATAGATTAGGTCTTTGTTTTCATTTTGGCAGGTGTTGGGGGTCTATGTGCTGGATTCCTAGGTCAGAATGGTGCCTCCAGTATGGTATCAGTTGTGTTAAACTCTGGGGGCCTCTTACATAAACCAACAGCAACAACAGGAACAGCCTCAATCCCACATATATTACTAAAGCAGAATCCCAAATTTCCCTCCTTAAGTACTGTGCGCCATTATCTCCTCCAACTTTTAAAAATGGAAATAACCCCAGTTGCCCGGGGCTACCCTTTGCAACTGTTACAGACTTGAACAAAATTACATGTGTGAATGGACTTTGCAAATTTGAAAAGCTTTCCTTGATAGAAGGACCTATGAGTCATTTTATACACTACACCCTAAATTTCTTTATAGGAAAAATGGGGACACAAAATGACACTGGCTTTAAGCTTACCTCAGAGGAGGGTCATAATGGACAGATTGCTAGCAACAAGCAAGCTCCCTGAAGACAGTAACTGCATATTGTGGTTCCACGTTGTTGTCAGACTGACCATAGCTCTCGTGTCTTTATACTGGCATGAACAATAGTGGGGCCGTCTCAGAAATGAAGTTAAGAGATGCCTGGGGTGTAGGAGAAGCAAAGTTTCAACTTACCAAGGCTGAACCTGGTGACCTGTGTTCTAGAGCCAGCACTAGCTGACAATCTTGCCTGGGGGCAGGGAATGGCTAAGTCGGTTAGCACTCAGCACACAAAGGAAGCCCAAATCAGAACCATCTCCAGCTAATGAGTTAGGACTAGCTGTTGAGATTGGGCATGTTCAAAAGGATATAATGCCTTCTCTCCATGGGGAAGGAAGTTTCTGTCTCGCCTGGTCCTGCAGCCATTAAGTCCCAAAGAAATCACACAGAGGTCTACATTAGTTATAAACTGATAGACCCAGTAGCTCAGACTTCTTATTAACTCTTATAACTTATATTAGCCCATTATTCTTATCNTAAACAAGTACAAGAAACAAATGTTTACAGGGTAAAACCATTGTCCCACAGCACTCTAGTAGGGAGGCAGTAGGGTGGGGACATTCATAAAAGTCACAAAGGTTGTGCAAACTGTTTCCTTTCTGCTAAGGACACCAGGTTCATATTTCTGCTGCTAGTAACATTATGCTGCTGCTGCTGGCCAGCTCGCCAGACTGCACGTATACAGAAAATGGAAACACAGAGCTTACCAAGACTTTCAAGATGGCAGGCACAACTTACTGGGTTCTAAACTGCAGCCATGGTGGCACAGCACAGCACTGAAGACTGCTGTGGTCACTCTCCAGGTCTAACTGCACATTCACTGTCTTTCCTATATGTCAGACCAATGGGGTCCAGGCAGTTATTGTCTGGGCTCTGCTGCTGAGGTTGCTCAGCCCTACCATGGACTCTGCTTACTCTATACCTCTTTACCAGCACCAGAAGCACTGAAAATCCCTCTGTCTAGAATTCATGGCCTTGGCATGGCACCCTCTTCTGGCACCTTCTTCTCCCTGGCTGCTCCTGACTGAGCCTAGAACTTGGGTTCTGTTCAGAGCACAACTGTTGCTTCTGGCTTTTGCTCCCAGACCATTTCCTGCCTGTGAACTTTAAATTTGAATCTCTGGGTGGGCAGTCTCTCTTCCGTACTCAACTTTTCATAGCTGGATTTTGAGTTGGGCCTGAGTTGCAAGGTTTTATGACTTCAATAGCTTGGCACTACATAAATCAAAAATGTATTGTAGAAGCTTTGCTCCTTGGTGACCTGTATGGGTGTGCTAATGACCCAGGGGCTAGACATGTCCCTCAGGATCTCAGAGTCTTGTAGAAGGAAACAGGGAGCTGTGGCTTAGAAGGAAGACAGAGGTTCCATTTGTACCATTTTCTACATTTACTTATGTGTCTGGCTGAATTGGAAGAAAGAACATTGAAATCCAGGGAACCTTGTGACTGACTGAAGTCATACGCTGGTGGTTGCAGGAGATGAGAGCCTGGATTCAAGCTCCGAGTTGCTTTTGAGGGGGCTTTCTGCATGGTCTCTATGCACCTATAACTGCAACATCAAAACTGATTCTGAGTTTTGGAAAGTTTGCCTCCATTTCTGTACAATTTTAGGGAACACACATTTTTGGATATTTTGTAGTTGTTGGAATTTTAGGGTTTAGTTATGGCCTCTGAACACACACTGAAAGTCTTAGAAACACTGAGTAGCATCTCTGTGTGTGTGTGGGGGGCTCCCACAAGCTGGAATGACATGTAGTGTTCCCTAAGTGTACGAACAAGGGAAAATATTCCAGAATTACTTAAAAATAGTGAAAAGCAAGGGAGAAAAGAGTGTCCTGCCTGAAGATGATTGGGGCCAATCTACCCTTTAAGGACACAGTCAGTTGCTTTACTTTTCCCTGATCTCTGGAGGTATTCACATTTGTTTGCTGCTAGGATAATATTTCTAAGAAATGAATTTTCCGAGCCTGCTACTCAATGAAGAAAAACGGCTTTTATAGTTCCTGCAGCAAATAAAGACGAGTCAGTGTGGTTTAATGGGAAGACTTTGAAGTGAGACTCTGATAAAAAGCCCAACTGAAGCTTTTGTCCGTGTTACCTCACATCTTTGCAGTAAAGAGAATGTAATCTGTGAGGATGCTCATGCTAAGAAATGATGTGTCAAAATATCTGATGTGGAATATAAAACACAGAAAGCAAAGACGTAAGTATAACCATTAAGGAACGAGCACGTAATTGTATCTATCCCTTTTGATAGAAATACATTCCTGCATACCAACATGAATTTTCATACAATTTTAGTTTTTTGTGCTTCAGAAATGCTCTTGGCAATTGGAAGGTACAATTTGGGAACATAATACAAACTCCACTTACTGATGTATTTATTTTTATTACTTTTTAATTAGATGTAGGCCTATGTATGAGTCCGTGCCTGCGAGTGTAGATACCTGCAGTGGCCAGAAAAGAGCTGAGATAGGTTGCCTGTAGCTGGAATTACAAGCAGTTGTTAGCTGTCTTTCAGGCACTCTGGGAACCAAACTCAGGTTCCTTGCATGCTGTGGGACAATGCTCTATACTCTGTCAATTATACTTTAATAAAACGCTGATTGGCCAGTAACCAGGCAGGAAGTATAGGTGGAGCAACCAAGCAGGAAGTAAAGGCAGGGCAATGAGAACAGGAGAATTTTAGGAAGAGGAAAGAGTCAGTCTGCAGCCATCATCCAGAAGCAAGATGTGACTGCCTCACCAAAAGAGGTACTAAGCTATGTGACTAACACAGACAAGAATTATGGGGTAATATAAATTATAAGAGTTAATAAGAAGCCTAAGCTAATAGGACAAGCATTTTATAATTAATATAGGACTCTGTGTGTTTATTTGGGACTAAATGGATGTGGGAAGTGGTGGGACAGAAACCTCTGTCAACTCTTGCAAAATCAGTGTTTGTTCTTAACCACTTCAGCCCTTGATATTCTTATCAATACCCTAAATATTTAAGGAGCAAGCACCCAGGATACAAGGATAAGAATTAGTTTTCATGCTTGAGGTGCTTAAAATCTAGCAATAGCACAAAATACTTTTATGTGACTATATCACTATCTGTTCATCTCAAACATTTCAAATGTCAGGAGCAAATTTCCAGGCAAACTAAAAGACAGTTTCTGATGAGTATTCAGGCAGTTAGTCTTGAATTCATATTATCCACTTGATATCTCTGCTGTGTTAGGAGTTGCTCACTAGACAGCTGAAAGGGATAATATTAAAATAGATTAGGTGATTGTATTCAGTGCCTATAAAAAGCTATAATCTAAAGGCCTAGAAAGTTTATTTCTATAACTACTAAAATGTAAATGGACATTCAAATGGAGCATTCGTATTTTTAGCGAAACATGGCTTTTATCATATATAAACAAACAAGCAATCCGAGATTGTCAAAGAAGTTGTTAGAAGTAGAAAATGACTAATTAAAATAAGAAATACCGGTCTTATTATCCAGCAATGGTCTGGAACTGAATTGAATGCTGTTTGATTTAGGAATTATAGCAATTCATATCTTAAGGGCTCTGGAGTCTTCATCAAACCATGGAAAATGTGGTACTTTAACTATGGAGACCGCGCACGGAGATGTAAGTGCAGGCATATTCTCCCCAGAGTCTCCAAGGCTGAGCCGGCTCTTTCTTCTGCACTTCATCTGGGATCTGCTTAGATCAGTGTAACCCTCGTTCAGCACCCCACATTTCAGACTTCTAAATTGTCAGCAGACTTTCATGTTTCAGAAAAATCATCAATTTCTGCAAAGGAGGAAGGTGTCTAGAAGTGACAGAATTCAGACCACAGGGCAGCAATTACAGTTGGTTTTAATGTCAACTTGTCACACATCAGCATCACCCAGAGGGAGTCACACTTGAAGACCTGTTCTGATTGCTTTGACTGCCATGGGAATATCCAGCCCCACTATGGCCAGCACCTTCAGGCAACAGCCCAGAAGAGAAGGATGTAGCCAAAGGATAAGCATCTTACCTTCTGCAGCTTGATCTTCCCCTCTGGCCTGTGAGCTGATTTCTCCAGTTGATGCGCTGCTGCTGACCCCTTCGCTGATAGCTGAACCAGTGTTTCCCAGCTTTCATCCTGGAATAGGAACCAGTGGTTCTTCACAAAACATCCTGGATTCCAGTACCAGATTGGGACTACTGTGACTCCAGCCTTGTGGATTGAGTGACTGGCAGTTGTCACCCCCACTCCAAATGAGAGGCAGACACTGTAGGACTACCCTAATTGCTGATGCATTCAGGACAGAAAAACGACTTGGTTTTTAGTCTCAGGTGTGATTCTTCTGTTAGCATGATTTTTAAGTTAATAGTAAGTTCTTTAATACACACACACACACGCACACACACAAAAGCACATACACACACCCCATTGGTGCTGTCCTTGTAGAGACCCTTGACCAATATAGCAGCATAGCAACTAGACTCTGCCTTTGATAATTAGAACTTTTAAGTTATATATTTTTTTTAGAAAACAAAGATGGCTCAGAAGAAATATGGATGGAAATCAATAATTGAATAAATAGAATATATTTCTTCTTTGGTTCAGAGAGTTATGGTGGAGTCTTGGTGTGTTTTTGTCTGCCACCCCTAAGTCTGATATAACTTTCTGTTTTTTTTAAATTTTATTTTATGGAAGTCTCATTTGACAGCCAAGGCTGGTTTCTGGGTCTTTCCGATTTGGATGCTTGAGTGCTAGGATTATAAACCCCTGCTGCCACACCTGCCTGAGTGTGGATTTTTAAGGTATAATTTTTGCTTTTGAATATTATTTAATAAGTATTACTCTACCAGCAATGGGAATTTCTCTTACAAAGGAACTTTATTGAGTTTATTGTGGTGATTGAATCATATCAGTTAAAAGTGGTTCATTATTAACAGACTCTGTGATTCTTTTGGTGGATTTATGACATTATCACACTAAACAAGAGAAGTTTAAGCAGAGAAGTTTAGCATCCATTTACACAATCCACCATCCCAGGATGTTTTCCCTCCTCATAGTCACTGCCAAGGAGGAAATCCCTCTCCTTCTTTTCCTCTTTGTCTTACCTACCCTTCTCTCCTCTTTCCCTCTTTTCATGCAGATATTATGGTATATCTACTCATTTGTAAAATTATTATTTTTCTTACAATAGTGATTCTCAATCTGTGGGTTTCAAGCCCTTTGGGGGTTGAACAACCCTTGCACAGGGGTGGACTAAGACCATGGAAAACTCAAGTATTTACATTATAATTCATAACAGCAGCAAAATTCCAGTTATGAAATGGCAACAAAAGTAACTTTATGGTTGAGGGTCACCACACATGAGGATTGTGTTACAGGGTCACAGCATTAGGAAGGCTGAGAAACACTGCCTTAGGAGAACTGGCATTCTACCTCTTCCTTCTGAAATGACTCTGGACTTTGGGTAGTCTCTAAATTGATCTTTCTAAAATTACACGGTAGGCTTAGAAGTTCTTTCATGGCACAAACATAAACACCAGGGCTTGTCTTGCTGATGTAACATTTAAAATTCACAATAATTTGTCACAGCTATCACGGTATTAGCAGTGATCTGTAATTGATATAAATTTATCTGTAATTGATAGAAATTGATAAAAATAGGGAATAAATAAATCTAAGAAAAAGATGGTCAAAATATTTCCCTTCCATCCATGAACTATGATTCCTGTAAGACATTCTGCTATTTGCTTGGGATTTGGGATCTCCCAGATCTATTTAACTCACCTGGCTGATGGCTGATTTTGGTTGTAAACTCAACTACATCCAGAGTCAACAAAAACCCAATCAGCTGGGCATGCCTGTGAGGGATTTTCTTGATAGGATCATTTGAGATGGGAAAACCCAACCTAAATCTGGGCTATATCTTCTGCTGGCAGCCTATAAATAAGGATATGGAAGAAGGAAGCTTTTTCTTTTTCTTTGTTTGCTCTCTTACCAGCAAGTTTATCTATCCTGCTGCTGAGATATTCCTTCGCTGGTATTAGAACCTACTTCTTTGGGATCCCAAGGTAGACTGAAGGCCAACGGAGACATCCAGCCTCATGGATGGATGGAAAACCCACTGGATTCTTGGAGATAGCCATTGTTATATATCACCATTCTATCAGTTCTTTTTTGAAGGCTTTAAAGTTTTTATTTTTTTTCATTTTTTTTGTATATCCAAAGACTAGCATGGTCAATTTCAATGGGTAAATAGACTTGAATAACTCATTCAAGGTGTTTTAGTCCAACTTAATGAAACCTATGATGGAAACATTGATGGCACATGTTCAGCCCGTGTTCCCAGATCAGACTGTGGAGGTTAGAGCAGACACAGCAAGAGCCAGAACCCTGGCCAAATTAGTTGGATGCACTTCAGAGAGATGCTTTTGTTTTAATGATAGAAAAGGTATTGTTTATGGGGAAAATAACCTCAATCAAGTTAATCATCATGACCAGCAAATTATATCTAATGAGGGTGACAGTTTTGTCCTGACCTCTTCTCTTACTGTGGTGACTTTTCTCATTGTGAAGGTACCTCATGGCTCTATGAGGTTCCTTACCTTAAGGAAATCCTTTGGTGCTAGTTAGCTTTTTTACTTTGGGTCAAAATAGTTGAGAAAATAAACTTAAAAGGAAGGAAAGTTGAACCCGGTTTATACTTTCGATGGTTTTGTCCAGGGTCCACGGTAGCATGGCTCTGTTTTCTTATAGTCTGTGGTAAGGCAGAACTTTATGGTGGGAAGCTCAGGCTGAAAATAAGGCAAGGGAATGGAGGCCTGGTATCCATCACCTCCTGCTAAGGTACATCCCAATTATCTAACTTCTATGTCGTAGGGTTTACATCTTAATTGCCCCAACATCTCTCAAAGATGGCAAAGGCTGTCCACCAAGCCTTTATGACATTGACTTTGGGGGCTGTTTAAGTTCTAAGATATCTTTATAATTTAATTTCTTTATACTGAATTTCTATCAATTTTGTATCTCTTCTAGGGTTTATGCTTGTCTCCTATTTAAGGCTCTCTGTTATTTGGATTATGACATTATGACTGGTCTCCTGCAAGCCTTCAAAACATGCACACTGTGTTTGGAACACTCTGCACCATGGTGGAGCTGTCTCTGTTGATCAGATCTGGGAGTCCAATATCTTAGGAGCTCTGCTGAGGTTTATTTGTGAGTATAACCTATGATGAAGCACAAATTCTTATTTCTGAGTTTGGTTGACCACATGGTACAGAATCTGAGACTTCCAGTTCACATATTTGTCCCAAATGAAATTCAATGCTTGGTTTTCAAAGGGTTAAATTTTATTTTGCCTGATCAAAAAAATCCCTTCCAAGTAAACACCAAGTCTTTCATGGTAATGAAAATGACAGGAAAATGAAAGGGTCAATGAGATTCACCACAAGTCTTACATGATGCTTTGTTTGTCTTCATGGGACCTCTTAGACCCAGTCTTGGTGTTATCTATGTCTCTATTCACCTGTATAGCATTTTTACCTTGGTAAGTGAATAAATATTATTTTAGTCAGAGTAGAGGGTTGGGAAAAGGTTTTTCAACCAAATGGACCTAAGAAACAAGTGGGTGTGGCCATACTAATTCCTAAAAAAATTGACTTCAAACTAAAATCAATTAGAAGAGATGGAGATGGACATTTTATA
>LOEQ01000212.1:611439-624863 GCA_001685075.1 Bramus lutescens | reverse complement strand
TAATGGGCCAATCAGTTTATAACCTAATGTAGACTCTCTGTATGATTTTCTTTGGGACTTGCTGGCTGTGGGAACTGGGCAGGACAGAAACCCCAATGAGCAGACCCTCATGTTACACCATCACACATAGGTGACTAGACTTTTCAGGTAGGCAGCCTTTCTGTTGAAGAAGGTCATATGTCAGAGATCCATGACATCACCATAGACTTCTGATGGGATGGAGAATCCCTGGCCATTTATAGTAGCATCTTGGCAGGTGACAGTGCTTTGTGAACACATGAATTGGTATACCCCAGGGAGGGCTATCACCCTGAGAATGCCAAACAAGCACGGGTGGGGAGTCAGGTGTCAAAGGAACCAAATATTTTGCCAAGTTCTAGCAAGTGAGTTTCTTCAATAGCTCCTGTCCTATGTCTGTCTTTCTTAATTCACTCAGCTTTTTGGGATCTAAGTTCCTTGTCTATTTTATAAAAATAGAACCATTTCAGTTTTTAAGTCATATGAGGTATTTATTACCCGATTCAGTCACTGTTATAAAAACCAGTCAACCAATTGATTTCTTAACCACAATCCAACACTAACCAGTCCCAAAGCCATTTATGTGAGTCACACTCTGGAGCCTTCTGCTGTCTAGTCTTGGTCCCCAGCTGCTCACAGTCCAGGTCTCAGCTCTTACAATCTCACATCCAGGAATAAGGGTAGGAGTTCCTTGGGAGAACCTGAAGATGCCAGTCTTTCAAGCATAACTCTTCTTACACTTGATCTTCTAGGCTCTCCCTGCAATAGTTCGGCCCTCTCAGTGCTCGCTAATACCAGTTCACCTGTGTCCCCCAAGCCCCAAATTGAGAAATAGACAAACATTGCCTAGAACTCTGTGAAGTTCACTGAGAGTCCTGAAGTCAGGAAACTTGGTGTAAGACAGGAGCCATCCTTGCTGTTGTTTCTCTTGCTATTAAAATCAAAACAAAAAAATCATTTAGCATTTTACAGTTCTTCTAACTCAGAGACTACATTTTACTCATTTTTAAATACAGGCAGAGCTAATGGGGAAATACCCAAATGCAAACCTAACAAAACCACAGAATAAAGCCTTAGAACATCTCATTCCAAAGTTTATTACATACCAAGTAACATGCATTTTATGGACAAAAATGTCTGGACCAGATTTAACCATGCGTGAAACATTTTTAAAGCCCAGGGTAATCATGTTAAGGAAACCTTATATAAATGATCAGACCCACTCTTGGCCACATTTGTTCAACCATACCAAGTCCCATGTGCGATGACACTAGAATTACCTGAAATATGTCTGGGGGATGCACCATCTTAGAATGAAGACATATCCTTCTCACTCATTACCTTAACATTGTAGGTCAGTAGCTATCCAACTGGCCAGCCAGCTGCTTACAACATATTAGTGATCAGGGAAAAACAAGTGATGTATGGAGGGCCTTCTGTCTATGTGTTACTTTCATTGGTCAGATAAAGAAACTGCCTTGGCCTTTTGATAGGACAGCTGCTTAGATAGGCGGAGTAGACCAAACAGGATGCTTGGAGAAAGGAGGCAGAGACAGAGAGCCACCATGGAGCCAGCTGCCAGGTCAGACATGCTGAATCTCTCCCGGTAAGTCACAGTCACGTGGTGGGTGATACACAGATTATTAGATATGGGTTAAAGCAAGATGTGAGAGTTAACCAAGAAGAGGATATATATAATGGGCCAGGCAGTGTTTAAATGAATACAGTTTCCATGTAATTATTTCAGGTATTAACTAGCCAGGAAGCTGGGCAGCGGGAAGCCCGCCTCTTCCTTTTACAACAAAACACCCAAAAAACTGTGACTATATCCATAAAGAAACATGTTAATGCAAGATGCCAGAATGCTCAGCTCAATAAGTCAAGCATAAACTTCAAGGAGAGACTGGGAGGAGTCCTATTGTAAGGAAGAGGAGTGAGAGTAGCTTTTGAGTTCTCGGGGTGAATACTGTAAAGTGTCAGACAATTGAGAAGCACCTTCCTTCAGTTCTAAAGCAGTAGGTTTCTAACCTAGAGCTGCAGGCTGATCCAAGGTGGTATTCAAGGACAGTGAGAAGAGGTATTCTTGGTTATGCACTGTGGTGAAGCAAATATCTACCCAAGAAAGTGGAGAAGCCAGAAGAGAGGAAACTGTAGCACAGGAAAGGAACAGAGGGGCCCCCAAGATGATGATTAAGGAAACCTAGAAAGTCGGGCATCCCCCACACCATCTGTAGGCAGAGATGCCTCCTTTGTAAAAGTGCAGAGTTCTCCCGGAGAGCGTTTTTCTGTGCTAAAACTGATAGAATAACAACTACATCCAACTGCTCTGAAAGAAAGCTTGTAGAGAATTGATGAGGCATTCCACTGGGGGCTGAATTCATGATGAAACACCAATGCTAAGCAAGCAATAAAACAAAAGCAATCACCATTATTATTTTCTTAAATTAAAACCAAAAAAGGAGATACGACATCAGTTTTGAATACCACTTATACAGTCTCTAAAGAAAAATGCCAACATGACCACACTAAACCATGTTTGAACCACTATACCAGGACACTAGGGAACTAGAAAGAAGCCCACATGTTGTGCAAGAGCAAGAGAAGGTAAAGAAAATAAATTCTTCCCCCATGTGGCAGGAAATCAATGCATCACTAGAACTGAAAATTTGAAGGCAACACAGGAGTCTTTTCTGGTAATCTTGGGATATATGTCTAATCATGGAGAGGTCTTGTCCCTGGGGAGAGAATGCTTTGGATGAAGGCGTTTGGTGGTCTTGTTTGGGTGGTGCTAACACACTTAGGGGAAACTAAATTATTCCTGAAAGAGCATGCATTTGTAACTTTCATTTTTAAAAATCTAAAAATAAACAAAGTTTGAGAAAGAAAAAATATAGGAAACTTTACAACTTATTCTATAGAGATTTTGCACCCTTGATAAATATGAAAATAAATTTATAGGCTCATCTCAATTATGAACATAGACATATAAATTTATACCTAATTAATGGTGTTTAAAAATATACTATCAAACATGTTGAAATCCTAACTAAAGAATACATCAACATAAAACTGTTTCACATATGGCTAAAAAGTTAAAGACAAAAACATGCCATTGTCACAGATTATGAACAATCACTTAATGTAATCTGTATTGACATAGCTTGTATGCTCTTAGATGATTAAATTTGGGAAATAACTGATACATCCTGTGTATAATAAGCAGTCATTCCCAAATAAAATGGACTTAACAATCTTATTAACAATATCAGTACACGCTCAAGTAATTTGTACTAACTTCAATATGTAATGATTGATTTGGAGAACAGGCAGAACACTGACTTGCAGAACAGATGGTAGGAGGGCGGGAGAGATGGCTCCAGGGTTAAGAGTGTGTACTGTTCTTGCAAAGGACCTCAGTTTGGTTCCCAACACCCACACTGGGCAGCTCACAGCTTCCTAGAAGTCCAACGCCAGGGGAATCCAATGCCTTCTTATGACCTCCTTGGGTACCAACACACACGGTGGAAACTCACACAGACACACTCATACAACAAAAATAAAAGAAATATTTTTGAAGGTGGTACAAATTAATTCAAAATTATACCACATGCCTGTGCTGAGAAACTAAATATTCCACATAGGCCATGTGACAGCAAATTAATCTACAGATACAAAGATAGTTGGTCAAAACCCCAGGGGATATTGTAGAGCTTTACAGGCACATTCAAATATCTCTGAGGGGTGAGAGAGCAGTCAGTACAATCTGGGGAAAGAGGGTAAGTTCTGCCATTGCCTTCCTGGTGCCAACCAGCTATATTAAGGTAAATTAATGATATAATGACTTGTCAACAGAGAGATGAGCACATAGCCCAATGGGCAAGCATAGAGTGCAGAAATAGAGGTCCTCAAACAGGAAGATAGACATGTAAAAATGACATTGCACGTCAGAGGGGGCAACACACTGTCTAGAGTGCTGATAGCACAGGCACACCTTCTAGCCATATAGGAAATGGAAGTTGCACGCCTGTCTTACACTACGCATTAATAAATCCTAAGGAAGACAATGATTTAAATGGCAAATTTGTCTTTTATCACAGGAGATGTAAGGGAGCCAGGATGACCTGGCATGAGTAAGGACAAATGAAACATGAAACAGCATGTGCTGTGTTGAAATGTCACTGCACTAACAGAATCGAGTTGTTAAAAAAAAATCCAATAGAGACTATGGAAACAAAGCTCGGGGTGGAACATACCACTCCTAATCTATATGCATGTATCTTAGAACCAAAATCCAGAATTTGATGAGAAGAAGACAAACTACCTATCAGAAACCTGGCAAAGCAGATGAAGACATGTCAGAGACAAGAGAGCATGAAACAAAAACAAAAATGTGCACGGGCCAGTGAGATGGCTCACCAGGTGAAGCTGCTTGTCACCAAGCCTGACATCCTGAGTTCAAGCCCTAGGACCTACACAATAGAGGGAGAGAACTGACTTCCACACATTGCTTCTAACCTCAACTCCAGTGCTGTGGTATACACACATCCACACAAGTACATACATTCTTCTCCCTGCTCTAAATGAATGTAATAAAAATGTAAATATGTAAGTATATAAATATAATAATGTTTAGTATTATGTATGGCCCTGTTTCTTTCAAGATGATATAGAAGCATCTAGAAAGATTGGGAATGTGTGTGCTTCACAAGCCAACCTTCTGGTTTGGGTATGGGCAAAGCAACAGAACTGTACAAAAGTCTGTGAGAAAAAAAATGATCCTGCATCATAGTTGTGATAGCAACAATACGAACAACAACAATAATAGCTCCCACCTACAACCATCATTCCCATGGCTGTTGCCTTTTGGGTAGAAACATCAGCACTGTAATACACCAGAGATAGGCTGCCTAGTCTCTCCAATGCGGTAGCTCAGGAACTTTGCAGTTAGCCAGCCCATAATGGTTATGCTGTGAGCTGCATACACTAAACTGTCTTCCCTACTCTGTGCCTGTTAGCAAAAGGACAGAGTCGCATTGATACTTAGTGCAAAGTTGAAAACCTGAGTAATGCCTGTTTTACTTTTTTTTAAAANAAAAAAAGGGCAGGGTGAGAGCTCAGTCAGTAAAGTGTATGCCTTGCAAGCATGAGGACCTGAGTTTGAGCCCAGAACTCATGAAAAAAGACAGACCTATTCTTGTAAGTCCAGCTCTGGGGAGGGCGAGACAGGTAGATTCCTGGGGGCTCAATAGCCAGCTGATCTTCCCAAGTCAGTGAGCCCAAGACCAGTGAGAGACCCTGTCACAAAAAAAACAAAGTAGACATCACAGCCAATCATGCTGTGCCCTCTG
This sequence comes from Bramus lutescens, assembly GCA_001685075.1. Classification (NCBI taxonomy): domain Eukaryota; kingdom Metazoa; phylum Chordata; class Mammalia; order Rodentia; family Cricetidae; genus Bramus; species Bramus lutescens. The sequence goes on along the minus strand of LOEQ01000212.1, from coordinate 619,497 downwards.
TGCACATACACATGTGCATCTGTGCCCATACCAGTGAGAGACACTGTCACAAAAAGCAAAGTAAACATCACAGCCAATCTTGCTGTGCCCCTGTGCACATGCATACATGTGCATCTGTGCACACACAGGTGCACTTACATGCCCAGGAGCACTAACACATATGTGAACATACGGAGCACACATATACACATACCTACAAACAAAAAAATAGAATGAAGATTTACATCTGTAATGATAAAGTATTTGTAAATTATTAAGCTGCCTTTAGATGCTGTGTGGTTGTACTTGGAGAAAGCCACTTCAAGTGTACACATGGGTGGAATGACTCATTATATGCAGATTTCCTAATGGCCAGTAGGGTCCTCTGAGCACCCTGGTGACACATCTCTTTTGAACATTTAGTACTTTTGGCAAGAGCCGCCACTTGGACCAAGCAGCTGTGCTTTACAGAGGCCCTGCACATCTGTCCAAACTGTGGCACAAAACGTGCTTGTCCCCAATTGACCTCATTACTCATTTGTAAACATACAAGTAGACAACGGGGAGAAAACTCACCTCCGTGCCCGACAAAGGGACTTTTCTCCATCCACTCTGCTGCTGGCTTGCATTTCTGGGGAGACCCAGGGAGCTTCACAAAGGGCAGGCTTAACAAACACCATGCCACCACATGGGGTGCAGTGAAGACATAACAGGCCCAGAAGCAAAGGACACTCTTTGTGCCCACTCTTCAGGGATGATTCATGTATGTCACATGAACACCTCATCCAAAGAGCTTGTTCTTTGAGGCTGACTTCCTGTTTCCTCTTTTAATGAGCAGCCCAGGTCTCCCCGTGTTCGCTGGGCTTTGTGAGCCCTAATGGTTTCTAGGGAGTCTCTAGTAGCATTAGCTGGGTTGGTAAAGCATTTGGATACCTGCCCAGTTTCCACTTCACCTTCAGAAGAGGAAGAACCCGGTTGGAAGCCCTGATCAGACTCAGTGCTTCCTGTAGCTTTTATGAAAACCCAAAGGCAGTTTGAGAAGGATAAAAATTTTCTATTCAATTTTCAGATCAAGTCAAAGTAACAGGAAATGACTATGGCTCACTGCTAAACATGAGCACACAAAGGGTGCTGCATTTTATTTTATTATGTTCGTTGTGCATGGTTAGGCATAAGCAGGTGTACTCTTGTATACACACATGTAGAGGCCAGAGGAGAGTTTCAGGTGTCTTCTTTTGCAGCTCTTTGATCTTATTTTTTTCTAAGACAGGATCTTTCACTGAGTCTGGAGCTCACCATTTCAGCCTCACTAGCTTGAGAGCAAGTCTTCAAGATGTGTCTGTCACCACCCCCACCCTACCCCTGCCAGCATAGGGATCACAGGCTCGAACAGCCACACATGCTATTCTATGGGTGCTCAGCATCCAAACTCCAGTCCCCATGTTGTCCCAGCAAGTGCTTGTTCCCCTGAGCCATCCCTCTAGCCCCACATGCTGGATTTAGAGGTATTCTTTTTCTCTCTTTCTGATGAAAGGGCTGGATAGAGTTGAATGCACTTGCTGATCTTCCAGAGGACCTGAGTTTGGTTCCCAGCACCCATGCCATGCAACTCACAATCACCCATGACTCCAGGGAATCCAACACCTTCTTCTGGCCTCCATCAGTACCTACACACATGCGCCATATGCATACACAGGTACCTAAGCTAAAAGACTTAATGAAAGGGACCCAAAGTTGGGTGGGGAGAGAAGTGGAAACTCGGATATGGGAGAAATGGGTGGATGTGAATATGATCAAAATACATTGTACAAAATTTTGAAAAAAAGTCCTTGATTTTTTTTAAAAAAGATAAAAATTAGTATCAAGATCTTTCAAAGACTACCTAGCATAGACTACTAGACTACAAGGTCACACCTGCAGGCCACATGGTCAGACTAGGCAAACAATGTCTTCCTGGGCAAGGGACATCGAGAGCCCTCAACTGGAAAGTCCTATAGCTCACATACAGTTTGTCAGTGTCTTAGTGGCTGCGGGAACGTGTGCAAAGATGGTTAAAGGTAAGGACGGTCTGTATCCGAACTCTGCTCCCCCTACCCACTATGGCCTTCAGCTGTTGACTGGCCCTCCTTAAGCCTCACTTTTCTTGTTTGCAAAATGGAGTGGCTCCCTCTTAGGAGTATGATGGGAATTAAATGAGTTACTGCCTACAGAAAGTGTAGGACAGGGCCAAACACGTGATGTGTGGTCATTAGATTTTGGCTACTGTGATTACCTAGCACTTTGCTGAATATTTTGGGATAAACGGAGTTGCATTCTTCTGCTGTTTCTGTCAAAGGTATTTAATTGAAAAAGACAAGGAATTTCCATATGAGATAATTAGTGCACAAAGCATTGCCTCTGTCAGCAGCATCTGCTGGGATAAGCTACTAGATGGAGGGAGAGGTGCAAATGATAAGGGATGCTGGCCTCTGTGCTGCCGCTCAAGATGCTTAGTTTGCAAAGAGTTAAAGAGACTAGACCTCAGAGCAATGGGAATATAAAGAAATTCTCACAGTGAAAGGTGACCCTGAGCTAGGCCTGGGAGGTTCCAACAAATACAAACAGGTAAAGGAAATGATGCTGCCTCAGACAACCAGGGGAAGGCAGAGACAGATGGGGCTGAGTTGGCATGTGAGAATGCAGGACAGACAGGGACTCCGGGAAATGGGGTTGGGTTATCTCTGTCTTTGCATTGTCGCTCCTGCCATGACTTTGCTCATTGCTTGCCCGACCCAGGACCAAATGCCCCAGCTTCTGTCCACACCATGTCTTCCTTCCTCTGATATCCTTTCCTTTGCTGGAAGTACCTCCCCACCTCCCCACCTCACCCCTTGCCAGAACAGTAGGAACTGCCCTCTACCAGAGAAGTCTTTTGCTTTCTTGAATATCAAAATCCCTCCCACCTTAAAATACCCCTGGTTCTAATCCCATGATGGGGATCTGCTTGAACTTAATACAGATAAACACACAGGAAACAGGCCCATGCCAATAACAGGCTGCTCATTGCTTAACTGCTCAATGAATGCTTGTCTTAATGTGAGGCCCATATAAGATCCCTGCCATTCTGCCTTCATGTAGACAGAGTCTGGTTACTGCCTAGCATTCATCTCCAGTTCTCTTACAAAATTATTTTAATTCTATTAGATAAGCCAAGTCCCCAGTTAAAATAAAAAGATATGGGCCTTATGAAAGAAGGCTGACCCGGGAAAACCCGAATGATCACCTGAGTTGACTTTAAGGATACCCAAGGGGATGCTAGGTAGCCCATTCTTCAAGAAGTTGTTAATACTTGCCCCATGTGGGTGGCATCATTCCCTAGGCAGGAGAATCTGAAATGCAGAGAAGGCTAGCTGAGTATTGGTCTGTGTGCTTTAATCCATTGATCTCTGCTCTTGCCTGAGGATGTGATGTGACCAGTTACTTCAAGTTCCTGCCTTTTTGACCATGATGGAATGTGACCTGGAATCAGGCATAAAATCAACCCTTTCTCCTCTGAATTGCTTTTGCCAGCAATTTCATCAGAGTGGCAGAAAATCGAGATTATCTAGGATTCAAGGCCTCAAAGAGCATTAATGTCTCATTTAAAGACTGGACCAAGAACTTAGGAAGTCACTGTTACCTGACATGACCATATGAAAGAATTCAACTGTTTTTATTTTTTATCATCAAGTGCTGGCTATATATCATTTATTCATGAGTATTGATCATTTGTTGGTGATGGACTGATACAAAGAAATGAAATCTTGATGCTAATCTCTCTTTCTGAGAGAGAATACAACTGGCGTCACATGTAAGACACGGTGAAGGGACAAAGGCACCGTAAGAGAGACTTGAAAGGAGGACAGGCCCCATTTCTCAGTCAGTCCTAGGAAAGGTCTTCCTGACCTCTGAAGGAGGGGCAAGACTTTCTGATGTGCATTAGAGGCCAATCCAGGCCACGAGGATGGAGAGCGTTGAGGCACAGAGGAGAGACTAGCCATCAGTACATAGAATCGCAAGTCCATTTGCGAGAATTATAAAATCTGTGATGAAGTTAAATGGCAAACACGGACAAGTAGATGCTAAGTATCCTTATGTGGTTAAGGAGCTTAGAGAATTCAGGGAGGTACTAATGACGGCCAGATAGAGCGAGGACTGCTATGTCCACCCAGAGAACATCAGATGACATTGTACTGGTTCCCAGGACACTTGGGTCTCTTAGATCCCTTTCACTTCTTTATGGAGACCCCTCACAGCTCACAGCTGTAGTTTTATTCAGATGTCTTTACCTTTGGGCTATAGGAGTCACCGTAACAAAGCAAGCGGGCTGATGAAATGTTGGGAATAGACATCCCTTGGGAGCACTTGGGAGTGATTGACAGTGTGGATATGTTAAAACCCCATTCACTGGCCTCCAGTTTGCGGATACTCTAAGGAGCTGTGTGGGTTCCAGAGTTCCTGCAGGATCAGGCTTGCACGGATTCTTTGCACAGAAGTTACTCTTTACATGGTTTCTTCTGTTTTCCAGTCTTGTTTCCTATACACTTTTAACAACTTCTCTCAGGAATTTAGCTTTAGAGTTCTCCATGATTCTTGGGACACATTCCAAGACTTCCAGGAAATGGCTGAAATTTGGAAAGTAACAATCCCATATGCGCCTAAGATAAATTTAATTTTTATTATACTTTTATTTAATTTTATGAATGTTTATCTCCATGTATGCATGTTCACCACATGGATATAGTGCTCTTGGAGACCAGAAGAGGGTATTGTATCCCTCTGTCATTAGAAATACATATGCTTGTGTGTAGCCATGTAGGTGCTAGGAACCAAACCCAGGTACTCTGGAAAAGCAGCAGGTGCATTTAGACACTGAGCCATCTTTCCAGTCCTCAAAGTTTGATTTTTATACTAGGCACAACAAAAGACTAATAGATACAAGATAAGATCGAAAACTATACTAGTAGCTATGTTAACAGTTAGGTGAATTATTACCTCTGTATCTCCCCATTTCTATATCTTACCATATCCATCATTCTCAGATAATGTGAGGTTATACACAGAATAATACATATTTGATAGGAGGAAGTGAGGTAAATAAATGATGGTAAATAAATTGTAATGTAGCAGTATCCTATTGCTGGCTGTGCTACCAACCTTTGAGGAGCTATTCTAGGTAGCAGGATGAAATCTCTCACTATGCACCCCTTCTTTCTTGGGCACACATTCACCCCCTTGTCCACAATATCTATGTTGTGTATGCTACTCTCCCATTAGTCATGTATTAGCCATGTCAGTTAGCAGCATTGACTGCTCTGTATTCAAGAAGCTCATAGATCAATGCATTTTCAATATCTATGAATTGCGATTCCTTGAAATTCCCATGTAATATTTCCAGATCGTACTTGACTGTGAGTAGCTAAAACCGCAGAAAGCCAACTGTAGTTAAGGGGACGCTATCATTTGTCAATTGTTCACAATTTCAGCCTTTGATTCTGAACTGTAGATGGATTTAAATGAGAAGAGCGTTAAAGCTATGCCAGCTGCATGGCACCATGCAAGCGATCACAGAGGCTTGTCAAAGAGGAATGACCACATGATACAGATGGGGAGGGAAAGGAAAGATATTCAGTGTAGAGAAAAATGGATATCAAAGAATAATGTACAATTTCAAGCCTAGGCAGCAGAATTTGTTTTCAAAGATTTTGTTTATTTATTTATTTATATATTTATTTGTGTGTGTGTGTGTGCGCGCGTGCACGCGCGCGCCCCTACAAGGACCAGAGGAAGACACTGAATCCCCTGAAGCTGAAGTTGAGAGCTGTCCAATATGTTTCTGGGACCAATCTTGGGTCCTCTGCAAGAGCACCAAACTAAACCATCTCTCCATTACCCAGGATAGCTTCATTCCTTCTTCCTTCCTTCCTTCCTTCCTTCCTTCCTTCCCTCCCTCCTTCCCTCATTCCCTCTTCTCCTCCTTTCTTTCTTTCTTCCTTTCTTCCCTCCCTCCCTCCCTTCCTTCCTTCTTTTGATCATGGCCCTGAGAATTATAATTATAATTCCATCACAGGGGAAATGGAAACATGCTGACCTCTGGGGTTCACTGGCTGCTAGGTAAACTGGTGATTTCTAGTCCAGTAAAATCCCCTGAAAACAAAAGAGAGGGATGGAAGGGAGAAGGGAAAGGGGAGAAAGATGAGAAGGAGGAGGAAGAGAAGAAATGAGGAAAGCAAACAAGGAAGGAAGGGATGGAAGGAGGGAGGGAGGGAGGGAAAGAGGTTGGTATCTTAAAAAACAACATGTGATGCTTATCTCTGGCCTCTACATGCTCTAACATACATTCGCATCAACCTACCAATGAATATGCATGTACATGTACACAAACATGCACACAAAGAACTTGAATGACTTGGGGTAAACTAGACCCATCAAGGCAGGGGCCAGCGCACCTTATTTCCGGAGAGTGCACAGTAACAGCAAAGACAAGGAGTGGGTGGCACTATTCTGCTCACAAGAATGCTAGGGATTTAGTGTCACAGGCAGCACACACTTTCCAAAGAAAAGACTAAGCTACATTCTAATGATGATGTGGCAGCCATGGCAGGTAGAGTTCACACAGGAGAGAGTGTTTACGTACACTGACCGCTGACTTTCTACACTCTGAGCCAGTAGTTATCCTTGTATGGTATCGGAGCCTCCTCCAGCAGAAGCAGCAGCTGGAAAATGGCTGAGAATTACAACCTTTCAGCCCCAGCCTAGTCCTCCCCAATGAAGAAGTCTAGGAATGAGACCCAGGACCCTATGTGTCAACAGTGCCGTCGGGTGATTCTGGTAGAAGCTCAAATTAGCAAATGACTGCTCTAAGCAGTGGGAAGGGAGTGCATTGCCAGAAGTGTCTTATGAGGACAAAGAGTCACATTAACTTATTGGGGCTGAAAGGGAGAGAGAGACAGAATTGCTTGCTCTCTGTAGAAATGCTAGCTCAGTCCCCCAGAAACACTCAGCCAGAGGCTCTGGGGTCCTACCTGGCTCTTCCCAATTGAGTCCTCCTGACTCATCAGGTAAGTAATCTTGTAGAAACAGCAGCTCATTACCCTCCATCAAATGGGCAGCGAGGAGGCACTTTTCATTTAAGAACTAGATGATGGAAGAGATTCGCCCTGCACCATCACAGTGGCTGGCAGTGATTTAGACTAAATTCAGGTCTAGAGGACAGATGAGCCTCAGGATGACTTGTGCAAAGTTAAGAATGAAGTAGCAGCAGGGATGTTGAGCAGGGCACTTGCTCCTCAAATAGCAGGAATTAAATTACCTCTTTTTCAAACCAATCTCGATACTGTGGGAAACGCAAGGCTGCAGACAGACCCTCTGCAAGGCTCAAGAGCAAGCACCAGGACTTGGCTGACTTAAAAAACAAACTATCGGCAGCTGCCACCACCTCCCCCAACCCAGGAAAACAGTAATGAAAGTAAATGGGAAAATCAGTAGAGAAGCCAAATGATTCATAAAAATCAATTTAAAGCAGCATGGGACAAGCAAAATATCTTAAATTAAAAAAACATACAGCAAGGGCCTCAGACAACTGAGAATAAAAAAAACTTTAAACAAGACTCACTATAACCTTGGATAATTGCAATGGGCAGGATTTGACCACAAAAAAAATCCGGGGTGAAAATCCAGAGAGATATGCTTAAATAGGGACGCAGAATAGAGGAGCAGAAAGCATATAGGATAGGAACCATCTCGGGCTTGGCACATAAGTCAAGGGCTTGGGGGTGATGGACGGACAGGATGCAATCGTGTTATCCCTATGTGTTGGAAGTGCCCCCTTTCAGGATGCTGCAGGCTGCCCCCTGCTCCTGACCCTGACAGCTGGAGCTGCAGTGGAAGCCGGCAGAGCACACAGTCAATAGGCAATTACAGTAATCGAATCTTGGAGGAAGTGTGACACAAGAGTAAATAGCAGACTCCCAGTTGGCCTGTGATTAACGTGACAACTTGGATGTGGAAGCAGAGCAGCCTCCTCACTCGGAGTAAGGCTGAGAAAAGTGTGTGCTAGCC
>LOEQ01000212.1:537815-587053 GCA_001685075.1 Bramus lutescens | reverse complement strand
AGAGAGAGAGAGAGAGAGAGAGAGAGAGAGAGAGAGAGAGAGAGAGAGAGTGATGATAGCATGCTGAGGGAAATCTTGGCCCAGTGATGTCTGAGTTTCCAGATTGGCAACATGCTTGGCTTGTCCATTATAGGATCACTCTCTCCATTATTGTGCATTGCCTGCTCCAACCTATTCTTGATCCCTTCAGTCTGCTTTATGTCTCAGCTCTGTTGCTCACAAAGAGCATTTTTGTTTGTGCTTACCTCACCATGGCAGTCCTTTCCAACAACCGTGTGACTTTAATTCATCTACCCCATCAATCAGGGTTTGCTCAGGGACATAGAAACAGTCAGAAGGAAATTTGAAGAGATTCATTCCAGGGGTTAGATCACATTAGCACAAGACTGGTTCAGTACGTCTGAAATTGTCAAATAGTCAAAAGGGGACAGACTGACTCCTCCAAGTGGGCTGAGGCTGCAATCTGCTGATGGACATCTAGTGTTCAGGGACCTCAGTCCTGTTGAGCAGCCTCTCAGCTGGCTGCACGTGTTCCAGGGCATCTGAGGGTGGACTTCTATCTCCTCTTGTGTCTTGGCCATTTTTGACATGTCCTATTGAGTCTACTGTTACGATAGCAAACTTTGCTGCTTCTAGGATCGATGCTTATTTTCACATGGTTTCCTCTGTTTTCATTTTCCCACATCAAATCCGTTGACTGCTGTCTCTTGACCATTTTTAAACAGATTTATTTCTGAAGTCTCTTGAAAAGTGCTGTTTTCTATAGTTCTTTGGCTGTGAATTCTTCCATTTGTTTTCTATGTGTTGAGTCTCTCCCCTGAGGGTGGATTTCCTAGGGTGCTTTCTATCTTTTTGCTGTTAACTTAGGCTTGGCAGTCACCTTTTGTGCATTTTTCGGTGGTGCCCTGGGTTGTACAGATATCTCTAAATGTTAAGTACTTGCTTCTGACCTACAAGCTCTTCTAGTTAGAGATCATCACAAGATTGTTCTGTAGCAAAATACTTCTGGTATAAATAAATCAAAAGGGTCAGCAAGGGATGGTAGTGCATGTCTATAATCCCAACACTAAGGGGGCAGAGGCAGGTGGATCTCTGTGGGTTCAAGGCCAGCCTGGTCTACATATTGAGTTCCAGAACAGCCAGGGATACATAGAAAGATTTTGTCTCAAAAACAAAGATACAAAGGATCATGTGATTGCTATCTCTACAGCCATTGTCCAGCTTAAATAAAATTTTATAAATGTTTCTGAAAGCCCCAAGTATCTCTCTAGTCCCAATTACTGTCCCTTCCCGATCATTCCCAGAGATAGATAGTACTGAATCTGGTGAGTTTAGGTCCCTTAAATATGTATATGCTCCTCTGAGCTATGCTCTGTCATTTCATGGATTTTAAATGTTTAAGATGATGTCACACACAGTATCTGGTGGTACTTTTGTTTTTAATTACACCTTTATCTGACCATATTGTGACTGGATCTCTGTTCAACTCTGTGTCACATCTGATGGCATGAATATCACCAAGTTTAATAATTTCTTGTCCCAATTTATACATGTTTAGGTTTGTCCCCTCCCCTCTCCTTTTGCAATTACCTAAAATGCTGTTATCAGCTTTCTTTTTACAAGGCAACTTGCCCACATGTGCAAGAATTCTTGCAGAAAAAATCTAGGAAAAGGAATTGTTGAATAATCAGGAACTACATTGTTAGCTTAATTGATTTTATCAAACTGCTTTCTACACTTACAAAGCCTTTGCCCTCCCACCAGTTATAAATACCATCTCACTCTGCCACCAATTCTAGGGTGCTCAGCGTATTAACAGTTTCCATTTTGAAGTCGTTGCTCCTCTCAGCTTGCAGTTATGTCTTGCTTCCCTAGTTATGCATTTTTTTGCATTTACTTTCGAGCATCCTTTTCTGGTCTGGTCCCTTCTTGATTGACAGGGTGCTTACTGCTAGTTAATACTGAGTGGTACCACTGGAGTTGTCTCCTCCCAGTCTGAGATCTGTCTTTCACTTTATCTGTGACTTTTGGTGTACAGAAGTGTCTAGCTTATCCTAACCAAGTCTCTCTGTCTATTGATGAATCTTTGTGCTTACCTTACTTGGTAAGACATCTTTCTGCATGAATTCAAAAATACGATCTTTTGAAAAATAAAAGTTTGCTTTAAAAAAAATAACTTGTAAGCCTACCTACAGTCCATTTTGGAGAACAGTGTAAAATGAAGGTTCCATTCTATTTTTGCTTTTGCATATGGATGATGACATCCGTAACTTTTATTGACGATTTGTTTGTATTATTTTAATTGTGTATGGGAGTGCTCATGAGTTCAGAGAGAGCAGATGTTCACAAATACAATGTGGTTGACTTTTTTATATTGAACCTCTCAGAAATTGCTGTGCTCATCTATATTGTCAATTCACTAATGCTTTCTTCTATTATGTCTGACTATTCAACGGATTCTTTTTACATTTCTCACTTCAATTATTAAACTTCGTAAAACTTTCCTAATACTTCTGTGCTATATCCTCTGATGAAAATATTATCTCTTTTCCTCAGTGTGAGGTGTGGGACATATGGGACTCTTCCTATTGTCTTTTATTGTTCACTCTTTTTTTTTTGGCCATTTGGTTCTATGCCCAAACATGTATGGAAATTTTAAATTGAATTTTGCATATGCTGTGTACAGTTAATAAAATGGAAGGGTTCTGAGTGAGCCTATCTTCTAAAAGAGGAAGGTTATTTTATTTTCTGTATTCATACTGAGTGAAGTACAGGTGGAGTTGGGTTTCGGGTTTAGATCTATATTTTCAGCCTGCTTTTAGTCCCCTGGCATGGTTCTGGTTCTCCAGCTCTTCATCTGGTGTCTCTGCTGGAAGTCTACCTATTGCTCAGGTCCCTACATAATGGCAGGTCCCTGGGGCCCTCGTCTTTCTCTACAACCAAAGCCTCTAGTGAAGCATTCAGCTAGTAAATGCCAGTCTCTGTTCCAAACCTGATAGCTCACTCACTGCCAGCCCTGAGGGGAACTGCATAGGAATTTCAGACTCAACCCTCTGCCCTGTCTATGTCTTTGAAATTAAGGATCCTCAAGCCCTGCCCACTTTCCCTCTCTCCAGACATGACTTCCAACTTCAGTTTCTAAATTCTCCAGGTTCTCACCTCTGCCCCCTCCATCCCCTGTATGTGTTCCTTCTCTCTGAGAATTGCTCTCATGTCCTATCTTACTGAGTTGACCTCTGACACCTTCAAGAAGTTCCTTCTGTGGAGATTATCCAGCTAGAATAATTATTCTCAGTAGGAGGGGTAGTCTTTTCTGTTGTAGACTTGAATGGAAATCATTATTAAAAGAGAGACGGCTCAGTGGTTAAGAGCACTCACTGGCTGCTCTTCCACTGGACCTGGGTTCAATTCCCAGCACCCACATGGCAGCTCATAACCACTTATAACTCCAGCCCCAGGAGATCTGACACCCTCTCCTGGCCTCCAGGGGCTCCAGGCACACACATGGTGCACAGACATAAATGCAGACAAAACACTCATACATGAAGAAATAAAAATTACAAAAAAATGAAAGTTACCATATACATTATTGTTTTAATTCTGTTTTCTAATTTTATTTGTTTGACTATTGGTTCACCAATTTTTTTTCCAAAGATATATTTAAGGTATGAAGTTTTAAAAGTATACCCCTGTTACATCCTTTACATTATATCTATTAGCATTTGGCTCTAAATATTTCATTTGTTCTTTCTAATATATTCCTTGAATTATTTAGAGAAAGCATTTTTATATTAGAAGTATTTGGTAATTTTTCTTTCTTTCATAGTGATTTCTAAGTTATTTGTACTTTATTCAGAAATGTTATCTATATGATATCATTTGTTTGGAATCTATTATAACTTTTTGGTTCTGATTTATAAGACATGTTCCTTGGTAAGTTTCCATAGATGATTTCTCTTTGCATGAGATAGTTTAAATCACTAGTTGCTGAACATAGATTTTATTTCTTTCCATTATATTAAGCATATTAATGGCATTGTTCAAGTGTTCTATATTCTTACTCAATTCTAAGTGTAAGAGGTATCATTATAGTAAATTATATGTTTAAATCTCCTATATTCTTTTTTTAGAGCTAAAATTGAGAAGAGTAGCTTGCTTTTGAACTACATAACTTATCATTGTATAGGTAATATTTCTATCTCTAACAATGCTTTTCTTTTTAAATGCCCTTTGTGACTGTTTAATAACACCATTTAGCTTCAATTTGTTAGGATTTTTGCTGAGTGCATGTGTTTGTATATATTAAACATCTTTAAGATATACAGATTCATATTTTTATTTTACTTTAATGTTTTTCTATTTTGTTTGCAGTTCAGGGGACTGGACAAAGTCCCTAGTACATGCTAGATACTACTGAGCTATATCCTCAACTCTTCCCAAACATTCTTGCTTAAAAACAATGTCTCACCAACTGCCTAAAGTTGACTTCAGACTCACTTTTGTGTCCAGGCAGGCCGTGAACTGGTAGCTCGCCGATTTCACCCGAGGAGCTGGGATTGCAGGAGTACACCACCACACTTGGCACATCCATGAAACCAGAGGTTTTGATGAAATTTAGGAGGACATAGTCCACTTAGAAGATCCTTACACACACATATCCTCAGGCTACTGCAGCGCAAGGGAGCTGGGAGTGTGCTAGAACTAAAAATCCTACCATAGGAGGATAGGACACTTTGTTGTGTTTCCAGAACCTCATGACTTAGTTCTAGTTCCTTCAAATCTCTGTGCCTGGGAGTAAGTAACCAAAGCTCTTAAGGCTAAATGGTTCTTCTTCCTTCATTGGATATAGCTAGTAATGCCTCTACTTACTTTGTATTTTGTAGAATCCTTTGGCTGTTCATACGCTATTAAGAGATCAAATAAGGAATCTGGAGAGATGGGTGGGAAGTTAAGAGCTTTTGCTATTCTTGCAGAGAACCTGAGTTTGGTTCCCAGTCCCCACTTTATGGTTGGGCATCTCATGCCCACCTCTATCTGCAACACCAGAGAATATTATGCCTTTTTCTGGCCTGTGAAGCCACCTACACATATATACACACACAGACACAAATGTATGAGTAAAAATGTTATAAATTAAAAATAAGATGTCAAATTACAGCATAAAAGTCCTTACACCTTTAAATTACATTCAGTATAATTTTTATACTTGTTATTAATCTATGGCTTTAAGGAAAAAGAACTGAAGGTCCTCAAGAAAAAAAATGTTCATGAAATTCTCTGTAGTTCTGATCATGGTGCACTAAACAGAAGAGATATGTTCAACTTATAAAGAACCAATATACAATAAGGAGCTCATAGAACAATGTAAAGACTGCTTTTGTTGGAAAGTTAAACATTTCTCTTTCGAGCCTGTGACAGCATTTGAGGTGTTGGGTCAGGAAATTGTTCCCTAGAAGAGAATCCAAGCAAACCCTATTGTATTTTTCAGTTTTTGGTAAATACTTAAGCTTTTAATAATGAGTAAAGATTGTTTTTACTTAGAGTAAGTGATTACTTTTGATAGCTGGAGTGTAGAATAACCTTAAATAATACTTTAACTAATTGCTTCTTCTCGCTGACGTTTCCCATTAATGCTTTTTCAATTATAAGACGAATTTCAATTCATTTGCCCCCAGAAACCAGGAAACAGTGAAGGTAAATATGATGGCTGCTCCCAACCCCAGGAGCCAGTGGGGTATACTTTGCTTTCCACCTATTTGGATGATATAAATTGAATTCTCTGCGTGAGATGTTCAGACAGGTTCTTTACAGTAGAAACCCAAAGTGAAAAAGTTGATTGCAGTAGCTACCCTGGGAAGACTCTTGCTGAACAAGCTATTGCCCAGTACTGTCAAAAATGTATGTACGGGAACAGTGTGGTGTCAGTCCCAGTGGGATGCGGTAGTCTTGGCTACGCCAGCGGGAACTGTGAACAATATTAAGATCTTTCTTTTGTCTTTATGAATCTAACCAAAATGTAGGCAGCCATGAGCCAAGCTGGGGCTTGAGCCAGACCTGGTTAGAATTCACCAGCATCCCTTTGAGGGGAACGTCAGAATTGCCATTACCTGTGGGAGAAGAAAGGTGGTGACTAACCATGACTAACCACCTGGCTTATTTGATTTGTTTAACCTCCGTCCAGTTGAATTCAGTCAATGTTCTTTACAGTGTAACAAGTGTAAACACTCTCAAGATTGACATGAACATGCTTTTTACCTCATAGTAATCTCCTACTCGAAGATATACCATACCCACGCCCATCTCCACTGTTCAGTGTCCAAATGCTGAGTATGGGTTTGGAGCCAACAACTGAAGAATTCTGATTCTGGCTCAGTCTCTCCCACATACCGCCCACTGCAGGACCTGACTCTATTGGCATGGTTTATATATATATATATATATAAACCATGTGTAACTATTTCATTTTTCTGCTCTATTTGGCACCTCTGTAGCAAAAAGATCTCTCCCTAACCTCACTTAGCTGCATCTTTTCCAACCGAAAACCAGAGTCACTCTAACTGGAAAGTATTTCCTTCTTAAGCAGACTCTCAGCTCCACTTAGAACTGTGCAGGAAGAAGGATGCCCATGCAGCCATCTGGGTGAGAAAAGCAATCTAAAAGCCATAGAGAGTGGAGGGCAGAAATGATCATGTTCTTTCAGTTGTTACAAATGTTAAAACGCTCAAAAACTGGTGGCAGGGTTGGAGAGGTGGCTCAGTGTTTAAGAGATTGTGTTGCTCTGGCAGAGGACTCAGGCTGGGCTCCTAGAGCCCTCATGGTGGCTCATTACTGTCTGTAACTTCAGTTCCTGAGACTCTAATGCCCTCTTCTGCCTCCATGGGAACTGCACACACGTGGGGCACAGATATTCATGGAGGCAAAACACTATATATACTATAGTTATAGATATAAATATATACACAAAATAAAAGTAAATGATCTTAAAAATAGATCTGAAAGGACTAAAACTCAACAATGAAGGACTGAAATGACAAACGCACAGCTTACATGAAGAGGAACTTAGAAAAGGAAAATGTGTTTCTAGAGGGAGCTGGGAAAAGGCAAAGATATCCCCTTGCACCTTTTATATTCAACATAGCATTGGAAGTTCCTGCCAGGGCAATTAGGCAAGAGAAACAAAATTAAAGTAACCCAAACCAGAGAGTAGGAAGTTAAATTGCTTTCAGAATACATACTTTCACATAAGAAAAAACCCTAAATAGTCTATGAAAACTTATATCTAATATATTAACTGACTGAAATTCTAGGAATAAAAATATATTGTGTTTTTATAATAACAAACTCACTATAAAATAATTTGAAAAATAATGGTATTTACAGGAGCCACAAAACTAACATAAATAAGTAAATTTAAGGAAATTAAATACCTCAATATTGAAAACTTTAAAAAGATGTTGAAAAGGCACAAATAAAAAGAAAGACGTTCTGTGTTCATGAATTGGGAAGATACATTTGTTAAAATGTCCTTATCACCCAAAGGGATACACAGATTCAATGTAGCCCCCAAAATACCAATGACAATTACTACAGACCTACAAAAACAATCACAAAATTTGCACAGGGCTTCAAAAAACTCATTGGGATTTTATGGAGTCATTTTCCAAATCGAGGTTCCCTTCTTTCAGATGACTCTAGTTTGTGACAAGTTGACATAAAACCAGCCAGCACAATCTCAAAAATATACAGTGGGGAAAAGGATAATCTCTTCAATAAACAGTCTTGGGAAAACTGACTGTCTGCATACAGAAGAATGAAGTTCTCCAAGTTAAAAAGAAAACTCTCAAAATGAAGGAAAGACTTAGATATGTGGCCTGCTAGGAGGAAGTGTAAAGGAGGTAAAGGAAGGGCTAGGCAGACATCTTTCAGAAGAACTGAATTTACCTCCCAGTACCCATGCTAGGTGTCTCACAACTGCCTGTAACTCCAGCTCCAGAGAAGTAACACCCTTTTCTAGCCTCCATGGGTACCTGTGCTCAGATGTACACACCCACACACAGATACATAATTAAAAATAAAATTATTCTTAAAATTCAATTCTGAAATAACACTTTTTGAAGAAAAATATAAAAGATAAGCTCTATGACAAAGTACTTTTGGCTATGATCTGAAAAGCAAAGACAGACAAATGAGATTATACACAGCCAAAAGCTTATGTACAGCAAAAGAAATAACCAAAACAGTGAAGATAAAAAGATACAGAATAGGAGAAAACACTGGCAAACTGTACATCTGAAAATGGATTAATTAAAATTCATAAGAAACACAAACAACTCCATTGCAAGAAAACAGGCAATCCTATTTTTAAAATGGGCAAAGACCTAAGTAGACACTCTTCTAAAGATGTGGGAGTGTAAGAGTAGCCAACAAGCATATGGCAAAATTCTCAACACCCCTGATAATTCATGGAAATACAAATTAAAGCCACAAAGAGAGAGTGTCTCATGTGTGTTCGTGTGGCGATTACTAAAAGGGAAAAAGATGAAAAATTCCAACAAGGATATGGAGACAATTCAATATTTGCATACTCTTAGTAAGAATATAAATTAATATAACCATTTGAAAAGCATGCTCATTCCTCAAAATATTGAAAATTACACTACCTGCCATATGATGTAGTGAGCCACATCTGGGTAGATATATTCATCATGGTCAAGGTGTGGAATTAACCTGATTGTCCTTCAGCTGAAGAGAGAATAGCCACCGGTGTTCTGACTAGCTTTATGTCATCTTGACACAAGGTAGGGTCATCTGGGGAGAAGAAATCTTATTCAAGAAAATGCTTCCATAGGATTGACCTGTAGACCAGACTGCAAGGTATTGTCTTAACTGATGATGATTGATGTGGGAGGGCCCAGCCTATTTTGGGTAGTGTCAGTAGTACCAGTACTGTCAGTGGCAGGTGGTCCTGGTGTGTATAAGAAAACAAACCGAGCAGGGCAGGAGGAGCAAGCCAGTAAGTAGGTCTCCTCCATGGCCTCCGCATTAACTCCTGCCTCCAGGTTCTATGCTGCTTCCGTTCTTGCCCTGATTTCTCTCAAGGATGAACTTGATGTAGAAAGCATAAGTGAAATAAACTCTTTGCTCCCCAAGTTGTTTATGGCCATGGTATTTTATCACAGCAATATCTAAGACAATCGTATATACACAACGGAAAAACTTCAGTCATAGACAAGATGAAATCTCACTATGTGGAACAACGTGGGTGAGCCTGTAGAATAGAATGCTAAATGAGCCAGGCGCAGAAGTACAAATAGTACATAAGCTTCCTCCATGTGGGATTTCAACATGTTGATAGTACAGAAGTAGCAAGACGAATGGTGGTGACCAGAGGCTGATCAAGAGGGAACATAGGATGGGTAGATGCTGATTAAAGCCTATTTAACTATGGTTAGATAGAAGGAATAGGAGAAAAATGTCCAGAGACTTACATGCAAGTCTACGAATGTAAATAAGCAGAAAGTAATAGTGCTTGTCTGAATGTGGGTTTTTGAGAGACGGAGATGAGAGGTGAGTGTGGACAAGGAAGGGATGATTACCAATGCTTAAAGGCGTCTCAACATGAATCATGCTTATGCACATGTGTACACATGTGTGCGGAAACCAAAGGATGGGCTCAGCCATTGTTCTTCCAGTGCCACCCTCCCTGTTTATGTGAAGTAGAGTCTGTCACTGACCTACAGCTAAGTAGACCAGGCAGGTTAGCTACTGAAGCATGGAGATCCACCTCCTAAAAGCTGGCTTAGAATCACACACACCTCTAAGCCAGTTTATCATTTTACTTTGTTTTTTACCTTGTTTGTTTGTTTACTATGGGTCCTGGGGAACTGACTCAGGCTCTCATGCTAGCAAGACAAACATTTTAATAATGTCTATGTTGCCCCAGCCTCAGAACTGGGGGTTTGGGGTGATGAAAATGTTCTGAAATGGCTCATGGTCTTTGTTGCCCAATATAACCTATACAAAAATTCTGGATTATACACTTTAAATGGTAAACTCTATGGTACGTGAATTGTCTCTCACTTTTGAAAATGGAGACTAATAGAGAAGATTATAAGCACCTTATATTTCTTAACTTAATCCAAGATGGTGTGTGATAGAGTTCAAGAGAGAAGAATAAATGATGAGGTGGATATGCTCAGTGGTAGAGCATTTGCCTAACATGCTGGAAGCCCTGTTTTCAGCCACGAACATCAGAATCAAGAAACCGGCATGGTGGTGGCATTTAGATGTTTTCTCAGAACTCTACTTAGGGGCAGAAGCAGAATGACCTTGAGCCTGAGGCTAGCCAGGGCTACATGGTGAATTCCAGACTAGCCTGAGCTACACTGCAAAATACTGTTTCCAATGGGAATGAAGGAAGAAAGAAAATCAGGAAAATAGGGGAGAGGGAGAGAGGAAAAGAAAGAAAATGGGGGGTTGTAGTGTCTACAAACAATTCTACCATTATTAGAACTCACCTCTGCCAATTCTGAACCATAAGAGAGCAAAATAAAGAATACAATACATTTTAGTAAGGACAGAAGTTGTATGAGGGAACCTCAGCAATTCTTCAATGGTTCTGTGTATTTTTTTCTCAGACTTGTGCAGCTATGTTGGATGATAAAAGTAAAAAAAATCATAGCATAATAAAAAATTAAATATAAAAATAAAAATCACCTGGGTGGTGTGGGTTGTAGCCAGGTGTCATTCACACTCTGAATTCTAACCTTCTTTCAAAGCTAGTTCAAATCCCACCATCTTAAGGCTCTCCCCCTCCCAGCAGGTTAGCTAGCTTCTTTTCTGCTGATTATAAATCTTGTAGAACTGAGGTAAAAAAGATGAATCAGATAAAAGATAAAAGCCTGCATTCATCAATATTTCCCAAACCTGAGAACCACATCAGCTTCTCTAGTGGAAAAAAAAGTTCTTGTCTTATTCCCCAATATGAAATTATCTTATAATATTTTAAATATACAAGTATAAGGGAAAGCATACATCTACTATAAAAAAGTGGCATCCATAAAGAGTTGCATGATATTGAAAGGAACTTTCATAGCCCAAATCAAGTTCACTGCATGCTCCATATTATATACCACAAAGCTAAATCAAAGATGGCAATTGGAGGGTGGTTTATGTTTGCTGGTCAAGGTTCTGTTCGTGTATACATGCATATCAGGTGACCATGTGGAGGTGGAGGACCATTCTCGTGAGTTGCTTCTCTCTTTCTGCTATGTGGTTCCCACAGATCCAAGTCAAGTGTGTAGACTTGGTAGCAAGCTCATTTAACCACTAAGCCATTTTACCAGCTCAGATACTGCTTTTTAAACTGATGAAAAGTTAAAAGTACCTTTGAGTAATTGCTATAACCAAACAATCAAATACTTTTTGTTTTACTCTAGCATTTATTCCATGACTTAATTTTTTTCGCTATTATGTATCCCTGTGTTGGTATTTGCAAAGGAGTTCATAAGAGGTCAGAAGAGGGCATTATCTCCCTCAGAACTAGAGTTACAGGCAGTTCAGAGCTATCTGATGTGGGTGCTGGGAACCTCTGAAGAGCTATGTGTGCTCTTAACCTTTGAGACATCTCTCCAGCCCTGATCCATGCTTTCTTGGTGGCAAGTGCTACTAGTTCCGCATGACCAGTAGGAATATATTCTACACATCTAAGAAAGAAGACACCAAGGCTCAGGGAGGTCACTTCTGACCTCTGTCTAGGGTCACAGAATTGACAAATAACTAAACTAAGCTACTCTAGGTTTTTCTCCTACAGAACCAAACCTCTGAACCAACATGCATATGGCTGCACAGCGCCAAAACTTCACTGTTTTGCTGGGGGTGAACAGAGTCCGGGCTTACCCACTAGCAGTGGGTCATGTTCTGTATGCATGTCTTGTGGCTTTTAGAATAGCACTGTCTGCAAATGCACGCTGAGCTTATTGGGTGACAGACTTTTTAGCACCTTGTGGAGTCCATTACTCTTGAATTTGTCATAAGAACAAACATTATTACCTGAATTTTACAGATGACAAAGTTGCAAATTAGAAAGATTGTGAGCTTGTTCAGGGTCATAGAGGAGACAGCACCAGAACTAACATGGGGCTGTTTTCAAAGCTGATTCTATCCGGCTGTATTATAGCTTAGATGTGAATAGAAGTCAGGGGCATGGATGGTCTTTGTATGTCTTCATATCTCCCAGATCACATGGATCAGTATTTAGATCCTCAGAAACTATTTCTTAACTGCTTAAATTGCCAAGAACATTGGGATCCAAGTTAAGTGCTGACAGCCACATAGTAACATTGTATTGCAGAAAGTGAGAAACTGTGGTGCCATAGTGCCAGACAATTTGAGAGTATGTAAATGGACATACAGAGACAGAGAATATATATAGATAGATACATACATATGCAGATGATAGATGATAGATAATGGGGTGATAGATAATAGAACAATGACATAATACAGAGAGATTAAAGATAGTAAATATATAGATAATAGAGATAGGTAGGAGCTTGACTAGGTAGATGATAGATAATAGGTGATTGATAATGGGTACATAAAATTGACAAGTAGATGATTTGTGCATGGATAATATATAGGTGATAAATAGGTAATATATACACACAAATACATACATACATGATGATAAGTATATAGGCTGTACATACAGAGTTCCCAATTCTAAAATCTAAAGTGTTTGATAATCCAGAACATCTTGGGGCCACCACTATTCCACAGACAGAAAGCTCCTCATCTGACCTCATGCAACGGGCCTTCCCCAGAGCACAGAGTGCAGGTGAGCTAAAAGTATTGTACAAAATCACCTTCGTACTTCGACAATTTTGTACAGTGTGCATAAGGTATATATGAAATGTGAATTAATTTTGTGCTTAGACTCAACTCCCAAGCTGAAGACATCTCAATCTATATTTGCAAATATTTCAAAATTCAAAATATACGAAATTTGAAATCCAGCCAATCCTGGAATTATATAAACAGCTTTTTCTATTTCCATCTCAACTCAGATAGCCTGTTCTCAGACATGTCAAAGGTAGAAAATTTGGCCGTCATATGTATTAGTGGCCACTTTACTCAAACAGCGTACTCCTGCAGCAAGGTTAAAGAAAATAGGCTTTATGCTAGCAATTTTGAATTGGAATTGTTTTACTTTCTCCTGAACAATTTAGGTTTTCATATTTTTAAAAAGAGGTCAGCAGGAGCATGGAGGGGATTATATGTGATATTCAGCTGATCAGAAAATTAGTCCCGATTCTCTACTTCTCTTAGTAAGGACAGATATGGCCAAGTTGTCCTCAGACATCCTCTCCCACCCGTGAATGGCAGCCAAGCTCTGGGGCAGAAGGTAACAGATTTCTGGATTGAAGCCTTTGGGCACCAGCAGTCAATCACGTGGGAATGAAGAAGGCTCTCTCCTACAACTGAAACCACAGAGGGGTTAGAACAGGAGGCAAGATAATTACCTACCTGGAGAAGGGCCAGGGAAGCAGCCTGGGCCTCTCATGGAAAGCGCCATGGGAAATGTGATGACCGCACACACTGAGGAGCACCTCGGATTCCCACCTGATCCGCTAGGCAAGGTCAAAGCAGGACGCTGAACCCGAGGCCAGGCATAGCTGGCACCATTCTCCAGCCAGTGCTGGCAGACAGGTAAGCTCTTCGTGGTGCAGAGATGGGTCTGGGGCTTCACCTCGGGGCTGCAGTTGGTTCGCTCAGAACTGAAATTTCTGGGACCCTCATGTTTGATTTCTTATGCCAAAGCCTTAAAGTCTGGGGGTCTTAGAGATATGCATGTGGTAGGGTCCTGTCTTCACTGGTGCAGCTTCAGCC
Source organism: Bramus lutescens (assembly GCA_001685075.1). Lineage (NCBI taxonomy): Eukaryota > Metazoa > Chordata > Mammalia > Rodentia > Cricetidae > Bramus > Bramus lutescens. The sequence continues at coordinate 573,163 of LOEQ01000212.1, read as the reverse complement.
TGGATCCTCACATATTTATTCTTCCAGGAGTCTCCTCCACCCCTCCACACAGCTGGCTGTTAGCACCACCTCTTTCAGGATATAAATTCACCTTCACTAGCTCTCCCATGACCCTCTGTAACGGCTCATCTTTGTTGTCAGCGTGACTGGCTTTAGAACTGTGGACACCTCTAAGAATGTCTGTGAGGGTGTTTCCAAGATCCGGAGTGGAATAAATGGGCAGGATAACTACTGGAGAACCAGAACCCCACCCCCACCCCCGCTTCCTGGTCAGTTGTGATGTGAACCTCCTTCTTCACTCACTCCTGTCACTGTGAGCTCCTCTACCACATCCCAGTCACCGTGGACTGAACCCTCTGAAACCATGAGCCCAGATGACTCTTCCTTTAAGTTGGTTATGTCAGATAATGGGGTCACAAGAATTAAAAATGACTACATCCCAGAGGAGCTGGGAAATACCTCTGGGGAGACACTTCACCTTGCAGTCCACTCCGCTGAGAGATTTGCAACACTAGATCCTACACTCTGGGTGTTCTCATTGCCCAGCAGAGTCCCTACAAAAACATACCCATTCAGAGGTGGTCCCTCCTCTCTCTCGGCTTTTCTTTATCCCATAGGCTCAGTTGTGCAAAATGACTCTTACATGCAGTTCACGAATTGCTATTCGTATATAACAGTTGTGCAAATGACTCTTACATGCAGTTCACGAATTGCTATTCGTATATAACGTCAGCCTCCTTGAATCTTAGGGAAGTCATACATTTTAAACATATCACTGTTTTGGTCCATGGAACTAAGCTGGTTCAAATGCATAGAGGTGCTTGTAGCAAGTCATAGAGGAACGCAACCCTGAGTACAAGGATCCATTTGCTCTCCATGTTCATTCCCTGTTTGCCCATGGACAGACCCTGTAGTATTTCCTGCTTGGATACTCTCAACCAACCTAATTCTCCTGGGGACCACTCACAGAGATTCCAGGGCGTGTCATTGCTTCCTGCATATCACTGACTGAGGGTTTGGTTTGCCTTCTGAGAGGCAGTAATGAGTGTGTGCAAATAAGATGAGAAAAGTCAAGAGGTAGGTACCCCAAGGGTAACCCTCTGCTTGTCCAGAATCCACCAGAGCTGACCCAGTTACCCACAGCCATGATGTTTGCTGATTGCACTTAGCAAAATGAAGGGAGAGTCCTCTTATTTCACCCTTCAATGAGTTTCCTGCGTTCACCTGCCAGTGTAGGGTGTGCTCTTTGGTCCCCATCTCTAGATCCCCTTGTGGAAACAACAAACCCACACACTCCATTCTTCCTCCTGAGACCATGACCAAAATCTACCTCGGAAGTGCTGTTAGCACAGTCCTCCATGGCCAGGGCCCTCAGTCTAGAACTTAGAACCCTCTGGTGCCTGTCATTTTCCCTTATACCATAAACCCACATCTACCAAATAACCATCACCCTCTTTAAGGTGATTAAGATTGCTTATTCTGTAAGTACTGTATTTGTTGAACATTCGCCATTCTGTTTGCCTTTCAGTGGTTTAGTGTGTCTCTTAACTATGTTAGTATTTTAGTATTCTTTTTAGAACTGCTTTTGTTTTGTGTTGGTGTTCAGATTCCAAAATGGCCTAGGTTTTGCATTTAGTCCAAACCGTATGTTTCCTCCAGCCCTTGCTATTTCTTGCATGGTGTTTAGAACGGGAGTTTGGCAGAGATACTTATATTGTGTGGAAGCTTTTGCCCCAGCATTTACCAGAGCATCTGACATTTCTAAGTCAATCGATAAATATTTATTGAATAAATGAATAGATGAATGACCATGGACATTCTAGGTGTGTGACAGAGCCCTACCCCGAAAACCAGGACAGCAGTCCATATGTCCATCAGCATCTGCAGTAGTGTTTTCATTGTGGTAATTAGCTGGCTTATTGGATTTAATTATGTATCCTTAGAGTACTGGAATACACCACTAAATGCCTCAGGAAAAAGAATATCCCAACAACAATTCTCTTCCTGGAATTCAAACGTGTACAGTACAGCGGCTCTAGGCTCATTTTTATATCCTTTGTGTGTGTGGCACTTTTCTCTCAGAGTCTAGGTCATCCTTATCCCGGCTCTTTCTACATTGTGAAAGCATTCTTCACTGACTTTGCACTGTTACACGGAGGACAACCAACTCATACAACCTAGTATGTCTTAGCCAACAAGATTAACATAGTCTGCTTAGCTCCATACAGCATCATGTTAATCAATGTGTCCAGAATTGATTAAACACACGTTACTTGGGAATGCTGTGCTGCGAATCATGGGAAGATGCCAATGACTGCTTGATTGTGTTTCTAGTTTCTTAGAAGTTAGCATCTGGAATCTGGTACCTAGGAAGTCCAGAGCCCCATATGTTGGGATATGGATGATGGGCCGGTCATCATAACCAATGTTGTCTCATTCTTAGACCTTTGATTTCCTAATGACATAGACGCCTGTGGGAAAAAATGGTAAACTGAGATAGCCCTGAGTGTGGGCAGATCATTTTTCCACCCAAGTGTTAGGTCTCAAACCCAAGATAAATGGCTGAGATGCCTATTAACATATCAAAGCCTAGCTGGCTGCCAGGTTCTCCTGCATCCCTCAGTCTCTTCCTGCTACAGGGTCCTCTTTGCTTCCATATCCTGCCCCCTACCATGAACTCTTCATCCCAAGGGCTGGGCTGCTCTTGCCCCAGCTGCTCTTCCCTATATATTCCCGTCATTTTGGCTGCACTGATCCTTTTTACCCTTTATCCTCCTGGTCTCTTGGTCCCCAGGCTTCTCCCCCCCTTTTGCATGGCCTACCTCAGGGTGGCATTCACTCTGGTCTCTCCCAGATGTCTCTGCCTCTGGCCGTGCTCTCCCTCATATCTACCCTAAACCTTCTCTTCCACCACACCTAGGAGCAGTCAAGCCCTCCTTTTTAATTTCTTTTTTCTCTTTCATTCACCAAGCTGACTCCCCTGTGTGTCCCATGGGATCTTTGGGAGTGATAAAGGACCTGATTTGGCCATGGCAATATGGGCTTCCACAAAAGTCTCTTTGTCTTTTCAAAGGGGACTTGTGGATAAGACCTTGGTTGTTTCAATAAGAGATTCTGCTGCTGAATAATAGGTAGAAACCCACAGGCAGGATCTATAAAACAAGGAATTGAGGCAAAGGGCTGGGCTTTCAAATCCTCAAAGGGCTGGGGATTTATTTCCTGCAAAATAAGATTGGTGGATCTTCCTTGCTTCCTGTAATGACAGGAAGAGTATCTATAAAAGATATTGTTGAAGCTCTGTGAAATGTGGGCTGGAGAAGCAGTTCATTTCTTATTAAAGACAATGGCATCACAGATGTCTGCACATCTTTTTCAAGCATAAATATTACTACATACACATAAGGTATTCAGTGCTGTGTTATGGGATACAGAGGTTTCAAGTTCAGTTCCCAGCACCACCAGGTCAGATGGCACACACCTATAACTCAGCTCCAGGGATGCAATGCCCTCTTCTGGCCTCTGGACTCCACAGGACCCATATTGATGTGCACAAATATTCTCTCTCTCTCTCTCTCTCTCTCTCTCTCTCTCTCTCTCACACACACANCACACACACACACACACACACACACACACACACATACACACACACAACTTTTTAAAAGATCAATCATTAAAGAACACCAAGGGAAACAAACAACTAAAAATGGTTAAAGCAGCAACAGAAAGGCCAGTACAGCTCCAGCCTAGGATGTCCTGGGAAAGCCTTTTCTAACCTTGTCATTGCCTCATTCTTTGATAAAATGCTAAACAATTCAAGCTGCAAAGGGAGTTCTTTGCCATGAGGGTTGTCACCTATGAAGCAGGAGTCTTAGCTCAATGTAAATTTCAGGAAACACAAAGAACACTTGGATTCCTGCACACCATGTATCTATACATTTGTCTGGAACTCAGATTTATTCTGCTGCCTTGTCTCATTCATTCAATTCTGATGGCCTTGCCACTGACCCATCCCTACCTCATCTCATCTCCTTCAATTGGATCATGGCCTCAAACAGACTCCACTCAACAGAACCCCATCAGCATAGAATGGGGGACAGTTTCTCAGTTTCCACTAAGCACACAGAAACAAGTTCATTATGAGGATCTGGCTACATCCTTATCTGAACACAAACTCCTGGAAAGCAGAGATACATCTGGGTGTGACTCTCTGTCCCTGCCAGAGGAAAAGGATGGCCAGGCATCATATAAATATATAACAAGCGTTTTCCGCATGAGCTCAGTCTCTGGTTTAAGTGCTGTGATTGATGGAAGGAGATGCTCTGGGTATAAGTTTGGTGATCTTGAGGCTTTGGGAGCAAGGCCAGGCTAGGGTCAGAAAGACATACAGTAATCACTGTAGGGAAAATAAAAAAAGGTTAATCCAGCAAAGGACTTTCTGCCTGTGTGTTAGTGCTGAGCGCTCTCTTAACTTCAGTAGATTAGGTACCTAATCTGCCATACTCAAAATAATTGTCCGCACATTTCACTTGCCATTTCTTCTAAAAACCTCCCTGTTTATCATCCATCTTCTTCTTTCTTCACCTCAGGCCTAAAGTCACATTAACTTGGGTGAACGTTGTGTCACTGCGTCCCTTTGTAGTGATCTGCAGTGAGACCGGATGGATCCTGCAGAGTAGCACCAGATTTAAGGACACAGGGACTTTAGACGCCCTTTGATAGATGTTGGCAAGGAGGCTCTTCTGTATAGCCTGGAGGGTGATGTATGGTGGGTTTTGAATGAGGGAATCTGCAAAGTACAGCAAGTCGATGTGAAAGGATAAATGGCAAGTGAGAGACGGAGAGCAAACATCAAATCGATGGCTCGAACTGGGCAGCAGAGACCAACTGGGAAGGCCGTCAGCTGGAGTCCCCAGCAGACAGTCCAGGGTAGAGCAGACGGCTCCTCTAGAGTGAGGCCTGCATGAAGAAAAACAAACAACAAGGGATAAAGGTTACATTATCAAACCAAGTGCTCACAACATACAGCAGACGCCAAGTGGGCAAACTGAGGCAGTCAGGTGGAGTTTCCCGGTGAGCTTTCTCTCCATGGCTTCCCTGTCTCATGGTAGTTGCTTTTATATCGCGAGATAAGCAATAGGAGAGCCTGTTGGAAATGGTTTGTCTGCTAACTATTCTCGAGAGCGCAAGGATTTTATTCTTTGGCTGCTTTGCCCTTCCTGTCACAGTCAGGGAGCTCATCCCATCCCAAGACAAAGGGACTTGGAGGACACCTTGAGACAAGCATGTTGAGATCTGATATGGGGGAAGGGTACACCCCCACAGTCAGAGCCAACTTCTCAGATAGTTTAAACAGCAAGTGAAAACCAACAGAATGTGCGCTACTGTGGTTTTTACCCACCCGCTCCCAAATGTTTGGAAGCTCTTCTAAAACTAGAAAACCTTGGAGTGTGGTCTAAGAGATGTAACCATTTCTGACCCGCACTGCCAACATTCAGTGTCTGTGTTTCATGCTTCTGAAGACACACCTATCATGAAAATTATTGTCAAGATTGGGACAGCCTGTGTGTGCAGGAACAGAGTACATGAAGCGGGCTCAGGGCTGTCTCCATCTTTCTGACTAATGGACCTGTGTGTGGCATGGTTGCCATGTGCAACGCCGATGTTTTCTTTTGTGGCAATTGACACAGGAATGGCTGCCTCCCAAACTGTACTAAATCATGGAAGGCCTATTGCAAGCAGCAATTTCATTTTAATTCATTTTTCAACATTTACACAAGCCTAGGCTTCATTTGGTATATGTAATAGCTAGCAAGCCAAGTTTCCTTTATGAAACCCAAGAATCCACATACAGAGTAATTACTCAGAAGAGGGGGAAGCCGCCCTCGGTCAAACAGTGCCACTCTAAATATTGACACTGTGTAGGCTCTGCTCGGGGTTAACCATTTGAATCCTGCTGCTCTCCATGTGCAATGCTGTCTGTCAAACAAAACGTGAAAATGGAAGAAGAAAATAATGGTGAGCCTGGGAAATCAGAACACGCACAGCAGCAAGGAAGCTGGAGTGAGGTGGTCATCTACAAACTTCAGTAAACACAACTGCCTGTCCCTTACGCCTGCTGGTTGTCGGAACCTGTATGACACGCTGGGCATACATGAGCTTGTTTCCTGAGAAGTCTGGATCCTTCCCATTTTACCCACCATCCATGATGTCTGAGGGAGCAGCTGTGGAAACAGAGCGTCTCGGGTTCCAGGAAATCATCTTCCCGACTCCCCTTGCTCTGGGTGTCTCTGTCATCCCTTCTGCCAAGGCAGATCTCTGTTAACATTTGCCCTGTATTTCTTTTCTTTCGCAACGATTCGCACTGGGCCTCTTTTCACGTTAAGAATTTCTGTGTGAAGACATTGGGCCTCTGGCTGAGCCCAGGATGGAAGAACAGAATGCTTGTCCCCAATGTCTCCTCTGTTCCTAGAGGCGAAGACTTTGGGTGAATACAATCACCAATTCCCAAAATAACCAGCTCTCGCTCTTAGTGTAAGAAGCCAACCCCTCAAGGAGATGTTAAAGTGGAAAGAGAATCCCCAAGTATTTATTCCACAGAAAATACCCACCTTGTTCTATCCGCAAAGGAAAAGACTCAGAGAAGTGGGAAAAAGCCCACACATCCGCATGACAGGTATTCAGTTATCTTCAGTTACCTACTTGGCATAGCCCACAGTCATCAGAGGGAGTTTTAAATGGAGGATTACCTCCTCAGACCAGATTGGTCCATGAGCATGAGCATGTCTCGATTGCTAATTGAGGTAGGAGGGCCCAACCCATTGTAGGCAGTGCCATCCCTTGGCATGTGGGTCAGGCTGTATGAAAAACGCAGCTGAATATGGGCCAGGAGAAAGTCACTGTAAAACATTCTTCCATGGTTCCTGCCACCGGATACCCAACTTGAGTTCTTGCCTGACACTCCAAAGATGGACGGTGACCTGAAAATGTAAGATGAGATCAACCCTTTCCTTTCTAAGCTGCTTTTGTCACAGCAACAGAAAGAAAAGTAAAGCAACTAGTTAGCCCTGAACACCTGATGTATGGCTTCATCCCCACAGAGCTTGCTAACCAGCTCCTCTCTGGAGGACATGCTAACTTTAAAGCCAATCAGTTCGAGCCTGGGAACCTGATTATCATTTATGGAAATTTTATTCTGAGTAAGAACCTGAAAGAATCAATGTCCAGCACTTACTCCCCTTCACATGTGAAAATCATGCCTAAGAAATACACACACACACACACACACACACACACACCAAATGAATAAGTAAGCAAATGTAACTCCAAAAGCTTTTTTATTGCTTTATTGCTTTTTAAACCTATCTTGGCAGGTAGAATAGTTTCTTCACAGTTTGACTGTGGAGAAAGAAAAGCTAAGAAATCCAAGGTAACCTGCTGAATATCCCAAGCTAATAGCTTTTGAACATTGGTCCGGAACATATGACAGCTTTGTACTTTAGTCATGGAGCATTGGTGGTGAAGTAATTCATTCAAGTACAACCCATGGCCAAAGCGGGAGACCAGGCCACAGCCAATGTCTCCAGTCCATACAACAAGAAGAGTCTGAGGCCATAGGGAAATGGCTTAGGTCCTAGCCACCTCTCTCATAAACTCTTTCCTTTCTTAACCCTTGAGATTCAGCATCTATAGCATCTACAGACATTGGAAGCCTTGTGGTGAGGGCTAACAATAATGTAGACAAAAGAGCCTTGCATAGGCCTGAACATCCTATGCTTTCCAGAAGAGGACCCTGTAGCTGGGGCTGGGGAGATGGCTGTCAGTAGAGTGATGTCCACAACATGAAGAAGTGGGTTGGAACTTCAGAACTCGCATGAAAAAAAAATCTCAGCATGCAGAGATAGGAGAGGCCCTGGTGTTTGCTGGTCAGACAGTCTGGAAGAATGGGTAGGTAAGGTCCAGGTTCAGGAGGAGACCTTGCCTCATATAGAAAGTGGAAGGTGATTAAGGAAGCCATTTGACAACTGGCTTCTGACCTCCACAAGCATTGTTGGTCATTTGTGCCTACATGTGTGCTTACCTGTGCATGTGCACACACACACACACACACACACACACAAACGCCCTATGACAGTGGCTTCTACTCTTAGTTGTCACCCCCATGAGAGGGAAGATACTCTCTAATCCTGTCCTAGAAGACTCAGAAACTGAATCAGGCTGGGGCTGCTAACCTGACACAGGGCCTGCTTTACACCTCCAATAAATTAAATGAAATATAATAAAAGCAGCCTCGCTTCACCTTAAAGTTCTCATGACTTTAATTCACATAGCGTGGAGTTAACGTCAGAGTAAATGAGGAGAGCTGTCCATCTGGGCATCCTCCCCCTTCTAAACTGATTTCCTGCATTTATAGGGCTGGTAGGAAACACAGACAGTGGATAGGACCATGAAACGATATAGATAACCCACAACACAGGCTCCCAGTGCCTGTCAGGATGGGAGGAGTGGGTTCAGCCATTCCCCTCCAGAATGCAGGCCGAGGTGGCCACTGCCGCTTCACAGTCCACCTGATGGAAATGTTTGCTTGGGGGCTGCTTTTCCTCACTCCCATCTTTTACATCAATTTCATCTATACTTTTGGTTCAATGGTGTTCCAATTTTGTATAACTCACTGCATTGCTTATACCCTTCTAAGCAATACTGGCATAGAACATGAATACATTGAAATTCCATAATGCATTATACATAATCTATATTATATCGTTTATAATGATATACATAATTGCATGCAAATAAAATCTAGGAAAATAATTGTGGAATTGATATATAAAATGTCTAAAACGCGAAGTTCAACATTATTATTTGGTTTTAGTGCTGGTTTAGGGGGCATTTTTTTTTGTTTTAGTTTTTATTTTGAGACTAGGCATCACCATGGAAGTCTGACTGTCCTGGAACTCACTGTGTAGATCAGGCTGAGCTCAGATTCTAGATCCTCCTGTCTCTGCCTCCCAGGTGCTGGGATTACAGGCATGTGCACCTCACAGAGCAGTATTTTATTATTCTTCCAAACAGTATTTTATTATTCATAGAAAGCCTCTTGGCTGATCACCCAGATGTGTTCAATAATTAAACATAGTTGTCTTTGATCATTTGTGTGTCTGAGCCATGACTTTGCACATATTTTTAAGTTCTCTCATTTGTCAAAACATACTTGATTGAAATGTTGATGAAATAATCAAGCTTTTTAAATATTTAGAAAAACGGGTAGTTGAGCCTCCATCTCTTGTCTTGGGAGGTGTTGAAGGCAGCCCTATTTTCAGAACTTAGTGGACGCTGGTGTGAATACTGGCATCTGATGGGGCAGTATCAGGGTGCCCAGGAAGACAAAGACTCTGGCCGGTAACCTCTTCATTTGTGACTTTATGTAAAATTGGCCCTTTTACTCATCATTATAAACCTCAGATTCTCTGAGTTTTTGCACTGGTAAGTCCTTAAGTACTGTCAGGATTATATTTGCTCATTTCTCAACAGTTTGATAGCACACAGATTTTTTTCTAATCAAAATAGGAAAATAATGACCCAACATACTATCATCTTCATAAGTCATTTATTTTCCATACACCAACTTAGCACATATCATTTCATTGCTAAAAATAGTACGTTTTACATTCTAATCTAGGGGGCTGGAGAGATGGCAGAGCAGAAAAATGTACTTGCTTATGTGGGTCCAAGGTCAGTTCCTAGAACCTGCATCAGGAGACTCACAATGGCTTATTATTCCAGATCCAGGGGCTCCAAGGTCTTCTGGCCTCTTCAAGTTCCTACATACTCATTGCATATATTCACATGAACATACACATATATGTATACACAGAAATAATAAAATAATAAATATTCAAGATCTAATGTAGTTGGAATTTTCATATTCTTTTTTCTACTTATCATTGTAATTATTTCCATGTTGATTTAGATATAACACAAATTATAACATGTTCCATCTAATCTTATTTCATAAGTTATTTTATGAATGGGCACACTATATCAAGCATAAAGCTCCCAGCTTTGTAACTGTGGCCATCTGGAATACACCAAGAAGCGACCAAAGCCTTTTGATGAACTGGCCAAAATCACACTGGGTTCCCACTACATACACCAAAGAGCTGACATCTTAAGTTCTTACCTTTCCAGAAAACAGATGTGCAAAAAGATCTCCCCACCAAGTAAAAAATCCTGTGTTCACAATGATGTGCAGTGTTTCCTTACAAAGCAACGTGACAATAATCAATTTTTGTTGAATTAATTTAACAAAATATGTCAAATATAAATTATAGGTTTCTGAAAGTCCAAATACACCTTCTACATTCCAATACCGTACGTGAGGCAAAAATGAAGCACGTCGCATGGGAACCTGTAGAAACACTGACAACCTAAAATAGTGTGGCTGTTGGGGGGTTCGATTTAAACAAAAAGAGGAGAAACAAACAAAGAAACATGAAGAAGTGAAACTGACCGGCGAAAAGCACACAGAAGTCGTCCATCCTAGGAGCCTGACAACTCTCAGGACCGAGAATTAGGTATTTTGTAGTAATTAAAGCATTATTGCAAAGAACTTTCGAATTAAAGACATCCCACAGTGCGATTAGCCAGACCCCAATAGCTACATCTCAGTGAGCATTCGAACAGTTAGAATAGCCATTCTGAGATGGTGAAATTTCATCTTGGATTTTACGTTTCCATTAAGAATTAACAATTATATGTTTTTTAACCACAAAACAGGGGGAAAAAATCAATGACAACAACTAGCTTTACATCCTTTCATGACTAATGTCTCTCATATGTGGATCCTAGTCTAAAATATATACATGCATAGAGACTGACAGACAGACAGAGAAATGCACATGTAGGTGAAGTATAACATGTAGAAAGGAGAGCAAGCAAGGCCAAGTATTTGACGGTAAGGAAGGATGAGCTGCGAGTAGTGGACACAGGGACAATAGAAGACACATCACAGTAAAGGCTGCTTTTTGAAAAGAGGCGTTGCTTGCCTTAGAGGATGCATTCGTGCTGATTTTCTACATGTCTCTATGTTGTGAAATTCTACAGTTCAATATATCACCGCTAATGCATGCCCTATTAAAATCCCCCTTCTCCAGCGCCACGTTCTGTGTTGTGCTTGAGTCTCAGAACTCCATTCCGCAGGTTGTACACAGACCACAAAACTGGCCCCAACAACGTGGTGATTAACTAGCACCGTTGCATAAGTGTCTCTCTGATCAGCCTACCATGCACATAATGACCTGGGAGCCAGGCGGTAACAACTCTGGCTTCTCCAGGCAAATGTGGTTTGAATTCATTAAAAGCTTCTGGAATTTCCTCATCTGGAAAGAATTCCAATGCAGACAAATGAAGCATTTTAGACCGAATTGCTCATCATTGCCGTGTGCCATGGCCAATTCCTTCCCCACAATCCACTATTTATCCCTCTTATATAACCTTCCTGACCCACGCACAATGAATTTTCAGGATTCTGGCTCTTCAAGATTTTACCATTCAGGATTTTTATTTTAGATATGTGATTTTAGATTTTTGAGGATTTTTAACTTTCCTCATTTCAATGTTTACGATCATGGCATTCAGGACTGCATCTTGAAAGATTTTAATCAAAAATCAATTTTATTTGCCTCTTGATATATTAAGAAACTATCCATTCATTCATATTTTCTTAAGAGTCCTTTCAAACTAAAACTGGATTTTGAAGGTCAGGAGAGATGTCTCAACTCTTAAGGGTGTATGCTGCTCTTGCAGAGGACTGGAATCCAATTCCCAGCACCCATATCAGGTGGCTCCAGGGGGTCTAGTGCCATGTACACACACACACACACACCCCACATGATCATAATTAAAAATAAAACTCAAATGTTTCTATAAAGATAGAGCCCCTAAGCACACTCCTGAGTGACCTCATTTCCCCAGCCAAGTCTACTTCCTAATGTTTCTAGCGCCTCTCACTAGAGCACCTCCAGCTAGGGATCTGGCGTCAGTGCCTGTTGGGGGACATACCACATCAAACCTTAAGAGCATGGCTTGTAAACATTGTATTTAAGACTTAAAAATTATATATTAGCAATATTCCTTCATAACAGCACTTGGAAATTGTCTTTATTTACTGTCAAATATCTGAAGCATTCCATGGGCCTTTGGGACTATCACATTTCTACGGGCTTACTAGAATTTCCTTAAAATTATATGTATATTACAAAAATATATATGGATATATAATTCTGCCATATCTTACTTCTAATTATGGAGATATTTTGTTGTACTTTCTGGGCTTCTGAGACATTATAAAGTATTCGAACCCTATTATGAAATTTTAATACTTCCTATAGCATCTTAGATTTCCTCATAATTTAGAATGCCGTTTTGTGCCCATATGTGATCCACATAATACTTACTTCCTGTGTGTTCTCCCTTCCCTCCCCTCTGTCACATTTCATACCCCCTTACTACTTTATCAGAGTATGGGATGCTTGCTGTCACCCTTCGATTCCTGATGAGGCCCTCTTCAATTCAAACACTTAGAGTCAAGTTATCTTTTTAAGCCTTTGGTTGGATGATATGTGTGCAGACATGATTGGCATGTAAGATCTCTCTTAATCTTCACAACACCATATTCAGAGCTTTCTCTTTGTCTTAGTTACTGTTCTATTGCAGTAAAGAGACACCATGGCCAAGACAACGTCCAAAAGAAGACATTAAATTAAGGGCTTGCTTATAGTTTCAGAGGGTGAATTTATGCACACCATGGCAGGAAGTATGGCACAGGCAGGCAAGCATGGCCCTGGAGCACTAGCTGAGAGCTTACATCTTATCCTCCAACAGTAGGAGAGAAAAAGATAGACTGACCTTGGCTAGTGGCATACCTCCTGCAAAAGGCCACACCTCCTGCAAAAGAAGGCCACACCTCCTAATCCTGACCAGTACAGTTCCACCAACTAGGGACCAAGCCTTCAAATATGTGAGCCTATATGAACCGTTCTCATTCAAACCACTACCCACTGCATTCCACTCTTTGGTTTGTAACTATATCATAATTCAAATGTACTTAATACAACTTCAAAGGTCCCCACAATCTTTCACTGTCTTTAACAGTTTAAAAGTCCAAAGTATCTGCCTGTCTTTGTATCTGCCTCCCCCTCTCATCTATATTAAAAATGAATTTATTAAAGTGGCTTACAGGCTGTGATCTGAATAGCCCAACAATGGCTGCCTTCTGTTGTAGGAAAGGTCAAGGGTCCAGCAGCCATTCAATGCAGGAAACTCGTTTTCTCAGCAGCCCTAATCCGATGCCGAGTCTCAGGGAAGTCCTAGAGAGATGGGAGTTTTCAATGCATTGGGAATCCTGAAGAAGTAGGTTCTAGCACTGGTGAAGGGCTCAGGATAGATGAAGTTGGTAAGGAGAGGGAAGGCCAACAGACATGGGTTTTTATGTGGGTAACACCAGAAGCAGGGCCCAGATTAGGATAGGTCTTCTGACTCAAGTGATCTGAATTTAGAGTATGTCTTCCACATGGAATAATCTAACCAAGAAAATGCCCTCACACGTCTTCCCCGCAGCTGGATTTTAGGTGATTCCAGATGTAGTCAAGTTAACAGCTAAAATTAGTCATTCCACTCCAGCTATTCCCATTGAACAGGTATGGAAATGGGAGACAAAATGTCTAACAAGAGAAACTTCAGTTAGTTAAAAGCAAAATGATAACGGTGCAGGCCAGTATTATTTAAAAGGAAAATTTTTAATAGCTTTTATTTTATGAGATGTGATGTCAGGGAGAACAGGCTGACTGAACTGCAATCGTTCTGTCTCCACTGCTCAAGTGTTGGAATTACAGGCAGGGAACTTAAGTGGACACCTGACTTGAAGGAAATTTGAATTAACTCTATTTCCACTATCTTGAAGGGTCAATACTTTCCAATATCCATATATATACAAAGATATAGATATACAAATATGTATAAAACACATATGTGTTTATATACACATGTACTCATAGGCATACATTGAATGGAGTAATATATAAATTGTCCATTTAATTAGTTAACTATTTTCTCATCAACATATATATCTACATAATCATATGTAATAATTGGAAGTTCTTTGTGTAATTTAGTTACTGGCTCCCAATTGTGTGTCATTTAGGTATTTTTTATGTTTGTCTTCAAGTAATACTGTTACGGATTTTTTAAACATATGCTTTAAAAACTGCCTTGGAACTTAATCTAAAAATTAACCTTCCATTTTAAAATGTATATATATCTTTGAAAAAGTTGGACAAAAATCTATTTTCAATATTGTGACATAGTATAAACCACAATAATACTTATCTATATTAGAATCTTTAACTTCCTCAATATATTGTGATTTGACATCACAGAACTGTATAGACATTCAAAATGAAAAACAGGGATTAATTATATATCTCTATTAAAATAATAAAAAAATATTTGTCCTTGAACAGTCAATAAAACATTTCTGTGGATCAGAAATACCGAGAGGCAAATCTAAACAGAAATTCCTAGACTATGCAGACAGAGGCACTCAGAGTTCACCCTAAGAAAGAGAATCTAACATGCACATTTGTGGTAAAAAAAAAAAGGCAGCTAAAGTTCACCCCCAAGGAAGATGACTGAACACAACGTCTCATGGCAACAGGTCACACTTAAACTCACATTGTGGAAGAGGCTCTATGGCAAGGCTGTCTCCCAATAAGAAGCCTTAGACTGCAGCCTGATCCATGGTTTGTGTTGAGTTGAGTGGATAGGTGATTGAAGAATAATTTCATCAGTTAAGGACATAGTTCAGCCAGAAAAGTGACCGGTATACAAACATTAGGACCTGAATTCAGATCAGCTCTTCCATGATGGAGTGTCAGTTAGGTCTGCTCTCGCAACGCTGCAGTTACTATCATTGTCTTTGTTCCTTTTGGAACAAGCATAAAAAACACATAACTAAAAACACGCTTTGCATTATCTTGGGCACAATAAACGTGTGACTTAGGAAACCTTCCTTATGGAGCCCTGGGAACTTCAGCTCCACTGCTTTGAGTTCTGAATACAAAATAATACATAAAAACTTCATAGTTCTCCACAGCTGAAGATAATCAGCTTTACCTTTAAAATTATAACTAAAAACTAAAACATCAAGTCTTTCCCAACTCTGCCTTGGAAGGTCTAGGTGATGTGATATTGAAAGGAGACCCACCCTCCAGGGGACCTGCAGACACAGGAGAGGGGAGGCAGAGAACTATGAGGTGAGATTTTCAGCCTCACCCCCAGTTTCATGCCTTTCCCCTGACCGCCCACTCCCAGGGTTATTCTGAAGACATGGCACACTGTCTCCACTGTGGTAATTCTGTAAGAATGAGTGGCTGCACTGTACTTGGTATGCGACTTGGGCATCTCAGCAATGCCCTCCCCTGTATTTGATCTTACTCCTTTCCCTTAATCAATTCCCCATTTCCCTCTCTCTTAATTCCACAGGATTACACTCCCCACTAAGGTGTTAACAGATAATCCTTTGCCCTGGGCTCTGCTTTCCAGGGAACCTGGGCTAAGACTGTATTACTATCTGACAGATAACTTGAGCCAAGGGCCGTGTTCTATCTCTCGTCGATTTCTCTCTTTACTCTTCATAGTCATTACATTAGAAAGCCCAAATTTACAGTGTCAGGCTGTCAGGAGCAGAAGCAAGTGTTTGGTAGTGCTGACAAGCGGTCCTGGATTGGAGATGGACAGAGATGTTACAAAGAGATGCTCCCATGGAAAACCACTTTCCTCCTTCAGATTGAATCTGTGAACAAATCGCATTAGAAATCCAGAAGGTTGAGTGTTTCCGCTCAGGGAACTGCAGAAAATGGAGTCCTGATTTTTCTCCCTTCCCTCTGAGTTCAGAAGGTCCTTCTATGTGTCCCTATGGTTTTCATTATCTCAGATGTATGAAATTAAGTGAAGTGGAGGTATGCCAGGTTTTTAAATATATTTTTTGAGAATTTCCCAAACGCATTCTGTATTTATATCCTTCCCACCCCTCCTGCTCCAACACTTTCCATGACACCTCAGTCCTTCTCATCTTCTTTCCTTATTATTGATTGTCTCATAGATATGCCTACTGAGTCCATGTAACACTCCTCTTATGTGTACTGGTTGGGTCTGACCAATCGGGATTGAATAACCTACCAGGGGGACACATCCCTGGAGAAACTGATTCTCCCTTGTCCAACAGCTATTGGCTGCCTGTAGATCTTCCTCGAGGGGTGGAGCCCTTGTAAGACTGCCCCATCCTCGTTGGCATATCTATTGCTGTTACCCTCTTACAGGCCTTGTTTAGGCAGTCATATTGTTGAGCTTTTATGGTTACAGCTTCCTGTCATAGCTAAAAGATGCTTATCTCAAAGACAACCTCCTGGTCTTCTAGATCTTCCAGTCTTTCTGTTCTTTCTTCTGCAGTGTTCCCTGAGCCTTAGGTGTGTGATGTTGCATTGTAGACGTCACTGTTGGGGCTGGGGCAGTCATCAAAGTCACTTATCCTCTGCATTTTGGCCAGTTGTAGGTTTCCATTGCCATTCTTGCAGAAACCTTTTGTAGATATGTGCTTTCACTTTCTTCTAGTAAATATCTACAGGTAGATGTTCTGGGTCATCAGGCCAGGGTTTGTGAACTTTTCAAAGACACTCCTGGATCTTTTTTTTCCCAAATTGATTAAAGGCATTTACAGGACATCAGCAACACATCAAAGTATTACTAGTTTCACATTCTGGACAGCATTTGATATTGTCAGTTTAAGAAAGGAATACAGTAGGTGCTGAAAAGATGGCTCAGTGGTTAAGAATGCAGATCACTCTTGCAAAACACCTTCAGTTCCCAGCGCCTGCATTAGGTAGCTCTCAACAGCCTGTAACTCCAGCTCCAAGTGAATCTGAGGCCCTTTTCTGGTCTCACAGATACTTGTGCTCATGTGTGTGTACCCACACATATGTACATACTTTTAAAAATTAATAAAAACAGAAATGAATTGTGCTTTTAGTGCCATGTTATGATAACTTTAGTTTGCTTTTAAAACTGATGATGACCCAGATCTCATATTCATTATCTCATTAGCATTTGCATATTTCCCTGTGTGAAATATGATAATCGCCCCTTAGATACTGAATGATTTTATTATTGGCTTCTAGGAAATTTCAATATCTCCAGATATTCTGGCTTTATTATCAGTGTTAGGAATAGTTTCTCCTGCTCTCTCTCTCTCTCTCTCTCTCTCTCTCTCTCTCTCTCTCTCTCTCCTCATGCAGTCCAGTTTGTCCTTGAAATCATTGTATATCCAAGGATAGCCAAGGATAACTTTGAACCTCTGAACTTCCCGCATCTAGCAAACCCCCCCTCATGTGCTGGGATTATAAGTGTGTATCACTGCACCTGGCTTATGTAGTGCTGGGCTCAAACCTAGAAGTTCATGAATAAAATAGTCTACAAATAGAGTCCATCCCAACCCCACAAACCATGTCTTTAGAAACTTTCAACTAGCTATCTTACAAAAAATTCTCTGATGTTTTCTGTTATAAGTTTGAGCGTATGCATTCACCTTCAACGCACCTTGGGGAGTTCTACTGAAATTAGTTTAATTTGTGACAAAGGCAACAGAACAATCCAAGAGAGAACGAAATTGCGGGGTTGGACTTAGACTGTAAGAGCACTTGCTTCGCAAGTTTGAAGACCTAAGTTTGATTCCTCAGCAGCAACACAAAAAGCTCCACCTTGGCTCCCAGGTCCCTAGAAACCCTACGCTGTGGTGGATGGAGGAGATGGGGTGGCTGAGCTTGCTGGCTGCCAGCCTTGCTCCCAGCTCAGGGACACACCATGTTTTAAAGAGCATAGTGCTTCTTCCCACAGTACAGTAGCATTTCTCTGTCCTGCCACTGTCTCCTCTCACCAATAGCTGTCTTCCTACTCTGCAGTGTGTGTCACTGAGGACCTTCTGGGGAGCATCTCAAGATTGACGCTTCCTCTGTTTGACTGTAAAGAGCAAGGCTTTGGAAGCCACTTCAGGACCCTGGAGTCTCCTTTGCCTTCAACAATAATGCTCATCAATTTCAGCCTGAAAATAAGATTCTGGGCTTGTTATGAGAAATTTAAGCTCACTAGAGGTCCTGCTGTATCTAAAGAAATTGTGTTCTTGTTTTAAGTGATGGTTTTCCACTCTTCTCTGTGACTGTTTTGTTTCAGTTACTTAGAACAGAGGAAAGGCAGCCTGATTCAATCAAAGCTCTCACTTCCAGAATCATTTGTATCATCCTACCCCCTCTTTCCCTATTTCTTTTGTCACTGCATGAAGACCTCACACTTGCCCACATGCATGCCCCAGCACATAGAGATTCATGAATTCCATTCACTCTGGGTATTGCCTTGTTCATGTTTGGCTTTTATTATTTGATTGCTTTGATTGGTGTCATTCCATCAATGTTAGTATTTGTCACAGACTTTGGAATTCTGAATCCTTTCGTTTTCCTGTGAATATAACAGTACATGAAGCCTTCATAGACAGAAATAACATATAGGAGATATTAAAATGTTTGTACCAAGACTGGGGGTATGCTCTTCCATTGTGTTCAAGGCCCAGGGTTCCATCTTCAACATCACATAAACAGGTTTGGTGGTACACACTTGTAATCCCAGCAGGAGGATCAGGAATTCAAGGTCATCTTCAGCTACATTGTAAGTTCAAGGTCAGCCTGTAGTATAAGAGACCCTGCAAGAACAAATTATTTTAAATTAGTACTAACTAAACTGAGTTAGCCAAGGGGTTGGAGAGATAGCTCCGTGGTTTGGGGCACTTGTTTTATTGCAGAGGACCTGGATTACCAGCAAGCACATGGCAGCTCACAACCATCTATAACTCCAGTGCCAGGGGATTCAGCACCTTCTTCTTGCCTCCAGGAGTGCCGGGCACACATGCAGTTTACAAATATACATGCAGGCAAAACAGTCAAACACAAAATAAGTCTTAATAAAATAATTAAGTCATCCAGGATGGAATAAATAAGTTTAATACAGCCTAACCAAGATATAAGAATAATGTTGACTACTAACATTGTAACTAGGTGCCTAGGAAATCCCAATTGAACTCAGATTTTAAGTATGTGTAGCCTTAATTATTTTTCCTCCAAAGTCATGAAGTCCTGGAGAACAGCAGTCACAACTTTAAGTGCTCTTGTTTATAGATTCACAGCCACATCCACTGAGATGCACAATCACTGTGCTTAGCTATGGCCAGCTAGCACACCAAACTCTTTGAAACGCTTCACCAAATTGCAATCCAACTTTACTGCTATCTGTCCCTGTCTTTGGGACAAGCTATAGTCCTCTCACATCTCCTGGGTTGTTGAAGCTCACTCATTGCCCTGTGCCCATCAATATACCTGGAGCTAGGAAAATCACTGGGCTGATAAAGTACTTGCTGTGTAAGCATGAGGATTTTAGTTCAACACTTGACATGCATGTTAAAAAGTATGTGTGTGGGTGCCCACTTATAATCCTAACACTGGGCAGATAGAAAGAGGCAGCTCCTCGCACAGCCAAGCCAGCCTACTTGAGAATCCTGAGTCAATGAGAGACCCTCGAAAACCTTAGTATATGGCTCCTAAGTAGTGTTACTTGAGGTTGTAGTTGAGCCTCTGCATGCATGCACCCCCAAACACATACACACACACACACACACACACATACACACACACACACACACAGGAAACTTTTCGGCAACTTAGATTTCTCATCAGCTATGACTGGAACATTCTGCACCCCTGATTCCTCTCCAGTTCTGTGTGTATATGTTGCATGGCACACAAGCTCTAAAATTGTTCGCTTCAAGCATAAAGCATGAAGTTGAATCAAGTCCAATGACTCCTAAGACACTCCCATCATTCTTTGCAGTGAACACAGGGGGCCGGTCACCATTAGTCTCAGTTTCCTTGACAGTGGCTGTGATAAGCAATCCTGACAAGGATCACTTAAGAGAGAAAGGATTAGTTCTGGCTTACAGGTTCTGAGGGCTCTAGTACATCATGGCTGGAAAGACATGGTGGCAGGCAGGGAAGTACACGGTGGCAGAGGCAGTGGGCCCCTCTTCGCATTGCATTGCATCCTTGCTCAAGAAGAGGAGCTCATAAAGGGAGAATGGGGCTATAAATATCTCAAATTCTGACCCAGTGACCCACTTTTTCCAGCAAAGTTCCAGCACCTAAAGGTTCCACAGCCTTACCAAATAATGGCTCCAACTGGAGACTAAGTGTCCAAACACACCAGCCTTTGAGGGACATTTAACATTCAAAAACCACCACCAAACTGTGTCTCAACCATAGCCAGTTGAATGGAACAGTGAGCTGAGCAGTCCCCATTTTTGTAGTAAGGAGGCAGCTTGTTTGTCCCCAGCCACTTAGCCCCAAAATAATCACACAGAAACCATATTAATGAAATCACTGCTTGGCCCATTAGCTCTAGCTTCTTACATATTAATTTAAACCCTCTCCGTTAATCTGTGTGTCATCACATGGCTCCTGAAGGGCTACATGGCTTCTTCTTGACTCTGCCCTTCTTCCTCCCAGCATTCAGTCCAGTCCTCCCTGCCTAGCTCTGCTCTGCCCCACCCTGCTCTGCTATAGGCTCAAGGCAGTTTTTATTAATTAACCAATAAAAGCACCACATAGACAGAAGGACCTCCCACATCATTTCCCCTTTTCTGTTTAAACAAAAAGGGAGGCTTTAATTTTTATTGTGATTTTTATCTTTCTGAACTGTTTGAATTCCTATAAATCAAGTGTAAATATTATGTTAATTACCCATTATGGAGTGGGAAACATTTTCCTTTTTCTTCCATTAAGGATAATTCTACACTTGTAATCACATATAGACATACATGTGTATATGTATGTGTGTATATATGTATATATGTGTGTGTGTATGTATTTAATGTAGTTCCTAATTGCCCTCCCTGTGTGGTGTCATCATATATATTTGTGTATATGAGTGTGCTGTCTACTTGTGACTCTCTGTACCACTAGATTAAGTATGTAAATTCTTAAATTTAGTTACAGGAAACACTCATGATTTCTCATATTTTATTTTAATCTCTATATGATTCAATTTTATACATAGCATGAGGTAAATGTTTAAGTTTCTCTTCTTCCAAGAGTTTAAACTACTGTTATCTCCAAGAGGGATATCCTTGAAATTAGAGAGAGAGAAAGAGAGAGAGAGAATCTGCATGAATATATGTGCACTGTGTGCATATGACATCCATGGAGGTCAGAAGAACACTTTGGATCCCCTGGCACTGGAGTTACTGACTGTTGTGAGTTGCCATGTGGGTACTGGGAACTGAACTCTGGGTCCTCTTGCAAGAGTAGCTACTGGTCTTAACCACTGAGTCATCTCTCCAGCCCTTCCACTAGCGTTTTGACTCTCTCCTGACATGTTTTTTACATGGGATGTATAGCTGTTAGGAACCTGAACGGAAGCAATCAAGACACACTTTCCATGTAACTTGCCCATGCCCAGGATTCAGTCTTCCTACTGTAGGAGAATGTCTACTTGGGTGATCTGGTTATAAACAGTGCAGAAAGGGAAAGACAGCAAAGCAATCATTTATCCATTTGTAGCAGTTCCCGCCTTCCTTCTTAGAAACAGAGGTCTAAATTCTTGGCTCAGTTCATGACAGCTCACAATTTAGCCTGTGAGTTGGGAAGCATCTCCACCTGTGGAGTGATCTTAATGAGTAAAGGTGGGTTGCATTCACTTCCTGAGGCTCAATAGGACATGGACGGGATGGTAGGAGCCAAAGCAGCTGCATCGGAATGTCGAGCACCACGTTTAAGAGACCCGATGAGTGGAGAACATGTAGCCAGGTCCATGACTTCATGAAATGGATAAGCAGCCTAAGATGTAGTTTTCTTTTTTAAATTTGGACTCCTGTTATCTAATCTCATTTATACAGAAGACTACGACACAGGGGACTCTTATGTTTTATTCAGTGTTATATCCAAAGAACTCTGACACTGGGCCTAGAACAAGGTTCAGTAAATGTACCAGGGATTTATTTCCATGTTCAGGCCTGATAGAAGTAACTCTGAAACGTTAGTTAATTTGTTTCTTTTTTTTTCAATGTTTTACATATATTTGTTTTGTGCAGTAGAGCATATGTGGATTCAGAGGACAACTTACAGGAATCAGTTCTCTCCTCCCACATCCACATGAGGCCCAGGATTGAACTCAGGTCATCGCACTTGGTGGCAAGCACCTTACTACTGAGACCTCTCAACAGTCAGGTGATCTGAGGGGCACATAGTCCTCACCACATCTTGTGGATTCTGGCCTCTTGATGATTTTGTATCCCTAAGGGAAACATCATACTCCTTGGGATGTTCTCTGGAACAGTTTTCCCTCATAGACAACTTTGGAAGGACCTCTTTTCTTTGACTTCTTGTGCCTTAAGGATAGATGCTCAACCCTTTTTCCTTGGAACACACCATGAGAGGTGGGTGCTCTTGAATAGATGCCAGCCAAGCCCAAGTCTTGCCTGACCTGACTGCTGTCTGCAAAGTTTATACCCTTATTTAATTGCAGTTCTATTCTTCACCGGTCCCCTGGGGCCCATCTTTATGGAGAAAGAGGCAGTTGGCCGTGGCTGCTAGAAGCGAACATTCCTTGCTAATTATTTAATTTTCATCTGGCACAAACTACAGCCTCTTACCTTTGGGGAGAATGATAAATCAATTACCTTCCTTTGTGACCAAGGAGCCTAGCTAGCTAGCTCTTAAGACTCAAGGCAAATGTACCACTCCTTCCGTGTCCCCAATCCTAGTCAATGAATCAGCTTTCTCTTCAACTCACAATGTGAAGAATAGAAGTTAATGTCCCAGGCTTGTAAAACTGAGGCTTTGGTGATATTGTAGTGTACACAGAAAGCCTTCCCTGCAGGAGGAAGCTGTCCTTCATTGCCACCAGAGTCAATCCAGCATGGCTTAGAGTGACATTGTTCTGATAAGCCATTGATCAATGCTTTGGGAAATGGAGTCTTGGAGAGGTAAAATTAGTTACTCAGGTCACACCACTTCCAAGTAGCAAGGTTTGCATATGACCCAGGATGCTCTGTTTCTTATTTAGACCCACCACCCCTGGTTGGGTTTTGTTGTTGCTGTTTGTTTGTTGGTTGGCTGGTTTTCACTTTTTCCAAAGAGAAGATCTCTGACTTTTTCTTTCATTACCTAACTCCCATTTTCCTACTGAAACACTACCAAGAGTCCTTTCTCCAGGAAACTGTCCTTGGTGCTTCCAATCCAGGGCTCCCAGCACCCCTGTGATAAGAATATGTCCCTTGAACAGGATGCTGAATATGTGTCACTAATGTTTGCTGGAGTCTTAATATAAAATGTCCCTATAGGTTCTTGTCTTTGAACCCTTGGTTCAGCAATAGATGGCATTGCCTTCAGGGTCTGTGGACTCTTTAGATAAAGACTGACTGGGGAATGAGATCACTGGGGACAGGCCTTCAGAGTTACAACTAGGACCCTCTTTCAGTACAAACTGTCTGCTTCCTGTTTAGGACATTGAGCAGTGGGAAAGTTCTGTCAGAGGCTTCCACTGTTAGGGAAAGGGTTGCCTACAGCCGTGCCTTCCTGGCCATGATGAACCACATCCCCTGAACCGGGAGTCAACCTAACTCCTTCCTCCCTTGTCTGACCTCTATCAGGAATTTTGACAGATGAGAAGGTAACCAATGCTTCTCATGGGTTGTCGGCCTTGACTCTCAGACACTTTGTGTTGGAGGACACTATGACTACAGACGAACCATGAGGAGGAGGCTAATTCACAGGTTTTATTCTTTTCCCAAAGTCTGTGTCCTTGGCCATTGTAATATTTTATAATAGACGTGTTTATTAACTTGACTATCTCGTTCATGGGCTTTTAAGTTCATTAGTCTTAACTGCAATTGCTAATTTTTTTTATTTGTGCTTCCATTATGCCTCAATAATAAGTGACATGGCCCACTGTGAGAACCAGGTCACCTGAATGGAATTTGTGTACATGCATGCACATGTACACACACAAGCACACACTCGCACAGAGAAAGACTGTATAAATGATTGTTCATGTACTCTCCAGACTATGATGGAAAACCGCTCTTAAAGAAATCCCCACACAAGGGTTTCTTTCTTTAATTAATTAATTAATTATTAATTGTGGTTTATTGGTAGTGTTGCTTTGCCGACCATTGTCTAGGCTTCCTTTGAGGGGATGTGTTAAAACTGTTTTTCTCTGCTCCTTTGATTCAGATGTGCTTTTGTGGCTCAACTTCAGGTCAGGAAGTTAAGACAGAAGTAACAAGGGTCACCTCCAGAAATAGAAGCTCGAAGAGGCCACACATGATTTCCCCCTGGTCTGGTGGCCTGTAGTGACTGAGAGTGACTGAAGGGCCGAGCTCCCGCTGACCCACAGCAGACACTGCAGCTGACACCGTCTCGGCTGTGAGGGACTCTGAACATTTTGTGGTTGCTACCACAGTGTTTGTACGTTAGTCTATCCTGACGGAGTTTCTACAGGAAGTGTACGATCAGGTGGTTTGACAGGTTTTATGTGTCACAGAGGAGAAAGAAGGTTCTTAAAGTGACTCTTAACCCCCAAAGCTGCTGATCCTGCTGGAAGTTTCAGGACTACCAACCATGGAGCCTGAGAAGACTCAGAATCAGAGGAAGCTGCTATTCATGTCCCCCACACCACCTGGAGCTGAGAGGGTTGAAATGAACCCTGGTTCCCCCCTGCGGGGATTTCTGCCAGATGAGCAAAAGAAGCTTCAAGGTTAAAGGGTAGCGTGCTGTTCTGGAACCTTCTTCCTGAAGGCCTGTTGGAAGCAGCAGAGGTGTCCTGCAGGCGACCGCAGTGAGCTTGTGTCTGGAGGGAGCTACACCTATTGCTCTTGGGCAGTGCCTTCTGCCTTTATGACTTTATTATATCTTCCATCTTGGCTGGTTAGAAGATTCATTTATACATTTAGCCAGATTTTCCCAGGGTGTAAATTTCCCCCAGAGATAAATTAAACCCTTTTAGGGATCCAACCCGTCTAGGAGGCCACCAGGGTACCATCCACCGTTTCGCAGCAGCAATTTGCCAAATAGTACCCTGGTGGCTTCCACAGACAGCACATATCTGCAGAGAACCCTCCTTCCCACTGAGGAACGAATGCACACCTAGAATTCTTGCCCCAGTGCGTGGACAGCTGAGGGTAGGAAATGGGGACAATGAAGCATCTGCTTGCTTTGCTATTCTCCTCCCATCTCCTTGGGGCTGCTGTGGCAGTGAAAGATAAGCCAAGGGCATTGGGGTGTTAGATTAAGCATGGTCCTGGGGTGTAAGCCTTTTCTGTGGGTGAGCATCACTTCTCAAGGGGCCTCCCTGCCCCAGGAGCCTTCCTATGCTACCTGCTCCTGTGCTGCTTGGGTTCTAAATACTAAGGACTAGGCCGTGTTCCAGGGGTTTAACCTATAATGCATCCCTCTTTTGTCTATCTCACTTCATCTATGTATTTCAGTGTTGTTTTTCCTTCCAGTAAGGCTTTGCTTTCAATTATTTTATTAATTAAATTATTGTGTGAACAGTTAGCAGCCACTATATCCAAGATGCTATTTTAATTCATTTACATATCAGGTATGGCCAAACATATGTCACATGTGGCCAAGTAGAATTATGGATGTAGCCTAACACAGATATTATAAACTTCCTTAAAACATGAGTATTTTTATTATTGCCCAGAGAGAATAAAAAATTGTATATTTATTGTGGGTTCTAGGGCTTGAACTCACATCCTGGTGCTTGCATGGCAAGCACCTTATTGGCTGAACCATCTCTGCAGTCCTACTACACTTTCATTAGTAAGCTAAGTTGAA
Organism: Bramus lutescens; assembly: GCA_001685075.1. NCBI lineage: Eukaryota > Metazoa > Chordata > Mammalia > Rodentia > Cricetidae > Bramus > Bramus lutescens. Next base: position 547,175 of record LOEQ01000212.1, on the reverse strand, counting down.
TTGCAAGGGGGCAGGGCTTGGAAGAATCCATCCCCCAGAGGCGGGCAAGCATGGAACCTGGAGCGTGGAGTTGAAACCAAATGATGTTCAGTAACCTCTTCAAAGTCATACAGCATTTTGTTGCTCGCCCTACCATCTCCACCCGTGTCCTCCACCCCTACCCCTATTCCTACTCCTACCCCATCCCACCCCCACCGCAATCAGCTGGTTGTTGAGTAACAGCCCATCAGTGTATCCTTTTTGGTCATGTCATCATTACAGAACAAAGTGAAGGGTGACAGCTGCGCAGACCCAAGGCTTTCTTCTTTATTGTGACAACATGTCCCGAGGATGAAAATATTTGTAGATCTAACTTTTGGATGTGAAACAGGCGTTAAGCTGAATGGTGCTGACTTCGTGGTGCAGCCAGTATGTTCTGGGTGACTCACGGATGGGACAGATGCTTTGCCCCTCTTCCTAGACAGCGACATTTTTGCAGCTCTACAGGCAGCTCCCTTCCCCCAAATCAGCATAGGCATTGCTGATTAGACATTGCTAATTAGCCACCCATCCTGGAATTTCACCCAAAAATTAATGGTTTGATTGGTTATTCAGAGTCTCCCACATCCTGACAGCCAGCCGTCAATTGAGAAGGAAGTAATATGCAAACTGAAGATTTACCTTCTTTTTTCCAATGAATGAGCTTTTCTATGAACCAGACAGCACTCGGGGAAACTACAGATGCCGCCACTCTCTCGTTGTGTCTAGAGAATCTCTCAAAGAACCTGGTGATTTTCTAAAGCAGAATCGGGTCCTTAAGGTGTCATTTGTCCCGGCCAGTGAGATGGGTCGGTAGGTAAAGGTGCTGGTTGAGAAGCCTATTGGCCTTGGTTTGATCCTCAGGACCAGCACTGTAGGAGGAGAGAACAGACTCCCACAGTTGTCCTCTGAAGGACATAGGGGTGCCGTGGTGTGAGCATGCTCACACACAAATAAATAAATACATCAATAAATGTAAAAGCAGAGATGTTTTTTCGTCGCGGAGATAAACACTCAGGAAATGATGTGAAGTGCAATAGTTTTGGGTTGGGTGTACTACACAGAGGTTTTATAAGGATTCAAATGGAAGGCTCTGAAACAAAACAAAAGCAGCGGTGGGATAGTGAGCACTGAAGCTGCAGCTTTTCCGAGGTCTGGAAGTGGCAGCAGGTCCCCTGGGAGAAAGCCTGGCTCATGCAGGATGGTGAAGGTCCTGTTTTGGCTCTGCCCTGAGATTGATTTACCAAACAGATAGCAGAAAACAACTGCCCACGAGGAAATCTTTACGTGGTCCTCAAAAATTGTTAAATGATCCCTTATAACGTTCCTATAAGTTCCTTGTAGGCACAGAACTTGGAATTGCAGGAGGCACTGAGGGAAAGGGAGAGCAGGAGGGAAGAAGGAAGGAGAGATGGCAGAAAGGAAGGAGCAGAGAGAGGGAGGGACAGAGGGAGGGGTAGGGGAGGGTAATATTTCTAAGGTACTTACGTCTATGAAGTGTGAAATGCAGAGCACTAAATCCACACATGATGTTTGGCCATCTCTTGCAACAAAACACCTTTCATCACTTCTTTGTGGTTTTTTGTTTGTTTTTAATACAGAGTCTCATACATCCCAGGTGAGTCTTGAACACACTTTGTGGCCAAAGATGGCTTTGAATGCCTGACCCTCCCGTCTTCCCATCCTGCAAGTTGCGATTACAGGTATGTGCCAACACTCCTGGTTTATACAGTTCTGGGAATCAAGTTCAGAGCATTGTGCATATCAGGAAAGTGAGCTACAGCTGCCATCCAACATCTTGTCTTCTGTAGCACCGAGTATTCTTTAGGCGATAAAAGGGAGTTTCCAAGAACTTGGGGGAATCACTCAGTTGTCTGATTGGCTGCTGACTGCCAAACAGCGAGCCTACATCCTGATGTTGTAGTAAGAGTCTCCACTAAACACAGCTTCTCCAGAAATGGAGCCACGGACCCATGAGTACCACGTTAGCATCTTCACTCTGGCACCAGATAAGAAGCAAACACGGTCACCAGCGTTCATTAAAATTCAACACTAAGAAAATGCCTAATGATATTTTTCATGAATCTGACCTGAAGCTGCTCCCCAGAGAGAAATGAAATTACATATGACTTAGTAATGTGCTTTCATTATCCTGTGTCTTTAAAGAGAAGGCGCTCTGAAAATGAATGGGGAAAGGGTCCTCCCCAAAGCAGTGCTCCAAGTTATGTTTGTATAATCAATCACATTTGAGAGGCTGAGGACACAGCTTAGTTGCCAGGGTGTTGTTTAGCCTACAAAAAGCCCAGTGTTCCATTGCCAGCAATGCAGAAGTCAGGCGCGGTGGTACACACTAGGCATCCCAGGATTTAAATAGGTAAATATAAATATCATCATCATCATCCCATACTTTCTGCAGTAGAGGCAGAGGAATCGGGAGTTGAAGATCCTCCTTGGCTACCTGATCATTTCATGGCCAGCCTGAGCTATTTGATAACTTTTGGGTGGGTAATAATGATTCTCAGACTTAGCAGGCAGCTGCTCAACAGATCACCTAGGGAGCTGTCCCTATGCCCCTGCCTAGGTTGTACCCCCCCCCAAGGAAACTAAATTCTGGGGATGGGACTCAGGCACTAGCACTTTCTATAACTTCCCAGGGGATTATAACTGCAGCCAAGCTGGAGGGGCAATGAGGTAAGAGGTAAGTTATGGGGATGATTGGACTTTTGACCTCATAGTTAGGGTTTCTATTGCTGTGAAGAGACACCATGCCCACAACAACTCATAATGGAAAATATGTAATTAGGGCTGGCTTACAGGTTCAGAGCTTTAGTCCGTTATCTTCATGGCAGGAAGCATTAATAGCATGCAAGCAGATGGTGTTGGAGAAGGAGTTGAGGGTTCTTTTCTGGGGGAACAGAGTGTCAAGCTGAAATGCTTCTAAAGGTAAATTTGACCTGTAATGGCTCTCCCAAGGTAGACCTTGGAATGAGAGCTGTCCTTGTACGCCTTCTGATGTGTCTTGATGGTTTCTTGGTTTCATACAGGTTTTCACCTAGATAGATAAGTTCTCCAAAGCAAAAGTGATAGTGGGATTCATTAGTGCCCCAGGCAAGTTTGACAACAATCCCCCCTTTTTCAATTTTCAAATTATATCTCTACCCAAATCTTTCCAGAATAATGGGGTTTTCAAAAGCTCTTTCTCTATAATTACCACACAAATGGTAAGGTATCCTAGTATTAGGTTCCTTGTGGGCTTCAGGGAATTTGGGGACTTACAGTGTGTAAGTTAAATGATCATCAGGTGCAGAGATGTAGATCTCGCACCTAGAGGATTCCTTTGCCTACATCACTGTTTTTATGGTTCAGATGCCCTTGGATCTACCTGCGCTCTCAGGAAATCTTTCCTTCTTACTCTTGTGTGGCTGGGTGGTTGGCCACTGGAGTCCTCCTTTCCTTCTCTTTTTTTTTCCTCGTCTTCTTCTTCTTCTTCCTTCTTCTCCTCCTCCTCCTCCTCCNCTTCTTCTTCTTCTTCTTCTTCTTCTTCTTCTTCTTCTTCTTCTCCTCTCTCTCCTGATTTCTCCTCCCATTTATTCTGTCTGCATTCCATTCCTGTTTATCCTTTCTCCTGCCTCTCTATTGACTGTTTGCCCTTTTATTAGACCAATAAGGTGTTTAGACAGGCAAAGTAACACAAATGCAACATAAAAGGATGCAGCACATCTTTGCATCATTAAACAAATATTCCACAGCATAAATGTGACACTTCTTTAATATTTCACACTGGCCCCTTCTCAGACCCTTTCCTTGAACTATTCTGTGATATTTAATGCTGATTTGTTTGTTTGTTTTGGAGATAGGGTCCAAGTTAGCCCAGGCTTGCCTAAAACTCACTATGTAGCTGAGGTTGACCTTGAATTTCTGATCTTCCTGACTCTGCCTCCTGAGTGTGAAGACTATGGGCTTACAGCACCATACATGTCCTGGTATATACAGTGCTGGGGATAGAGCCCAGAGCCTTGTACATGCTAGTCAAACATTCTACCAACAAAGCCACACCTCAGCCCTGCTTAACTCATGTCTTAAAGCTCAGATGTGTCTGAACTTGTCTTATGTCCTTATAGAGGGCAGATGATCTGTTTGGCTGATCTTAGAATCTTCTACTGTGTCTTTTGTGTATTTCTTTTAAATAAAATAACTTTATAGAAGCTAACTACCTATGAATAAATATCTATGGGAAGAAGGCTTAGAAGGTGAAAGAATAAAACTTGAAATGAGCAGTCTGCACTGTCAAATACAATGACCATTGGCCACATGGGGCCATTCACATTCCCTTAATTACAATGGCATGAAATTAAAAACCTAGTTCCAAACTACAGTCATCAAGACCGTGTGGTATTTGCCAAAGAACAGATAAATGGGTCGAGGGAACAGAGTAGGCAGTTCAGAAATGAACACACATACACACAGTAAACTGCTCTCCACCAGGGAAGGAGAGGCAACCCACTGACAACAGTTTTTCTCTTCTGGAATTCCACAGCTCTGGCTCCAGAAACTATCAAAGGGAACTGTGGCTGTTCAGGACCCATCATCCCTCCTTGCCACATGCCCTGAAGACAATTACCAATTGATTGACTTTAGCCTCAACCTTGAGTGATACTAGGGGAGGCAGGGAACTCTGTTACCTACAGGTCTTACTTACCTTTCCTACAAGACAGGAGCTTGGCCTCTCCTGCTCTTAGCACCCAGCTGGATGCCTTGTAAACAGCAGGAGCACAATAAGGACTTTAAGTACTGAGAATATGGGTGCTAACTCTGAGCCAGGGGTGTTTATAGCTGAGTCCTCAGATTGATTCTTAATAGATCGTTAACATACCTACTATGTGTCAGGCAGTCCACACTGCCCTGCCTAGGATGTGAACCACATAGTCATTTAAATATTCTACTGGTCAGATTTCAGTTTTTAAATTTTTTATGTGTGTGATGAGTGTTTTGCCTGAATGTATGTATACAGCAGGTGCATGGTGGGTGCCCTCAGAAATGAGAAGAGGACACAGGATGTCCTGGAACTGGAGTGGCAGATAGTTTGAGCCATCATATGGGTGCTAGGAAGTGAACCTGGGCCATCTGTGAGAACAAAAAGCACCATCTCTCCAGCTCCTATTGGTCAGATTTTAAATAAAGGTGAAAGTGGTGAAATTAAATACGATTCAATGATATATTTCTATTTAACCCAACATATCTTAAGCCATTGTCATTTCAACAACCAATCCCTTTATTTATTTATTTATTAATAAATGTCTCTGGCCAATTGGGCTGTCATGACAAAGTCACTTCTCAGTATTTTAGTGTCCTTCCTGGTCCAGTGGGATCAGTGGACCCTGCAGGCTTCCATTTCCTTTTTGACCTCTTAAGAGTCTGTCATGCCTGGGTTTGCTCTGACCACCCAGAAGACTGTGTTTCAGTTGCTTGGACTAATACACCTGAAATAAACATCCTTCTAACAGGGAGATATATTTTAACCCCGGATTTTAGGTCATCAAGCTAGGGAAGGCAGAGTGAGGCTCCTTTTGTGGCAGCAGGACTGTGCAGTGGAAGTTGTTCCTGTTCGCATGATAGCTGATCTGGAAGCAGAGAAACTCAACAGAAGTCGGTACCATTATAGCCTTCAAAGGCCTTTAGTGATCTACTTCCTCCTGCTAGACCTTGCCTCCTGAAGGTTCAAAATCTTCTCAAAATAGCTTCTCTAGATGGAGACCAAGTCTTAAAACAGGAGGCTGTGGGAGCCAGGCAGATCATATTAGTGACAAGGAGATCCAGTCCACGCCTTGATTTTGGGGTTTAGCCCAAGAACACTTGTGACCCTGGGTATGGACCACACTGTCTACGGGAGCAGGTGGCAGTCTGCCCCATGCTTGAGAGCGAGACTACATAGTCATTAGATTCTATTTTGGCACATGACTGTGCTTCACTTTCTTGAAGCTGTTTTGAAAGGAAGGAAACTTGTTGTCTAGGCACTCAGGTTTAATTTTCTGTCTCCTTTGTTCTTGAGAGCGCTGAAGAAAGTTCCATGCTCCCAGGGAAATTCTGCCATATACTGCTCTCATGTTCATTCTCTTCCCCCCCTCTCTCCAAGAAACGCGAGGAAAATAACTGTCAACTTTTTTGCATATATAAATTTTAACAGCCCATACATGTCAGCTAATCTTTTCTCCAGGAAGGAAAGGCTTATTCCAAGTGATTGAAAGTTGAAATACTCAGCCTCTCATTCTTGTTGTATAATGGGATCACTGTGTGGACCTGGTAGTTTGTGATTAGTTCAGTTCTACTCCCCAAGCCCTCAAACTCTAAAATAGCTACCTACTGTGTACAAGGGCATGATGACTGTTTTCAACAACTGTTATCATCTACCAGGGAAGATAAATGTTCAGACAATCCTGGCACACCTAGAAGCACAATATTTAAAGTCTTAATGGGTTCAGCTGGGTACTGTGACTAGGGTGCCCCAAGGCTGAGGAAACACCATGGAAGATGGGGTGAGAAGAATGTAAGAGCTGGAAGATGAGGAAGAGAGCAGTGTAATGCTGTCTTCTGGACTTGACCTGGCTATTGAACTTATGAGTTCATAGTAGCTATGGTTATTAGTCCAAGAGCAAACCAACTAACACTCAGCCTGGGTGTTGGAAGGAAGTTCTCCATTAATGGGGCCTCATGAACTCCTCCCCTAACTGAGGCGCTATTGGCAACTGATGGCTACTGAGAAGGAGTAAGGTGTGTATTCAGGGGTGTGGCTACTGGTAGGTTGCCCATGTTTTGGTGGATGGCTCCATGTCCATGCACGTGTGGGAGGCACTAACTGGCATCAGTGAGTTGTTAAAGGAAGAAGAGGGCATGAAGGTTGGAGGCAAACTTGTTGGGAGGCAGACTCTGGGGAGTTAATGGGAGAGCAGAGTTGAGAATGGGTCTGATTAAGACGTATAAAACTGTCATTTTAAAACATTTATTTAAAAGTATAAGGACCTTTTTTCTGGGGGACACATTTTAAAATAATCATTTAAAAATTTAACGACAACAAAGCAGGGGGATAGCTGGGGATATGGTTCAGTTGGCAGAGAACTTGGCTGGTGTGGATGAATTCCTGTGTTCAACGCATAACTCTACATAAATCAGGCATGGTGGTGAACAGCAGTCATCCTAGGAGGTAGAGGCAGGAGGATCAGAACTTCAAGGTCATTCTCAAGTATGTGGCCAGCTTGGACTCCAAGAGACACTATAGGAACAGATCCGAAGAAGCACCGAGACAGGTCGAATAGTGACTCGCACCTGGAGCTTGAAAGGAGATAGAGAAGCCTGGGAGGGCACTCAGAGAAAAGGGACATTGGCATGTAATCTGGACACACTAAGGAGGCAACGGTGCCCACTCTGGCTTGAAGACTGAACCTGCCTTGTGGGGATTATGTAAGGTAGTTGACAAACTCAAATTCGCAAGCATGTCACACTTCCCATCCTTCCGCCCATGGGAGACAGCATTCGTCCATCCCAGCCCACACCTTCCCAGCCAACCTGAGATGGGATCTGCTTTCCATCCTTGGTGTAGGAGTGCCGAGAGAAGTGAGGTAGAGCTGTGAATACCTTGTTGACTAGTTAGTAGCTAATTGGATAGGCAACGGGGAGCCATTAAAGTCTTGTAAGCATGGGAGTGACATGGTGGGAAATGAGAGCTTGTAGTTCGGGGTAATTAACTTGGCAGTGCTATCAAGAATGAATGGATTCCAACAGTTAAGACCAGAGGCTGGTTACTCAGGAAGGTTACTCTGATGGTTTGGCGGAGAAATAATGTCAGATACAGAATGAATTACAGCAAAAAGGAGGTTCAGGATGTCAGGGCTAGGAGCTGAAAGAACCTAGCAGGCACATTCAGATGTGGCCAGTTACGGACTGGAGTGTGACAGAACTCTAAACGATCTCTGAGGTTTTCCATAGCTACCTTAGCACAGAGGAAAGCACTGTCACCATTGGGAGGAGAGCCTGGGATTGGTGAGGTGGTTAATGGACTTCTCGGTGGAGATAGGGGTTGAAGAAACAGTACAGCAAAACATGGATTTAGACTTATCTCTTCTACAGAGAAGCATTTCTGAGCCAGAGCCTATCAGAGAACAGAGGGTAAGGAACAATCCTTTCAAAGCAAACATTGCTGCCCTTTGTCAGTGAGCACAGTCTAGAGGAGGCTCCTGTCTCTCCAAATATTTGGGAAACTGGAAACTTAATTAGTAATCAAAAAGGGACGCCAGGAAAGGAAAGCATATGAACCCAATCATGGCGCTCTTCCGGTTTCAAATGCTTCCACAATCCAGGTGATTTACACTTTAGTAACGATGATTGACAGCCAAGAATATGTCTAGCTCACTTTTATTTCCCCCCTGGGGGACAGCACTTGAGTTTCTGATTGTTCAAATTGCAGAAGCAGTATCTATGTTGAGTTATGAGAAATTTGCCCCCACCCCCTCTGGGACCCTTCTATGAAGGAAGCAGAGTCAATCTCAAGGTTTCCTTTTGTTTTGAAACAGGGTTTCGCTATGAAGCCCAGGCTAGCCTGGAACTCTCTATGTAGCCCAGTCTTGCCTCAAGACTTAGAGATTTCTATCTTAATTGAAGAAGGCCAGCAGAGCTTCCCTGCCCTTTCTTTTCTGAAAGATGTTTCTGGAGTGACCTGTTTCAGTTGGTTGAAGGAGAATCATAAATGCACCAATCGAATAACTAGAATCTACTGCTACCACTTTGATACACCAGCAGACTTCATTACTACGTTATCAATTTTATCCCTATGCCAACAAATAACTGTAGCTACCACAGGCTGTATCGCAGATGCTACTCTTCAGAGATTGGAAACTTACCTAGAAAACCGGACACAAGGCCGAGATCAACTGTTCATGGGGAGGCCAGCCCCTGTGGACACACCTAAATCACAGCTCCTGTAACTATGGCTCAGGGAACATTGTGGAAGAGGAGGCAGAAAGATTGTAAGAGCCAAAAGAGCAGGAAGATGGCTGTGAAACAGTCTCTCTTAGAAATGGCTGAACAAGACCAGAACAATAGCAATATCAATCAATGGTCATACTAATGTGGAAGGTGTTCCATTTATTGACCTCTGGGAAAAGGAGAATTAGCCTTCCCCAGGGATGAGCCCCTTTGTTGGCTGTCAGATGCAGAGAGGTCATCTTTGAAACCATATACACACAAGCAACAAAAATGGACTCCTTGGGTTTTATTTATTTGTGCATATATACATGCATATAATGCAACAACTATAATCAAAGATAAAAGAGGCTGTCCACTTGGGGGGGG
>LOEQ01000212.1:505332-520121 GCA_001685075.1 Bramus lutescens | reverse complement strand
GTGTGTGTGTGCGCGCGCGCGTGTGCATATTCGCAGACCAGATGAAAACCCAGCTGTTGGTCCTCACATACCACCCACCTAGTTCTTTTAAACAGTGTTATCACTGGCTACCTTGGAGCTTGAGGCCAAGGCTGGGCTAGGCTAAGCCCGATGAGCTACAGGGGTTCACCTCTCCCCACCTTCCCAGCTCTGAGATTACAAGCCTGTATCACCATGCTGTGGTACATGGTTCCTGCTTGCATGGCAAGCACTTGATCAGCCAAATCATCATCCTGCCTGTTTCCCAGGGTCTTTTAGATAGGCAGCAGCTTCTGGAAGTCCTGGGAGAAAGTTGGTCCTGGTGCATCCCAGGAAGGACTAGGAAAGTGTTTTGTGATTAGGGGGACCTGTGGAGTTCAAGCAAGCCAGACACTAATTGGTCGACCTAATCTTAACTCTGGTTACTGCCAGGAGGGGTTAGCCTTGTGGAAGAGCCATGCCATGGCCTTCTGGAATGCATTATTGATTTCAATGAGCTCCGACTGAACGTCTCCCCTCCATATCCACTAATGTGTCACATGAGTTACTTGTGTTATCTCTATGCTATGAAATTAGAGGCCTCTGCCCACAGTGTGCTAAGTAGATTAAAGGGAAAGCCTGTTTTTTATGGTGTGGGGGAAAACCAGGCAGATACCAGGGAAGTAGCATGCGGGTATTTGATCTGACAGTAGGGAGGCCTTGGAAAGCCAGTGTCTTCTAATACCTGAAAGCTGAGCTCTAACTGGAGTTTTCATCAAAGGGGTTTATATTTTATCTGCTGGCACTTCTGTGAGGAAAGGGGGTCTGCGGTGGGTGATGGGGGAGTCACTCCTTTCCTGTTGTTTTCTGCCCTGCCTTTTTAACTTTCCAGAAAGCCTTCAGGTCATACACTAGACCATGCTCAGGACACCAGTGACCAAACAGTCCCCTTTTGTTAGGCGAGCGTTCTATTTTTTTCACCTCTCTCTTTAAAGGTGCCCTTCAGGACAGCAGAGCCTTTCTTTGGGCTGTTTATAATTGAGCCCTGAGGAAACCTAAACAGAATTCAGTCTCAACCCATGCCAAGGGCTTCCTTCGCCTAGCTAGACAAAGCTAACCCCACGCAGGATGAAATCTCACCAACTGGTCACCGGAGAAACACCTTGGGGAGCTCTCAGTGTGACTTCTCTCCCTGGCCACCATCCCATAAGCCAGTGAAGGCTGAGGGCCAGGAGTCAGGGTGCTGAGAGGCTGGGCAAGAATTGGGGCCCTTGGTGAGGGAGAGTAGGCTGGGTTGTGTCTTTGAGGGTCCTGTGTCAGCTTGAGGAGCCCTGAGGGTTTCTATTTAGGATCCCAGCATCTCGGCGCTGGGATGAGCTGTCTTAGCATAGTGCAATGGAGAGAACTTCTCTTGTTTGTGGCTTCAACTTTTAATTAAGTTCAAATATTTATTTTTCCTTTCAGACATTCATTTACTTACTGTTTACTTATTTATTTATTTTAGCGGGGATGTTCATTCTAGCTTAGACTGGCTAGTAATTTACTATGTAGCCCAGGCTGACCTCAACTTGTGGTAGTCCCCCTGCCTCAGCTTCCCAATGCTGGGATTAAAGGTGTGGATCACGACGCCCTCCTGCCTCCTCCTTATCCTCCTCTTCCTCTTCTTTCTCCTCTCTCTGTCCTCGCTCTTTATCTCTCTAAGATGAAAGCATCTGTGGGTTTAGGCTACATAGATACCCTTCCAGCATTCCTATTCTTGCCTGTTTCCTTCCACAAGCTAGGAAAGCTGAGTTATTTCAGGAAATTGGGAGGTGATAACTTAGAGATTGTGTAGTTTGCACTATTTTATTCTGTGATAACGGGCATGGAGTTAACCTCTGTGGTTTGAAACAGAATCTTTGTTTCCACCCCCAAACAGTCTCTTTTCGTGCTTAGATCAAATCTCCTCACCATTTTCTGTGTGGAATTTTCTCCTCATGTTAGATATGAAACTAAAGAGTCCTTTCGGGTAACTAAAATGAAAGAGTAAAGGAAGCTGTACTTTGTCAGAGAAAGAAAAAATGGCCAGAATCCCCCTAATCCCTCAGCCCTGTGAGCTGCTCAGGCATGTGTGGCTGTTGGTGTACTTAACATCTGAGCCTCTTCATGGATTGGACAGTGAAGGCTCCCTCCTTTGTTAGTCCCGTGGTTCTCCAGAGTTTCCAGAGAAGGCAATATTTGCTTCTCTCAGAGAACCTCCGAGACCGTGGAGTCAGTCATCTGCCAGACCCCTGAGGAGAGAGGCAGTTTGAGGAGAGCCTTCGTTTTGAGGCCGAGGTACATTTTCAGAAGTTAGGGCCGGGTTCCGCGACAGGGACGCTGAGCTAAATATGCAGTTCTATTTTCGCTTTCACTGAGCGCCAAGGCGAAAGCATCGGGAGATAGACTGTGCTTGCATAAATAAGTCGGCACGAAAGTGGACCCTGCAACATGCAGCTTGATGGATGGAGTGGTTCTGCCCCTGTTCCAGGCTCATGGGCATGGTTGCCTTCCTAAGGAAGGGTCCTTGGGCAATCACTAAAACTGGGTCACTTAGGAGAGCTACAGACCCATAAAGGAGGTATGTGGTTGCCTCTTGTCAGCTCAGCTGCTGTAACAAAATGCCACAGGCTGGTGACTTAAGCAACATTTATTTTCTGACTGTTCAGATTTCAAGCTTCCTGGCTTGGCAGAGTCACCTCCTCATTCATGTGTCATATGATAGGAATGGGAAGCTGAGGTGACTTTTACTCTTATTACTTTTATTTTTGTTCTCTGTATGTATCAGTTCATCTGTCTGCAGATACACATGTATGCGTATGCATGGACCAGAAGTCCACCTCAGGTATCATTCCTTATCTGCGATCCAACTTGGTTTTTGAGACAGGGTCTCTCATTGGCCTGGAGCTCTCAAGCTCACAGGTAATCCAGACTGATTGCTCAGCAGCCACAGGGACCCACAAGTCTGCTTCCCCAGCCCAGGGATTACAAATGCAAGACACTATACCTATTTTTGTAGCGGGTTTATGGGGTTGTGAACAGATGTTTCCTGTCTCAACTGCCTGTTTCCAAATACCTGGCAGTTGCTTCCCAAATTACCACACGAGGACTTATAGAAATTATAAATGCTTTGCCAATAGCTTAGGCTTATTACTAACTAGCTCTTACATTTTGAGCTAACCCCTAGTCCTTATTTACACTCTGACACATGTCAGTACCTTTTAGCATGACACATACATCTCCTGCTCCCTCTGCATCTGGCTACAGACTTCTGACTCTGCCCTTCTCCTTCCCATCATCCTTAGTTTGGTCTACCTATACTTCCTGCCTGGCTACGGGCCAACCAGTGTTTTATTAAACCAATTCTAGTGATGAATCTATACAGTGTACAAGAAGATTATTCTACAGCATAAAGGTTTATCAAGTATGCATGGCAATCACTTTACCAACTGAGCCATCACTTCCCCCTGTCCCTCCCTTCCACTAATAAGAATAATGATCCTGTTCTGATGGGCTAAAGACCATCACTTCATCCTGCCCTATTTAGTTCTCAGAGGCCTCATTTGCTAATGCCATTGCAAAGGGGTCTGCCGCTGCAACATAGATGTTTGTTGGGGGCATAAACTTTTAGGGCATGTCTTGGCCAGTGCTTGAAGCATACCCGTAATTTTCCAGGGTTACTGAGTTGTTTCCAAAATGTTGGTTCTTTCTTGCTCATTTGTTTGAACAGCAGAGTATTTTCTCATCCTGGTCCTGTATCATTTGAGCTCTGTCAGTGAATCCCAAGCTAATTTAGGGTATATTATCATTTGTTTTAAATTGGAGTATGAGATTTATTTATTTTTCATTTTTCTGGTAATTTGGTGACAAGTTCTTTTGTATCCTGCCTAATTGGATTGCATTTTAATTCTGTGGCAACTGGAGGATCTATTTTACATTTGTGTTAGGTTGACAAGCCGTAGGCCAGCTCTGAATTAGGGAGTTTGCAGTAGCGTGGATTCAAATTGTGAGCCTCTTATAGTTGACTAACTTCTAAAAAGCCCTCACCCATGCATCTCTAGGCTAAGGGAAGAGACTTCAGTTGAAAGCTCTGAGAGGACAAGAGACTGAGATCCAGAAGCAACGAGGTAAGCTGAGAATCACTAAATCATGGGTTATCCAGAGTGGGGTACAGTCCAGAAGCATGCAGTTTGTATGTTCCTGATGCCCAGAGTGTTGCTGTAATGCAAAATGATCCAAAGCAAATGCTAATGGTGCACAGGACAAGTACTGGGAAACCCCATGTTCCCATCACAGCATAGTTCTTTGTTGTAGGTAGCCCTGAGTCAGCGTCTTTTCCCCAAGAGCCCCTACCCCTTCCACAGTACAGAGATTTGCCAAGGTGTGACGTCCTACAGCTCTGACGTCCTATGACCTGGTGACTGAGTCCTCACTTACAGAACCATAGGACATTAATGCTTTCTTTCAATAATTATTGAGGAATACTTGAAAATGACTCCCTCTTAAGAGTGAAGTCATGTGTTTTAGTAAATTCATAGGGTTTTACAACCTCTACCTCAATCTACGTGGACACTCATGTCACCCCAAGGAGATCCCCTCTTACCCTGCGACCTGGCCTACTGCAGCCATTAGTCTTTGTTTGCCTTTTCTAGACATTTCACTGAAATTGAATTATATAAAATGCAGTCTTTCTGCCTGCCTTATTTCACTGGCCACAGCATGTTAGGACTCATCTGTGCCATAGAATATGTTAGTATAGGTTGAATATCCTTTACCAAAGAGCCCCAGATTTTGGGCTCTTCAGATTTTGTTTATTCATGTAGACTTTACTGGCTATGCATCCTTCATTCAAAAGCTTCAGATTTTCACATTGGAGTTGCTGAACTTTTCCCTTTTTCTGAGTGAGAAATATTCCATTGAATGGATGTGTCACATTTAGTCCATCCCTCCATAACTTGCAGGGTCGTTTTTCCTCATGTTTTATTCTGAGGTTTGCCCATTATTATGATAGCCTTGTTCATACCTGCAAAGAACTCTTAATATGTCTTCTAGACAAAGTCAAGGCCTTTATTCTATGCTGTCTCTTGTAAGAAAGACTGGAATTTTTTAATTATTTGAGACCTTTCAAAGGCATGGGCTATGACATCTGGATCATTGAGAGTGTAATCACTCAGCTGTGCATCAGTTGGTGTGTTTTGTAATCAGGCCTCATTGTAAATTTCTGTAAAGTTGAACCTCATAGGTATAATGGATGTGTACATGTATGAATATGGAAGCATGTGCAAGAGAGAGAGAGAGAGAGAGAGTCTCTCTCTCTCTCTCTCTAACCAAGGTATCCTGTAGCCCAGCCTGGCCTTGAACTCACTACATAGCCCATGATAACATGAAACTTCTGATTCTCCTACCTCTACCTCCTGTGTGCTGGGATTACAGATGTGCACTGCTGTGCCCCATTTATATGGTTCTGAGAATCAAATCCAGGGTTTTGTTGCATGCTAGACAAGCAGTGTACAGACTGAGCTACATCCCCAGCTCATGAAGCTTATGCATACTGTATGCATACATTATATAGACATGTACTGTACATATGCACTGTATGTATACACACACACACACTTCCCAGCTACTTAAGAGGATTTACCCTATGAAAAGCAGGCACCCATTGCAGTGTTATTGAGCATGATAATTGTAAATAGTATCAGTAATATCTTTGGGATTTAGAAGTTAGACTGTTTACTATTCCCAGTGGTGGAAGTGTATTTTAGTATACCTTGTTTTGCCTCCTGGGAAAACTTTCTCTCAGTTGCATCCATGTAGGAGACATGATGAGAGGTGGATAACCCGGGCATTCCAGTAAGCATGAGTACCTCCCTGTGGCTCTCCGAAAGCCTTGGGACACTGTGGGTAGAGGTGGCTGTGCACTGCCAGGGTGTCCAGAGGAGCAGGCGTGATTGCATCTCGTCTTTTTCTCTCCCACAGTTTGAAAGAGAGAATGATTCCTTCTCTCTGCCAGGAAAGAACTCATTAAAAGAGATATGATGAGGGCCTGTTTGCTGGGGGAGGAAGAGGAAGAAGCTCAGTGTCCTCCCTTGGCTGTGAGCTTATCATCCCAGCACATCATTGGGAGGAGGAGGATGTGTAGGAGCATCTGTCTGAGTTGGGAGACCCCGAGGATGGTTGCTTTGAATCGATATCACATTTCCCAGGGATGCTTGTTCACACAGTGGTGTGCTTACACTTAGCTTTGTCGGCACACCCAGCACACAATATTAAGAAACACAATGGTAGCATCCACAGCCCTTCTTGACACTACTGCTGGGGTCCTCATACACACCTTTATCTTATATAACACTTGTCTGTAATCCTAGCACTTGGGAAGTAAAGGTAGAAAGATCTGAAGTTCAAGGTCATTCTCAGCTAAACAGAGTTCAACAGACCCTGTAAAACAATGAACAAACACCCATACCCACATCCACCTTACCTTCCCCCCACTCTCCCCTCAGTCCTCTCTCTTGCTCCCCACCCCAGCCATGTCTTCACTCCTATGCTCTTGCGGGCACTGCACAAAGGGCTGAGATTTCATGGATGAAATAACATCCTGTCCATGGCCTGTGTGGGGGAAGTGTTTATAAAAGCCATCATCCTTTAGTGTAGTGTGTGAGCTGTGCTCTTATAGAGTCTCATCCTTACCATGACCTCTTATTGCTCGTTTACTCTATTCTGGGTACTGGGGACTCACAGCTCAATCCTTCCAGCTCTGGGTTCCTAGGAGGCATAGTTGCAATCTCTGTATCATGGGTAAAAGACTGAGGACTGGGAGAGCTGCTTAGTCTGAGTTTACACTATTGCTCTCAGGTGTGGGACAGAGTTCTTACTGAATGTCTACTTGTCCCCTTCTGTTGAGAGTCTCATGTGTCTACATAACAGCTCCAGTCTCCCAGACCCCTTTCCACCTCTTTCTTTCTTCATTTTCGGAGGTGGAAGACAGCTTTGTGGACATAGCGCCCCCTGGAGTTGTGCTGTGTTCAGCAGAGTCCACTGCCCACAGATGCCCCTGTAGAGTCTTTCTCTATGTTCTCTTTCCCCAGGCTGTTCCTGTGGCAACTTCTTCATCTTCCAGTGGCAGACTTTCCCCTTCATTCCTTAGGTCTCCCCTTGTCCTTCCCTGGCCTGAGATGCCTCGTGCCAGGGGACTGCTTGAGACTGAACTCTCCTCCTCAGTGTCTTGGCAGACTTCCAGCCACCTAGATAAAACATGACTCTGGCCTTGCAGGAGAAATCCCTGCATGCCTTCTAACAAATCACTTCAGCTGAGCATTGAGAACAACCTGTGACTGTGGCTTGGTGGATGCTTGCACGGTGGCCTCTGAATATTAAAGATGTGAACCCAGGGACTGTGTCTTCAGAACTGACTTGGTGCTCAGCAGTCCCGTCAGGGAGCTGATAACAGAGAAGTTGCTGAACTTGGCTTTGGTGGAGGCCTGACTTTATTCAGCCAGATTCTGTGAGTTTGCTGCCTCTTTCCTGAAGGGTGGGATGACGAGCAAACACCCATCTCTGGTGAGGCACAGTGGTATTCTGGCGACAGGATTTGGCCCAGAGGAGGCTGAATGCCACTGCCACCAGAGCAGTAACAGTGCTGACTGGCACAATGAAGCGTTTAGATTGAAAGCCCAGGACAGAGTGTTCAGCTGGAGCCGGCAGAACTTTTCTGTTTCTTCCTCAGCTCTGCTGTAAGCCTTGGGACTGATTGGAAAACACTCGCTGCAGGATTTGCCTGGCTGGGGTTTTATGGATACTTTTCTTAGACTTGCTCAGACACAGTTTGTCACTCTTGCTGTCCCTCTTTGTGTGTGAAGGGCTGAAGGCAGTTCATCTTACCATAATGAAGAGATCCGGGGCACCTCACGGAACATGGCTGTCCTCACTGACATACTGACGTGGACACTCTTGCCAAAATGCTCTTGGCAAAAGCAGATCTCTTGGATCCCCTCTTTGCTTAAAGGCCTGCTCTGAGGCTGGGCCTGGGGCTCAGCTGGGAGAGCACTTAGTGTGTCCTGCCTACTGTGCAGGAGTTCTTGGGTTGGAGTCACAGTACAACACAAACCAGGAGTGGTGACATGTGCCTATGATCCCAGGACTCTGAAGGTGGAGGCAAGATCAGAAAATCTGTCATCTTCAGCTACACAACATGTACGAGACCATCCTGAAATACACGAGAGCCTGTCTCAAAAAGAATCATGCGCACACCAGAGTCACCAAAATATAATCCCATCTGATACAAGCCCTTGACCATGGGCTGTCTCACTGGCGCTTCCCATGAACCCTCCAGTGGCTTTATTATACTCTGGTCTGCACACACTGTGCCTTCCCACCTCCCATGCATTACTTTATCTCACCTTCTTGCCATTCCCAGTCTTAAGAAGCATTTATGCTGTGCCCTCTGAGTACCTGGGATTTCTTTGAGTACCAAGGGGGCAACAATTCTCATGCATGCCAGGCTTTTGCTCTTTTGGGGACAACAGCCCACTTGTATGCCACGCCTTTGCATCCCAGGGTTTATGCATCCCCCTAGCTCATAACCGCCTGTCTGATGACGCTCAGCTCGAACCCGCTTCTTTCAGGGCATGTCTCCCCTGGGTCCAGCGTCACTCCCTATTCTCCAGTTCACCTGAATCTACTGTCCAACTGAAAGCAGAGAAACTTCTTCCAACCTAGCACACAGTAGGAACTTAGTAAAATTCTGTGGAAGAAATGAATGAAGAATACTTTTAACTCTAAAGGGCCCAGTTGATTTGGGGGAAGTTTCTTTTGACAATCATTTTGAACAAAATTATTCCCTCCAGTCAAGAGCTTGGCAATGGCCCTTGACCAGTAGGTGGCACCCACTGTGGTGGATGGTAAGTTTGCTGTCAGTCAGAAAGTCACTCCTTCATAGGTAATTCGTCTTCTTCCTTTTAAGATTGTATTTTTCTTTGGTGTTCTGCAGGGTCATCATGATATGTTTAGGCATGAATTTATGCATCACACTCAGGATTTGATATGTTTATCCTTTCTGATAGCGCCCACGCTCCTCTGAATCTGGAATATTCTTAGACATTACCTCTTTTCTCTCTTTCTGAGACTCTGGTTGCCTACATAAAAAATCCTGCCTAACTCCTCTTTCATTTTCCCTTTAAATATATTGCTAGCTTTTGTTTCCCTGTGCCCTTTATTCTGGGTAATTTCCTCGGTCCTCTTTCTGAACCCAGGCATCTTTATTTAATCTAGGGTTTAAACTGACTCTCTCTCTTTGTGTGTGTGTGTTTAGATGATCATTTAATATCCATGCACTGCTGAGGGGATGGTGTCTTTATATGTGAATACATTCATATGGACACCAGCCTGCACCAAGACAGAGGGCTGTTTGGTGGGGAAGCACCTACCTGGCCTACAGAAAGCCAGGAGCAATCGCAGTGCTGAAAAAAAAAAACATACAGCTCCATCTTCTGTGAGCAGCTTCCGGTTATATGACACACACATGGAGAGAGGCAAATGTCTTCCTTGTTGTTGTGTTTTAAATAGCTGTCAATCTCTATTTTTTTTCAGTTCTGAGAATTAATCTCTGGACCTTGTGCATATTAAGTAAACCCTGGACCCCAGAGCTACAGCTCCAAGCCCAAATTTGTTTTCACTAGAATTCTTTTCAAATTTTATCTTAGTATTTTATTATTTCGCTATGTTTCATTTTGTATCTTCAAAATTGTCCTAAATAACTATAGACTTGCTTATTTTGTAAAGCCACCATGCTCACATCATATTGTGGTAAGTTTTGTGGCCATAGTTGAGGGGACGGTATTGTTAAATATTTATACTGGGTTCACTTCTTGTGCAGTATCAGTTTTGGATTGCACAGTCATTAGAATTCTTTTCCCAAGATGTCCTGTGCATCCTGGGTTGGGAAATTTTCCCTTGTCTTGTGATCTAAGGGTAGTGTACATTACAAGTATAGATATCACTGAAGTACCTAAGCTGCATGTTCGGGTAATAATGAAGTGGGCTCATCCTGTTTGGAGTTAAATTCACCTTTCCTTACTCGTGACTGGAGAAGGCTCCATTTACTGTGTTCTCTGGGATGGAATGGAGTCAGGAGCACAGAGCAGCCTATAGGCTAACAGAATGGCCCCTCTTCCCACTGACTTTTGCTTGCTGTCAAGTTGCATAGCACTGAGGGCCCAGTTGCAGGAATCTCTTTGTAGGAGTTATTAGAGCTCTCTCGCCTGCCCGCCCTCCCTCCCTCCCTNTCCCTCCCTCCCTGCCTCCCTCCCCCCTCTGCTTTTCCAGAAAGCTTGGCTGCCTTGTGATAGAAGAAACAGCCTGTTGTTAACATTGGTTTATTTTCACCTGTGGCTGTATGTTTGTGTGGGCATGTGTGCATGTGTGTGCTAATGCTTGTGGAAACTGGAGGGCACTTTTAAAGTGGCCTTTCTGAGGCACCATGCACTGTTTCCCTTCATCCCTCAACGCCCTCTTCCCTCCCTGCCTTCCTCCCTTGTTCCCCTCCCTCCTTCTTTCCCTCCTTTCTTCCTTTTGTTAAAACAGGGCAGCTCATTGGCCTAGAACTCCACAAGTAGGCTAGGCTGGCTGAACAGTGAACATGGACAGTGAACTCTGGCCATCGTCCTGTCTGCCTCCCCATTAATGGGATTAGAAAAGTCCTCCATTGCACCTGACTTTTTTTTTTTTTATGTGAGTTCTGGAGATCAAACTCAAGTCCTCATTACTATCTGTGCTTCCACCCCAGCCCTTCATACTTTAGCTCTGAACACGCAGCAGATTTACACTGAGTCACAGGCACTCCCAGCATTTGATAAGGTTGGCCAGTGGGCTTTGATCTTACCTGGGCACCGGGTCCGACCTGCTGTGTCTACTGTCCTCTGTGTGTCTGAGCTACTTTCAAGATGTGCCTCATCTTTCCAAACAAAAACCCAAAAGGGAATCATGAAGGTGGCATGGAAGATAACAATTGCTGTGAAGGAACCCTTGAGGAAAGTCGTTCTTTGTGCCAGTCTATCGCAGGGGAAAAGAAAAATACATAGTCTCGCATTTGTTAAGACAAGTCGGCTTCTGCTTTCTGGTCTCCAAATACACTTCGCATTTTTCTTTTCCCTGGGACTGTCAATGTAATTCAGGAATGATCTAATTATGAGGCTGTGAATCGGATCCTCTAGATGGTAAGTGTGGCGTACCCTGGGAGAAGTCCTGGCAGATGGTTAGTTCAGAGTGAATTTACCTTGGGACTGGGGCCTTCGACTGACAGCTTTTTTTCACTCAATTAAGTGCAACAACTGCCAAAAGGACAGCATTGAACTTGATGCAAATCACCACTGTCCCTGGCGTTGATAAAGTCGACCGAGTCAGCTGAGCTTGGAGGGAGGGGTGCTGCAGGCGCCCCACAGTGAGGGAAAAACAGGGTGCAGAGAGAGGGTATGAGGAGGAGGAAGAGGAGAGAAGAGGTAGCTCTTCCTTGCAAATGTAGGTATTTGTTGCCTTTACCAGGTCGGCTGCTTTATTTGGGGCCTCTATTTTGGTGTGCTGTCTGTCTGTGATTCATTAGGTATACAGTTTGCATCTGCTCTGGGCTTCACGCATCCTGCAGTGACTCTGTGTTCCTGAAAGTTAGTGCATTGCTCTCTGCTCTGGGGTATGAGGTGACCCTACTCTGCATGCCTGGGCCTACCCTGATGACCTCCCAATCCAAAGAAGGTACAAACCTTCTCAGTACACGTGCACTTCTGTTATAAAGAAGACCCCCCCCCAAACCCACCAACCCAACCCCCTGCCCCATAGGGGCCATGCTAGGCTAGTGCTCAGGAAGCCCTTGACTCAAAACTACAAAGTGCCTCTGGGTAGTGTTGACAGACTCTAGGCCTTGTCACAATGTATAAGCCTAACTTCCTTAGATCTCTTTTTATTCCCCCAAAGAGTTTCTTCATATCAGGGTTTTAGAGATGGCTCAGTTGGTAATACACCTGCTGTATTAGCAGAAGGACCCCAGTTCAATCTCTAGAACCAGCTATGGTGGTTAAAATGTATAACCCAAGCTTCAGGGAGGCAGAGATAAGCAGATTCCTAGTTTGTTGGTCAGCTACCTTAACCTATTGATGACCTCCAGGGCACAGAGAGACCCTCTCTCAAAATACAAGGTGAACTGCTACTGAGTGATGACCTCCAACGATTGACCTTTGGCCTCTACATACATGTATACATATGCACATACACACATGAACAAACATGAACACACACATACCCCAGCCCATATACAAAAAGGGAAGGGAAGGGAAAAGAAGGAAGGAAGACAGATTTTCCCTATTTCCTTGGTCCTGCAACTGACTTCTAGAATTCTGTAGTATCTGAGGTCGGGACCAATAAAGATGCTTTTGAGCAGTGTGAGAGTAAATAGCTTCATAGCTCCTGCAAATGGGGCCAGCTGAGGCTACCCAAGGAAGCTCCTTCAAGATTCCTCTGCTCCACCCGAAGGCCATCATCAGCCTTGGCTCAGTGTGCCCAGGGCCCAGCAGCTCTCCACAGTTCAACCTCTGCTGCACTTTCTGTTTGACGAGCCTGGGAGAGCGGAGCCTGGAATCCCTCAGTCAGGTAGAGGCCATTGTCAGCTTGTTATCAGTTTCCTGATTCCCTGTGTAAGCAGTTTTGATAATCCCCGTCATACATGATTACATCCCTCCCCTGCCCAGAACATCTCACTGTAATTGCTTTGATAAACTCCACCTCAGTCCAGTAGTTTGCTCGGAATACACTCTTACTTTCTATCTGTGTGACTGAGGTGCTTCTGAACTACTCGGCTCTGGGGAAATCAGGTTTTGAGCATGAAGCCCTTGGTAGCAGAAGCCAGTCAGGCAACAGCCCTGGCTGGGAGGCCTGGAGGAGGGGCAGGTGCTGGGGAGTCCAGCTAAGCTTCAGGGGTCCTAAGGTGATTTTTCCTTCTTTTGCTGCTTGGAGACTAGAATTGTCAGTTTCTGTGTGTAGGATTTTCAGGGTTCAGAGAACACTTTTCCTATGCATGTTCAGTTGGTTTCTGGGACCACTGGATCCACTCTTTTATGACACGTAAAAAAATTAATTCCACGTGTGTATGTGCATGTGTGCCTGTGTGTTTGTGTGTGTGCACACACATGCATATAGGTGCATTTGTGGAGGCCTGAGGTTGATGCCTTGAGTCATCGTTGATCATTTTCCATCTTATTTTTGACAGGCTCTTACTGAACTTGCCATTTTCTAGCTGGTGAGCCCCGAGGGTCCTCCTGTTTTCTCCGTGGGCACCAGAATTACAGGTTTTCAGCTTTTTCCATGTATTCTGAGGATTGAATGCAGGGCCTCATGCTTGCGCAGTGAACAGTTTACCAATGGAGCCATCTCTCCAGCCTTGAAACCCATTCTTTTAAAAGAAATACTGTTTCTGGTTCCTCAGTCACATACTGCTTGGTATTCTCTGTCCGTATAATCTGGAGATTTCGCTCATCACCCTCCTGCCCCAACATTTGTACTAATTTTTAAACTAATACACTAGAGGGTTGTGTATCTTGCCTCCTGAGACTTTTGGGCACCCCCTGAGATTGCGTGTAAGTAAGCTCCCTGATTACTCCTCTTAGCCTGTTCCGGATGCATTTATAAAACAAGGTGCTGTCTTCGAGATGCTCTGGGTCATTTGAACACTTCTTCAAATCTCTTCTCATTTTTGCAAGCTCCATCTCCCCAATGCACAGAGAAAAAACCTCTAATGCAACTGTCAGTCTTCCCTTTCCCTCACTGGGGGGGTCTTCCTTTCAGTGAGTGGTATGGGGTTCTTGTTTAAACCCCTCACTGTTGGGCAGGAGATACACATGCCCCTTCTAAGTAGAAGTTCCTGGTCTCCACTAACTTTGTTCCTTGTCTGGTGACCATGGACACCTGCTTCATAATGAGTTCTGCTGGTGAGGCAAGAGTCTGGGTGGCATGATCCACTGGACTGATGTGTTTTGACATCGTGACACTCTCCTGGGAATGTCCTCCATCAGCTTCATCTGGCAGAATCTGTTAGAAAGAGGCTCTACCTTCACAGGTGTTTCCTGCCTTTAATGAATCTGCTGGTACCAGCAGAGGGAAGGGAGGGGGAACTGGTGTGCTTGGCAAAGCGGAGATGCAGAGAGGTAAAGGATCCCTTCCTGAGCCTGCAGCCATGGTGCAGGGTCCTGTTCCTGCCAGCTTTCTCCATGCCACTGAAGCAGTCGAGCCCTTGCCTAGATATAAGTATCTAAGTGCTCTCTCTCTCTCTCTTTCTCTCTCCCTCTGCAAAGCAACCTGTTATTAAAGCCTTCCCCCGATTCTAGGTTTCAGTGCTTTCCTTCCGAGGCACATTAGGTTCCCTAAGTGCCTTTATTGCCATGCAGGGAGAGCGAAAACACAGACAGCTTTGTTATTGAACAACCATGTTCCTGTCAGTTTTCATTGTTTTCAAGCTGGCTATTATGGGGAGGGGGAGGTTAATGTCCCAGTGTAGCCCAGGAAGGCTGTATTGGGCTGTTTATCAGCTTCCCAAGTCAGCGTTCTCTGTGGTCCACGGGGCACCATGTCTTTAAATTCTCTTTAGTTTTGAAGCTCTGCTCTGGCAAGCAAGCTCTGCCTTCAACCTGCAGAGTTAAATTTACCCAGACTGACAACTGTATGCACAGGGTTTGGTTACATAACAGCAGTAGTTGCTTTCTGCGCGGTGCTAATCCAAGCACCATGCTCCTCGC
>LOEQ01000212.1:489228-503803 GCA_001685075.1 Bramus lutescens | reverse complement strand
GGGGTCAGGCAGATGCTGGAGGGCAATTTCAAACTATAAAGGCACAGAGATTCAGGGACCAGAAGCCTGTTTGGGAAGCAATGAGACTATGTATTTGAGAATGCTGGTTTGTGTAGGGCAATGTGTAGGTTTAAGTGCTCATAAGGTTGGAATGCCACTGTGGATAACATCAGATGTCAGGTTAGGGAAAACCACAGCAATAAGAGATGGTCTGACAGACCTTTAAACCTATGGGGGGGGGGGCGGTAGCCCAGCATGGCTCTGAACCCCTGTTCTAAGGAGTGGCCCCCCTAGTGGTCCAGGAAGTTACTGCAGTGCTTGATAGAGGACTTCTGCTGTGTCATTCACAGGCTACACGGGAACTGGACTGTCCATCCAGGCTCATGACAGCTGGGGACCGTTACAGCTGAGAGAAGTAAAGAAATCATTTAAAAAGTAAAACATCCTGGGGACTGTCTAGTGATAGGAGTGGCCATACCTATGATTCCCATAGATCCTATAGGCATGAACATCTAACAGAAGAATCCCAAGTGATCAAATTAAGTCACATTGATAATACAGTTATTAATAACAGCAGCAGCAGCAGAAAGCCCAATGTTTTTGTTTTTGTTTTGTTTTGTTTTGTTTTTGTTTTGATTGGCACTACATCATGAGATTTAATTCTCAGAACCCTCCTGTGAGGTCTTCGGATGAGCCATGTATGACAGATGTACAGAGTTATCCGAGTGAGGTTAATTAACTTGCCTGAGGTCACACAGCTGGTAATTGTATTGCTGGAATATGAACCCTGGAAGTGTGGCCCCCTACCTGCACTTTACGAATACGCTTATTACCCAACAACCTCCACTATCCTAGGTTCTGATGGAGTGATATATGCAGGCAGCATTGAAATGTTCATGTCTGGGTTGCATTTTCAAATATTAGCCAGAAGAGAAGGACAGACACTCTCGTTGGAGAGCCTGAACATGGAGAATTCTGTCTTCAGTGTGGTCAGCAGGCATTGCTACACATTTTAAGCCAATGGGGAAAATAAGCAATAGATTGGGACTCTTCTCACCTGCCCCTCCCCCTCCAACGTGCACATTGCTTTCTTCCTTGGAAACATGGAAGGACACAAGGTCACATTTCTTGCAATAAATTAGGACTATTCTCACCTGCCTCCCTCCAGCATGCATAATGCTTTCTTCCTTGGAAACTCGGAAGGACACAAGGTCACAGTTTTGCAGAGGCATTCGGTGTGCCTTCTGCTCTAGAACTTGGAACTGTCTCATTGATTTACACAGTGTACTTACCACAGGCCATTCATTGTAAGTCCTGGCCTTGTTGCTCAAGGAGTGAAGGGCAGCTTCTAAAACCACACTCCCCAAGGCTATGAGAAATCACTGGAGAACTTCCAGCTAAGTCAGTTCAAAGAAAATGGGTCAACAGTAGACCAGCGACCTTTCCTAGGTGCACAGTGCCACTCGCTAAGGGTAGCTGCGTTCAGATGGTGAAAGCAGAGAATTGATGCTTGACCTTGGGAAATACATTGAACCCTGCCCTTCTCTTTTGGGTGCCCTGGGTACCACACCACAGTCCTTGTTGCTTTTAATTTTGAGACAGAGTCCTGACACATTTGTATAGGCTGGTCTAAAACTCTCTCTTTGGGCCCAAGCTGGCCTTAAATTTGTGATCCTCCTGCCTTGGCATCTTGATAGTTGGGGTGTAGATACTCATGTTGCCCTCAACGTTGGCCCTCTCTTAAAGCTTGGACTCTGCAGCTGTGACTACGGAGGGTGAAGAAGGCCTGTAATCCCTTGGGGTGGACTACTGCGACTGTCTGAAGTGAGCACCCACAAAACTCTAACAATTTATTAAGGGGTGCGATGAAGACCAAACTCATGAATACAGAACAATGCAGATGCTGCTGATCCAGCTGCTGCTGTTTTGCTCTCCCAAAGGCTGTGAGGACTAGCCAGTGGGCTTGCTCCAGCTGCGACCACCGAAGAGAGCAGGCGCCCAATCCCTCGATCCTTCTCCTCTGATCCTTCTCCTTTGAGGAAACCATGCCCATGGAAAGTCACTCCCAAATGCCATTGGCTAAACAGATCCAGTTCCCACAACAACTGTCACAGTCCTAAGTTCATATGAGAACAGTCAGATTCAAACTGTCTTATGCAAACATAACGGGCTCACATAATTGGAAGATTTAAGGAAAAGATTAAACTTCAGGATGGGCTGGATCCTGCAAGCCATTTCCGGGTTAGTTCATTGCTGTTCCCAGGCAGAGAGAGCATCTGCATTAGGAGACCCATGAGAAGAGGCTGGGGAGAGGGCTTAGTTGTTAAAGTAACTATGACATAAACATGAGGACCTGAATTAGATCCCAACATGTATATGCAGTGCACACCCATAACCCTAGTGCTAGAGAGGCAGAGAGAGAAAGAACCTGGGGTTTGCTGGCCAGTCAGATGAGCCTACTTGACAAACTCCAGGCTGAGTGAGAGACCCTGCTTCAAAAAATAAAGTGGAAAGCAGCTGAGGAAGATACTTGATGTTGGCTACTTGCCTCCACAAGCTCATGGATGCATAAGTGCACACATGTACAAATACACACATACACAAACCCAAGAAAGAAATAGAGCTTTTCTATATGAATCTTAAAATAGGTATTCATTGCTCAAACTGAGTCATGTGACTCCACTTTCATCTATTAACTCTCTGAAATGGATTGGTATAGTGTAGCCAGTAGCCAGCCAGGGTCTGGGACCTTTTCTTGTGTAGCACACAGTAGGTTCTAGAAGGATATTATTATCTTATTAGTGGACATCATGTATATGGGTAGAGTGAGGATGGGAAAATGGAATGAAGGCACAAGCCCTTGAGCGTGATGGGATGAAGTGACAGAGGGTAGGAATCAGCAGCCCGTGCTAAAAATTAACAAAATAATACAGCTGCAATCAATAGTTTGCAGGGGGAATGGAAAAAAAAAACCATAGGAGAGGTTCTGTGGATTGGGGAGGGTCTAACAGAGAGGTGTCAGAGGATTCCCAGCAAGGATGACAGTGACGAATAACAGTGACAGCAGCAACCCACATTTGCAAAGACCCTTCCAGCTGCTCATTACTGCACCCATGTGTCCGGCCTCCCCACTGACCAATGCACAGGGTTAGCTCTTCATTCAAAGACTGGAAGCTACAGACTGTGGGTGTTAAGAGACTTGGTCCAGCTCTCTCATATATAGAGTTTCAGAGACTGGAGGTTGACTTGCATCTCTGCTCCTCAAATCCCATATCCTCAGAGCAGAGCACAGTGGATTGGGATGCAATGGGCAATGGGATGCGTCAATCATTCATCCCTCCCGAAATATTTTTTCCTTGATAACCATGGCGAAGCAATAGATTGAATCACTGCCTGAGTGACTTGTGTCTCAGCAAGTGACGATGCTAGTGACTGTGTCAAGCACCTCTATTTGGGGTGCTTCCGGGTAGGTATGGTTAGGCCCCATCCTGAACTGCACAGAGGTTCTCAGTCACAGAGTATTGTACCTCCTTGTTTTGCAGTAGGTGTGTCTTTGCTGGAGCTGGGGTCCCTGTCAGTCTTGAATAGTATTGGTAGATATATCATTGTTGTTGGTCACTTAGATTTTCTTCCCCAAGTCACATGTCCTGGGACCCCAGTAGCTTGATTACTAGTGATCCTGAGTCATTTGCCTTTAAGCATAAGTCACTTTAAAAAAACACAGCACATTCATTCCTAGAGTGACTATTTTATTGCAAGGTGCAGTCTGTCTGAATGAGAGGAATTAAAGGCTATTGATCAAGCCCTCTGATCTTCATTCCCCTCCTCAATAAATCACAGTTGCTGAGATTGTAGGATAACTCTGACTTAAACAATCACGTGTTGGTTGAGAGGGATCCATGTTGACATGACCTCTGTGTGTTCACAGCAGCATGGTCTATGAAGAACTACCCAAGAAGCTGCACACCTCCCTGGCTGCCAACTTACATGCCTTGTGCATCATTAAGCATGGACTAGGCTGAGCCTAGCCCTTTCCCGGCAGCCTTTTCAGAGACAGCTGAAGCAGCTGTGGGGACAGCATTTGCTATTCACACCTGGAGCTCTCTGCAGCCCTGAGTTTTACATATTCTTGTTTCTAGCTGATTTTCAGAATGGAGGAAGGCCACAAGGGTGCAGGAAAGCAGAGTTCCCAGGAGTCCACGAGCGCCTTGGACATCACTGACGCTGTCTTGATGGGCAGAGTCGTACTTGGGGCTCATGTCCTTGGGTTCCTGGTGGGCAGTGTCTGCAGGAGGTTCTCCCTACAGTTTTACTGTTCTCCGAAAGAGGCCAGATAAGCAGCTGTGGTCTCCAGGCCATTAGAAGGAAGGATAGAGGGGGAGATGCATATTTTAAATGCTGCCAGTCTGTTCGTGGAAGTGGTGGTTTTGCCTAAGAGGAACAGCAGCCAGCCCTGGGGAGTAACGGGGTGTATGTACTGATTCTCTCATTGGTTAGGTGGGTCCTTGATCAGAACTGAGTTCTGGTTTTGTTTTGCTTTGGTACAAAAGGAGAGATGGCAGCCTAAGTATGCTTTTTCTTTAAAAATAATCTAGGAGTTTGCAAAGATAATTAAACATCTCACAGTTATTGAGCGTGTGCTGCACCAAGACTTGTACTAGAGGCATCACGTATTGTGTTCCCGCCCTGCCTGCTGAGTGTGTACGGACGGTACCTCTGGCACTATTTTTAGATTAGGACCCAGGTTCAGAGCACTGCCCAAAGCCACAGCAGCAGACCCAGCATCTCAGCCACGGTCCTTTCCACTCTAAAGATAACGTCCCTTCCTCCATGCAGCGCAGCTTCCCACAAACTCCAACATACGTGAACTCTCTCCCCGACAGATGAAGTCTTTATCTGTAGACCGCTAATGTCTCCCCCAAAAGATGAAGAATCAGCATATAAGCTATTGAAAAATAAAAAAAAAATTAAGAGAAGCCAGTGAGAAGATTGGTAGGATTCATATATACAAACTTATTTATACTTTATATAAATTATGTACAAATTCACACTATATAAAAGTTATATATAAGATGGCACATAGGTTACTCATGAAAATCTTTGTGTAATTTCTCTCTCCTGGCTTTTTTATCTTACCATGTCATCTTCTGGTGTCTAAAGGTTGGCCTCAACCTGTAGAAGGGGAGGCTCCTTTCAGTGGCGCTTATACGTGGCTTCACACACCATACACCATGCAAAACACACAATTCTATGAGCATACTCAACAGAGTCCCCTTCCTTGATGCAGACAAACACATCCCTGGAAGGAGGCCTTGAACCTGCTTACCTGAGGAAAAAGGCGAGGCAACCCTGCCTTAGGCACACCTTAGGGAGCTACTTGAGAGGATCTCCTAGAGACAGACTTGGCATCAGAGGCTCCGAAGGGCCTCTGTTTGCTGAGTCATCAGGGATTCCTTTCCTCCCCTGCCTTTTCCTTACATTAGGCCTCATGTGCTGAGAAGACTTGGGCCATCCTGACCTTTCCCTTATGGACTATTTCCCAACTCTGTGAGGCCGGCGTTGTGATATAGGGGTTGTCTGAGAATTGAATGTGGTTCCAGCAAGATTGGTTGTTGGCTCATTGGTTCAATTGGTTGGTTCATCCACATTATCAGGACTCTTCAACTATTCTGCCAGTTCTGTACCAGATGTTTGCTCTAGAGAAAGTTCAACAAATTAAGTCTCTGTGGTCAAACCCAGATCAGCCACCACTTGGTTTTGTTTCGTTTTTAATTTCATTGTGTGTATGAGTGGTTTGCCTGAAGGTTTATCTGTACACCACATGGGTGCCCTGTGACCAAGGAGGCCAAAAAAGGGGGTCAGACGCCCTAAAACTAGACTTACATAACTCTGGTTCTCTGGAGAAACAGTCAGTGATCATAACCACTAAGCCATCTTCCCAGCCCTCTATTACCTGTGTTTTTGTAAATAAAGTTTTATTGGGACATACATATACCATTATTATCTGGGCAGCTGAAGAAATGTTCATCTCTGGATAGCCTGCTGCGCACAGTTACTCTGCTGAAGTCAATTATGTAACTCACAGTTTAGGTTGTCTCCTGTATGCGCATTGGGCTTGGTTGATGTGCAAGCTTCTCCTGGCTTGTGTTGCCAAGCCCAGGACCCTGCATGCAGAGGTCATCTTAAAAGATGTGTGGTCTCATGACCAGAGAGCAGTCTGTTCCAGAGGATGAAGGCACTTGGGCTATCCTCCTGGCTTCAGAAGTAGCTGGGAAGCTTGTCAAAAGTGCAGACATGGAGGAGGAGACATTTTCTTCAGTGGTGTAGCTATTGTTGCATTGGCCATGCTTCTGTAAATNAGCTGAAGAAATGTTCATCTCTGGATAGCCTGCTGCGCACAGTTACTCTGCTGAAGTCAATTATGTAACTCACAGTTTAGGTTGTCTCCTGTATGCGCATTGGGCTTGGTTGATGTGCAAGCTTCTCCTGGCTTGTGTTGCCAAGCCCAGGACCCTGCATGCAGAGGTCATCTTAAAAGATGTGTGGTCTCATGACCAGAGAGCAGTCTGTTCCAGAGGATGAAGGCACTTGGGCTATCCTCCTGGCTTCAGAAGTAGCTGGGAAGCTTGTCAAAAGTGCAGACATGGAGGAGGAGACATTTTCTTCAGTGGTGTAGCTATTGTTGCATTGGCCATGCTTCTGTAAATAGCCCTCACCAGTGCTCCTACAAAGGCCACCCCATGTAAGCACACCGTGTCACCAAAATGGAAGGACTTTTAAAAAAAGGAACTAATTAAGAAGAAGCAAAGATCAGTGGGAGGGGGCCAAGAGAGGGGAAAGGGGAGTAGATATAATCACAATATGTTACTATTGTCTTTGTAAATTTCATAATGAAACACTACTATGTATAATTAATGTATGCTAATGAAAACATTTTAGAAAAATCCACATTTCTCCCCACCCCCTGCAGATTCAGACTCTGAAAGACTCGGGAGAGTTCTAGAAACTCAAGTGCTTTTCCCTAGGTCACCCCCCAGCAGCTCACCCAAGATAGCGACCATTCCTTCACTGTGTGAGTCTGCTACACTCCTGCCTCCTGCGGGTCCCTGAAACATCTGCCCTGCAGGGTCAGATGTCAGAGGGGAGGTCCCAATCACTAATCAAGAGAAAGTTCTGGATCTTCTGTGGAGGTGACTCTCAGGGCTTGACACTGGAGCTTGGAGGCAGCTGAGAGGCGGGTGCAGCTGGAGAGAGAGCACATGGACTCCTTATCTGCTCTCGCTGAAATGCCAGCGAGTTTGAAAGGCACTTTGTCCAATTAGAAGTGTGGAGAAAGACCCATCCTGTCCCTGACAAAGATGAAGCACTTCTTTCAAAAGTGCTGGTGGCAGCCTGCCAGCTCTCAGAAGTCCAAGGATTCCTCAGCGAGCCAGCAGTTATTAATTAGTTTTATTAGTGGCAGGTTCTTAATGCAAAATGACAGAGGGAAGACGGTGTCTATCCCCATCACTGGTAAAATACAAATTTTCCAGGCTTAGCATGCACTGTTCCCCCAACATGCACAGGCTGCCCACCAGGCCCAAGCAGGGAACAGAGAAGGTAGCCAAGGGCCTTTCTACAGAATGCTGGACTATTAATGGCCTGACCAAGGGCCTCCAGTACTTACCCCAGTAACTCTCCAGAAGACAATTCATTGGTTTTAATTATCAAGGAGGAAGGGCCTCTGAAGGAAAGCTGGGACTGACTAGTGGTGAGGACAGGGAGGGGACAGTCCTGTTCTCACCAGTAAACAAGGCCTCTAGGAGGAACAATGGCTTCCTTTGAGAACCACATGGGGCTTTCCTGCTGAGAATTAGCCTTCCACTGTCAACCTGTGTTTTATGACCATTAATCACATTTGTATTTATAAGCACTAAGACAGGATAATCAAATCTCATGCTTCAGAGCCTATGTTTATCACCACAGGCATAAGAAGGAGGGGAGAAAAGTTTACAAGCCTGCTCTGTTGGCAGGAGCTGCAACCTATCTGGTGGCTTCCCCAGAAGCACCCTGGGGGTGGTGGTGGCAGGCTGAGAAGCATTCTGCAAGGGAGAGGATAGAACTGCCTTGTGCCTTGCAGTCATTAATGTTTTCTTGTCTTTGTGTGCTAGGGCAAAGGAATTTAAAAGACAGCCTCTCCCCGGTGCTGCCCCAACAAACCCTTCACCTCCCTATCCCAGGACCCACAAGAACTTCTCCCTACAACACAGCACTCAAGTGGGGCTCAATGTAATGTACCCTCCTGGTGCCTTTTCTCCCAGGGGTTTGTAGGTTTCATATGGGTCTCTTGTACCCTACCCTTTGAAGAAATTTCCTACTCAACACTCCTTAGGGCTCTTTCTCCTAGACTGAAGGATGAAAAAGAAATTGTTTTCCATGCATGCAAGGCCAGACAGTAAGAATTTTAGATTCAGCAGGCACTGTGATCTCTCTAAGGTCTACTCTGCCTGCCATGGCTTACATGGGGTGGCCTTTGTAGGAGCACTGGTGAGGGCGATTTACAGAAGCATGGCCAATGCAACAATAGCTACACCACTGAAGAAAATGTCTCCTCCTCCATGTCTGCACTTTTGACAAGCTTCCCAGCTACTTCTGAAGCCAGGAGGATAGCCCAAGTGCCTTCATCCTCTGGAACAGACTGCTCTCTGGTCATGAGACCACACATCTTTTAAGATGACCTCTGCATGCAGGGTCCTGGGCTTGGCAACACAAGCCAGGAGAAGCTTGCACATCAACCAAGCCCAATGCGCATACAGGAGACAACCTAAACTGTGAGTTACATAATTGACTTCAGCAGAGTAACTGTGCGCAGCAGGCTATCCAGAGATGAACATTTCTTCAGCTNATTTACAGAAGCATGGCCAATGCAACAATAGCTACACCACTGAAGAAAATGTCTCCTCCTCCATGTCTGCACTTTTGACAAGCTTCCCAGCTACTTCTGAAGCCAGGAGGATAGCCCAAGTGCCTTCATCCTCTGGAACAGACTGCTCTCTGGTCATGAGACCACACATCTTTTAAGATGACCTCTGCATGCAGGGTCCTGGGCTTGGCAACACAAGCCAGGAGAAGCTTGCACATCAACCAAGCCCAATGCGCATACAGGAGACAACCTAAACTGTGAGTTACATAATTGACTTCAGCAGAGTAACTGTGCGCAGCAGGCTATCCAGAGATGAACATTTCTTCAGCTCCCTGGAGGGACCACTGAGGCCGGCCCTTTCTATTAAAGACCAAGTTATGCACAGCAAGGCTTCTGAGCAGCGAAGGTTAAGCAGTGTGGCTCTAGGGCCCGACAGTGAAGGACATTTAGGAGTTTATGAAGGATGAGCTAAATGGTTCGGGGAGATCAGAGAGAAGCGGGTGACTGCAGACCACTCCATCTGGGGATGGACTGATCCTGCTGCAGAACAGATGTTACTGATCCTGAGCTTGCAGACCGGAGTGGGCTCAAGACAGACCTGAAAGACTAATGATGAAGGCTGGAACTCGAGCCACCACCAAAACGGAACAGGAGGTAGTTTAAGGTGATTTCAGTGGCTGATCAATAGCATTGTCAATAACTGACCAATAATAGGAGGTTTTTACCTGAATGTGAGCCAAGGGAGGGAGTTATCAGTGATTGACAATTCTTAAATTTCTAGTGTGTGGAACCAGTGAGATAGTGAGGCCATTAATATAATTCAGGGTCCATCATCGGGCTTTGTCAACATCAAGTGCCACCAAGAGCTGTCATGTAGATGAGAGCTGGCAGAGAAGCTGAGAGAGAGGAGGAGGATGTCTCAGCTTCTTTACACTAAAGGAAGCCAGAGTCACTAGGGATCCAGCTGGTCTGGTTGCCTAAATTCATTTCTTGTCCTTCTTTTGAGCATTAATACTCAAAGGGAGGGGAGGAAGATGGGATCAACACATGCTTTCCTGTGTCCTGAGAATATACAACAAATAAAACAAAGTTCCTGCTTGCAAAGAGCTCTGGGTATAGACAGGGCTGTAGATGAATTAAAATTGGATGTTATAGGCACCAAAGCAGAGCCATTTTCTGGGGATGGGGGTACCTCAGTGCAGGATGCTATTACTTGCAAAGAGATAGAGAGTTGTTTAAAGGGAGCATGGCAATTGTCCGAGGGCGGCTTCCTGGAGGTGGTAACATGGTTCATGAAGTCTGGGAGGATGGCTGGGCACATTTCTATCCTGAGAAGGAAGTGGAGGCCAGACTATGGCACAGCACAGATTGTCTTCTGAGAAGGGCTGTGTGTTTGTTGGATGCTGTGACTGGGGAGAACTGTGGCTGCAAACACTGCTCGTGTGTTTTAACTTGAGGAATGAGGAAATGGTGCCCATTCGGAAGCACAGCAGAATGCAGGTAGCAGGTGTGTGGCTGACTCCAACTGTTCTGGGTGTGCGTGTGAGTTACATGGACTGGAGAACTGGGCCTTGCCAGAGATGGTTCCCAGCAGTTCCACCCCAGATAAGAGGGAAAACATTGCCTTGGGACAATGCTATGTGAGTAGGGGAGCCCTCTCTGTTTCTGGGTATTCCTGTGATAGGCAAGGCTATACAAAGTATGTACATCTGACAATGTTTTGGGGAGCAGAGGCATGGGAGGGGAGACCTGAGGCTACTGGATATCCGATTTAATTAATTTAATTTTGAAGGCCAGAAGGATGTGTGGTAAGTACATATCCTGTGTGTGAATACATGTATTCATATGCATGTGTTTGCACTTATGAGGGCAGAGGCCAGAGGTCAACATTCACTCTTTACCATAGTTTGTTAGAGTGGATTTTCTTGCTGAACACAGAGCTTGCCAATTTGAACTGGTTTAGTTGGCCAGGTAGCTACAGGGATCATGTATCCTGACCTCCTCAGTGCTGGAGATTACAGGTGGGTGCTGCCGCACCTGGAAATATATTCATATATATACCAAAGATCCAACTTGGGTCCTCAAGCTTGTACAGAAGCCACCTTACCAACTGAATCATCTTCCCAAGACCTTTGGCAGAATTTTTGTTGAGCATTTACTCTGGAAAAAGGAAGGACTGGGCACTGTTCATAGGCAAGAAAATTCTGCGTGTTCTGTGCTATTAAAAGATGTGTAGATCATCAATATACACGAGAAGAAACAGCATGTGGAAACTGTTTCTGGAAACGGAGGGTGGGGGTAAATAAATGTCTCTGCCAGGAAGCTGAGAAAGGGCAGGACCTTTAGCTGTCTCCTGCCAGTCCACAAGGCTCTTCTCTTCTTTATTTGTTAAAGTGAAACAATTTTAGATGTGCAGAGCAGTCACACAGCTAGGACTAAGAGGTCCTGTGTATTCGTAACCAGCTCCCCAATGAAGGTGACATTCTCATTACCACAGGTACAAAAATAAGAAATTAACACTGTCACAGCTACCATATGAATTATAGAACTATTTCAGATTTCTCTTACCTTCCAATCACAGCCCTCCTCTGTTCTAGAATTCTAGATTTTTTTTTCAAGACAGGGTTTCTCTGTGTAACAGTCCTAGCTGTCCTGGAACTAGCTCTTGCAGACCAAGATGGCCTCGAACTCACAGAGATCCACCTGCCTCTGCCTCCCGAGTGCTGGGATTAAAGGCATGTGTCACCAGTGCCCAGCTCTGTTCTAAAATTTAATCCATGATTCCATGTCGCTTTCAGTTTGGTTTACCTCCTTTGTCACTTCCAACCTAGGACAGTCCCTGGGCTTTCTTTGTTTTTATAATCCCCCCTCTCACCCCCATGAAGAATGCTAGCCAGGTACCTAAGAGAAGGTAATCTATTTTCTGGTACTTTCTCCTGGCTAATAGAGTCTGTGGGTAGTTTTAGAAACACCATCGGGGTGAAATGCCCTCCCTAGCTCATCATGTCATCAGGGCCTTGTGTCAGGGAATCAACTCACCCCATTTCTGGCGCCATAAACTTGAGCACCTATTCAGTGGTGTATCTGTGCGAGGTATCCACTATGAAGTCATTGTTTGCCCTCGCAATCAGACATTTTTGTGGGTGTCATATCAGGGCTGGGGAAGGTTACTGCTTCCTCTAAGTTTGTGTATGGCCCCCTTGTCCTGGCTCACTTTGATCCACTCCACCCCTGAGTAACCTTTGGGAAACCCCACGGAGTGTAGGAAGGAAGGCCTGAAGGTAGTTTTTCTTGGCACTCATGAGCCACCGGTGTGGCCTCAAGCCTGGACTTGAGTTCTCTGGGCCTCAGTTTCCTTAATGTGGTCAAGGTCAGATTAATCAGTGTCTCTCGGTTCTAAAATTCTGGATTCTGTGGTGAGATTTCCCTAGGCTAAGACTTTACCCATAATGAGGAAAAATAAATTGTAGTAGTATAAAGAGAACAAACAGATAGAAAGAATTGTCTGGGTCTTATAGACCTTGGAGTCTTTGATAAATGAGGCATCTGATAAGGGAGGTTTGAATCAGTTTGATGAATGAGAAATAAATTGGTGTTTTCAGTGTCAGACAAAAGGATCACGTCTAATTAGATTAGAATGGTGTTGCACTGGGCAAGCTCTTTATGCTTGGAGACCTTTGCCCTTTGAAGCGGGTTCACGAGATCAGATTGCCTTTAGCTATCCAAGATCAGGCATCTACCAGCCTCCTGGTATTTCTCCTCTTTTGGAGTATGCACACATCTCGACCACGCTAGATTCTGGGCAACATCTCAGATTTTACCATATGGCCAGGATGAACATGGAAATGGCTTAGTTTATACCCTTGCCTTTGCCAAAGCTAATCCTAGGCCTGCAGAATTCTTCTGTTTTGCTAATGAAAACACGTGTTTTTTGCTAATGGGCATATGTCTTAGAAGGTGGCCACCAAGAGCCTGCCTTGACTTTATGCAACCATTTAGGCTTCTTGCTTTGTCCCCATTCCCTGGTCTTTTTCTGATAAATTTTTAAATATATATCATATCAAATAATAATGCATGTATACTTTGTTGTACCTTTTGTCCCTTGAGTGTTTTTCACTGTGTAATTTCCTTTGCCACTACCCTGTGTAATTTGCATCCTTTTAAATATGATAGGAACTAAGGACTGAGGGCGAGGAGTTAGGAATATATGAAGTTCCGAGCTTCAGGTGTTTGCCGTGCAAGCCAGATGACCTGAGTTCGATCCCCAAAACCAATATGAAAAATCTGTGTGCTATGGAGTGCATCTGTAATCCCTGTGGCTAGATGAGATGTAGAAACTAGAGACAGCCCAGAGCTCGTGGCCCTGCTACGAGTGTGCAGCCCTAGAGTGTGCAGCCTAGAGTGTGCAGCAAGGCGGAAGAAATGAGAGACACTACCTCACAGGCCAGAAGGCGATGACCTATTCCTGAAAGTTGTCCTCTGGCTCCACATGTGGAAGGCGACATGTGTGTCTCTGCACACACACACACACAAATGATAATAAATAAAAAGTATAAGCCAGGTGGTGGTGGCTCACACCTTTAATCCCAGCCCTCAGGAGGCAGAGGCAGGCAGATCTCTATGAGTTCGAGGCCAGCCTGGTCTACAGTGTGAATTCCAGGACAGGCTCCAAAGCTACAGAGAAACCCTGTCTCAAAAAAACAAAACAAGCAAACAAACTAACAAAAAAGTAAATAGATAAATCAGAGGTGATACAAACTAAATGTTTTTCCAAGAGAGACTTTTAGGAAGGGGCTCTCTAAGGACTTCCTTTTCAGATGGCAAGACTAGCACGGACTGACAGGAACTCCTGCTGGAACCACACGGTGTGTCATCACCACCTTCATGCTCCATTGTGCTATTCTTAATGTTATTTCCCTCTGTGTGTGTTCCGTAACTGACTGATTTTTGAGGGTTTTAAAAGTGTTTATGGTGTTTTGGTAGGTAGTATTCTAGGTTCTGGGGTAGTGTTCTAGGTACTGAGGCAGTGTTGTTTTAGGTACAGAGTCAGTGTTCTAGGTGCTGAGGTGGTGTTCTAGATACTGAGGTGGTGTTCTAGATACTGAGGTGGTGTTCTAGGTTCTGAGGTGGTATTCTAGGTGCTGAGGTGGTATTCTAGGTACTAAGGTAGTATTCTAGGTGCCAAGGTGGTGTTCTAGGTACTGAGGTGGTGTTCTAGGTGCTGGGGTGGTATTCTAGGTACAAAGGTAGTTATTCTAGGTGCCGAGGTGGTGTTCTAGTTGCTAAGGTATTGTTCTAGGTGCTGGGTAGTATTCTAGGTGCTGGAGTAGTGTACTAGGTACTGAGGTAGTGTGCTAGGTACTGAGGTAGTGTGCTAGGTACTGAGGTAGTGTGCTAGCTACTGAGGTAGTGTGCTAGGTACTGGGGTAGTGTACTAGGTACTGAGGTAGTGTGCTAGCTACTGAGGTAGTGTGCTAGGTACTGGGGTAGTGTACTAGGCACTAAGGTAGTGTGCTAGGTACTGAGGTAGTGTGCTAGGTACTGAGGTGATATGCTAGGTACTGAGGTAGTGTACTAGGTACTGAGGTGGTGTGCTAGGTACTGAGGTAGTGTGCTAGATACTGAGGTGGTGTGCTAGGTACTGAGGTAGTGTACTAGGTACTGAGGTGGTGT
>LOEQ01000212.1:476481-486594 GCA_001685075.1 Bramus lutescens | reverse complement strand
AGAGAGAGAGAGAGAGAGAGAGAGAGAGAGATAAGGCACATATGTGTGCATGGGTGCCTGCCCTGTGTACATGTGCAGAAGCCAGAGGAGGATTGCCCGTGTCCTGCCTTGCTGTTCTCTGCCTTATTCCTTCGAGTCAGGGTATCTTGCTGACCCTGGAGCTAGGTAAGCCTCTTGTCTCCTTCCCTCCCACAG
This sequence comes from Bramus lutescens, assembly GCA_001685075.1. Classification (NCBI taxonomy): domain Eukaryota; kingdom Metazoa; phylum Chordata; class Mammalia; order Rodentia; family Cricetidae; genus Bramus; species Bramus lutescens. The sequence goes on along the minus strand of LOEQ01000212.1, from coordinate 486,399 downwards.
CGCTGGTGTTATGGGCATGTGTGCAACAACTGTTGGCTTCTTTATGTGAGTTCTGGGGGTCTGAATGCGGGTCTCCATGATAGCAAGCATTCTTCACTGCTGAGCTGTCTCTCCAGCCCAAGTAGGTTGTTTGTCTGTCTTTAGTAACTTAAACTGGTTCACAGGCAGTTTCCCTGTCTAGGGCTGTGCATGTGTGCGCTGAAAAGCATTCTCTTTTGTTGTTTCTTCGGGCAGGGTATGTTATCTCTTCAGAGAACATTTTAGAGTTCTATTTTAGAGTTGAATTAATCCAAGGATCCAAAAGCCTTTCACCTGACATTTTAGGAGCTTTTTATTAGACACAGCACTACATGGTTTCCCAATATCCATGAAACAAATGGATATGAGGATTCTAATAAAACTGATATATTTATCTGTACCCTTCAGCTCATAAAATAGAATTTGATCACTTTCAAATTGTATTTTGAAATATTTAGGGCAGTGTATTGTAAATGTTTTAAAAGTTAACTGGGGGAAAAAGATGAAAGACTTTTAATTTCCTTGTCCTGGAATATTTCAAGTTAAAAGCTGCTGCCTCACATTTCCCTCACCTTCTGTTGGTTGGTTTGGGATTCTTGGCCTAAGAGTGAATATTTTGCAGCACTTTAAAAAGCTCAAAATGTATCTAGCTTTTAAAGTAATGAGCCAGATGTATAGCTGAATGAATTCAGAATCAAAGAATTTTGAAAAATCACACATTAGTTCATTGCTCTTTTTTTTTTTAAATGTCGGGGCTGGAGAGATGGCTCAGTGGTTAAGAGCAGTGACTGCTCTTCTGGAGGTCCTGAGTTCAATTCCCAGAAACCTCATGGTGGCTCACAACCATCTCTAATGAGATCTGGTGCCCTCTTCTGGCCTGCAGGCATACATGGAAGCTGAACACTGTGTACATAATAAATTTTTAAAAGTCATTAATAGAGAATCAGAATGTCTTGAATACACTTTCCAATAAAGAATTTGGAAGTTTTTCTTAAGGATCTAATTTTTACAATAGGCAGGGAAACTGGAGAGATGGTTCAGCTGTTAAGAGCGCTTTTTACTCTTGGAGAGGACCCAAGTACATTTCTCAGCGCCTAGAGCTTGCCTCTTAACATTTGCCTGTAGCTACAGCTCCAGGAGATCTGACGCCCTCTACTGGGCTCTGTGAGCACCTGCAGGGATATATATGTACATATGTACATACATACAGACAGACACACACACAAATAAAAATAAATCTAGAAATATTTAAAGAGGAGATCCCGTCCTTTCTTCATTTTCTCCTTTCCTCTCTGCCTTACTTTCTTCTCTCTTTCTTGCTTCCCTTGAAAAATACCACATGCTGCCTCCTTCCATGCCCCAACTGGCAACACTCAGATGCCCACTGGAATGTCAGAGGAATGGAGTGTTTAGACTGGGGCTGGGTGCTGACAGCTGTATTTCTCACATAGTTGTGAACATGTGTTTAACTTCACATTCGTTTTGGGTTCACTTCTTTGTTGCATTAGTATGGTGATTTCTGAAGTTCTTGTTTCAGAACAGATGCTGGGCTGTGTAGACAGCACAGATTCCAGGCATGTTCAAGGATGTGAAAGGCCAGTGTGAGGACCCTGCACCTGAGGGTACCACTTAGATAAAAACTCTAGAGAACAGCCCCCTGGTCTCTTCATTTTCCTATAGCTGCTCTTGTTCTCGCTTGGCTGCCTACCCTCTCTAGACACCAAGCCATCCTCTTCTCAGCTGGAGAGAGCCTTGTCTGTAAATGCTGGGGTCTGTATTTAGACATTAGAGTTCCCTCAAGTCTACAGAAGTCTCCCTATCAACACTAGTAGGGATAATGCATCCACTGCCTTTAACCACCCATGTCCAGTCAAGGCTGACCAATTCTCTTCAACTTTGTTCTCAATTCTGTTCTCTTTGACTTTGTCAACTTCCCTCCTATACCCTATGGGAGCTGACATCCAATAACACGGCTGCAAAATGCTAAAGAGCTTGGTAACATGTTAACAAGAGGTCAAGATATAAGTGTAGACATTTATAATAAAACGTTGCATCTTTTTTAATAGCTGCAATTTTGACAACAATAATTCCAGTAGTCTTTTTTTATTAAATGTTTACTGCACCCTAGATATCATGTTAGACAATTTATATTTATCATCTCATATAAACAAGAGGGCTGGAGACGTGGCTTGGTTGGTGGAGTGTTCACCTACCATGCACAAAGCCTCTCCAGAACTGCATGAGCAGGACATTGGGGCATAGGACTCCAATCCCAGCTCTCAGGAGAGAGAGGAACAAGGATTAGAAGTACAAGGCCATCCTCTGTTATGTGATGAGTTCAAAGTCACCCTGGGCTACATGAGACCCTGTCTATAGATAGACAGACAGACAGACAGATAGATGAGAGGGAACACTCTTGCATCAGAGTTGATTTATTAATGGGAGCAGGGTGCAGGCACAGGAAATACCCAACTGTTTGGTTGCTGAGAAGGGGATGCTCAAATGCCTTGCACATCATTGCTGTGCCCGAAGTACATTAGGCAGCCTTTGTTAAGAAAGAACTAGATATTGTACCTGGGAATCTGTTCCACACATGCTCAGCCATAAAAGTTTCAAAATAAATGCATATTCTGCTGTTTTCAGAAAAGGCTTGTACATGTAGGCGAGAGTGTGTTTTTAGGAAATAGAGGGGCATGGCAAGAGGCTGAAGCTGGTGATCTTGGGGTGGGGTCAAGGAGAGCCTAAGCTTGAGCTAAGATAAGAGACCTTGTTGCTAATTGGCCCTTAATGTCTCACTGCTACGATGGCTTTATTATGTATTTATTAAATGCCTTTAAATAAAGGCAAGCCTGACTCAGAACAGAAAGTTTAGGGGTTGCTTCGTTTTCATTAGTTACGTAACCTGGACAAGCTTTGGACTTCCCCTGAACCCAAGTTTGGCCATCTTCAGGATGGGAGGATGAAATATGGCATAACTCCTTGGCCTTGCATTTGCAAAGCCAGTGAGATGCTGTCCTTGGGAGGCGGCTTGGGCTCCTTGCACAGAGGAGTCTGAGCTAGGCAGCCATGGTTCTAGTTTTCACCTTTGAATCTGGCTTTTCAGGACCACGGACACAGCTCTCATTGCACATTGAATTAGAAGTGCTAACTGTACCCACAAGGACTTTTGCCTGATGACCTCTGAGTGATAGACAGGACANCCTCTTCTGGCCTGCAGGCATACATGGAAGCTGAACACTGTGTACATAATAAATTTTTAAAAGTCATTAATAGAGAATCAGAATGTCTTGAATACACTTTCCAATAAAGAATTTGGAAGTTTTTCTTAAGGATCTAATTTTTACAATAGGCAGGGAAACTGGAGAGATGGTTCAGCTGTTAAGAGCGCTTTTTACTCTTGGAGAGGACCCAAGTACATTTCTCAGCGCCTAGAGCTTGCCTCTTAACATTTGCCTGTAGCTACAGCTCCAGGAGATCTGACGCCCTCTACTGGGCTCTGTGAGCACCTGCAGGGATATATATGTACATATGTACATACATACAGACAGACACACACACAAATAAAAATAAATCTAGAAATATTTAAAGAGGAGATCCCGTCCTTTCTTCATTTTCTCCTTTCCTCTCTGCCTTACTTTCTTCTCTCTTTCTTGCTTCCCTTGAAAAATACCACATGCTGCCTCCTTCCATGCCCCAACTGGCAACACTCAGATGCCCACTGGAATGTCAGAGGAATGGAGTGTTTAGACTGGGGCTGGGTGCTGACAGCTGTATTTCTCACATAGTTGTGAACATGTGTTTAACTTCACATTCGTTTTGGGTTCACTTCTTTGTTGCATTAGTATGGTGATTTCTGAAGTTCTTGTTTCAGAACAGATGCTGGGCTGTGTAGACAGCACAGATTCCAGGCATGTTCAAGGATGTGAAAGGCCAGTGTGAGGACCCTGCACCTGAGGGTACCACTTAGATAAAAACTCTAGAGAACAGCCCCCTGGTCTCTTCATTTTCCTATAGCTGCTCTTGTTCTCGCTTGGCTGCCTACCCTCTCTAGACACCAAGCCATCCTCTTCTCAGCTGGAGAGAGCCTTGTCTGTAAATGCTGGGGTCTGTATTTAGACATTAGAGTTCCCTCAAGTCTACAGAAGTCTCCCTATCAACACTAGTAGGGATAATGCATCCACTGCCTTTAACCACCCATGTCCAGTCAAGGCTGACCAATTCTCTTCAACTTTGTTCTCAATTCTGTTCTCTTTGACTTTGTCAACTTCCCTCCTATACCCTATGGGAGCTGACATCCAATAACACGGCTGCAAAATGCTAAAGAGCTTGGTAACATGTTAACAAGAGGTCAAGATATAAGTGTAGACATTTATAATAAAACGTTGCATCTTTTTTAATAGCTGCAATTTTGACAACAATAATTCCAGTAGTCTTTTTTTATTAAATGTTTACTGCACCCTAGATATCATGTTAGACAATTTATATTTATCATCTCATATAAACAAGAGGGCTGGAGACGTGGCTTGGTTGGTGGAGTGTTCACCTACCATGCACAAAGCCTCTCCAGAACTGCATGAGCAGGACATTGGGGCATAGGACTCCAATCCCAGCTCTCAGGAGAGAGAGGAACAAGGATTAGAAGTACAAGGCCATCCTCTGTTATGTGATGAGTTCAAAGTCACCCTGGGCTACATGAGACCCTGTCTATAGATAGACAGACAGACAGACAGATAGATGAGAGGGAACACTCTTGCATCAGAGTTGATTTATTAATGGGAGCAGGGTGCAGGCACAGGAAATACCCAACTGTTTGGTTGCTGAGAAGGGGATGCTCAAATGCCTTGCACATCATTGCTGTGCCCGAAGTACATTAGGCAGCCTTTGTTAAGAAAGAACTAGATATTGTACCTGGGAATCTGTTCCACACATGCTCAGCCATAAAAGTTTCAAAATAAATGCATATTCTGCTGTTTTCAGAAAAGGCTTGTACATGTAGGCGAGAGTGTGTTTTTAGGAAATAGAGGGGCATGGCAAGAGGCTGAAGCTGGTGATCTTGGGGTGGGGTCAAGGAGAGCCTAAGCTTGAGCTAAGATAAGAGACCTTGTTGCTAATTGGCCCTTAATGTCTCACTGCTACGATGGCTTTATTATGTATTTATTAAATGCCTTTAAATAAAGGCAAGCCTGACTCAGAACAGAAAGTTTAGGGGTTGCTTCGTTTTCATTAGTTACGTAACCTGGACAAGCTTTGGACTTCCCCTGAACCCAAGTTTGGCCATCTTCAGGATGGGAGGATGAAATATGGCATAACTCCTTGGCCTTGCATTTGCAAAGCCAGTGAGATGCTGTCCTTGGGAGGCGGCTTGGGCTCCTTGCACAGAGGAGTCTGAGCTAGGCAGCCATGGTTCTAGTTTTCACCTTTGAATCTGGCTTTTCAGGACCACGGACACAGCTCTCATTGCACATTGAATTAGAAGTGCTAACTGTACCCACAAGGACTTTTGCCTGATGACCTCTGAGTGATAGACAGGACAAACCTTGTCCTCTAAAATCCTGCTGTCCAAGGATTGATCTTGTACTATAAAATTGTTATTTAAGCCATGTAAACTCACAAACATCTTTTTAAAAATAAAAAATAAAAAAAAATGATAGAGTACTTCAAAACATGAGCTTTGCAGTCTGGCAGAGTTGGGGTCAAACTTCAGATTTTCGGGCTGTGCGGCTGTGGGCAAGTTATTTAACCTCTCTGAGTGCAGTTTTCTAAAAATAGTGATCACGCCACCTCTGAGGACTGTGTATTACGCACAGTGGAGGCTTCTGACCCTGATGTCTAGTAACTACTCAAGAAGTACCAGCTGCCAATCAGTGAGCAGGTCCCGGGAGAGCAGATGCAGAGAAGAAATGGCCGGTTGGATGCAGGAAGAGGGAGAGGAATAAGAGCAAAAGAGGATGGCAAAGATGTATGGAAATGCCATGAAACCTCTCACTGTGTATGCTAACTTAGAAAATTAATGGAAAGTAACACGCACTATTATGTATCACTTAATTATTAATTCTACATTGAAAACATCAGTCGGAGCTGGTGATGGCAAATTGGACTGCAGTGACAGACTGGCTCCAGACATCCATTTGAGTGATATTAATCTGTGATTGCATTTTGAAGTGGAAAGTGAAATATTATTTCTAATTTGTGTACTCCTCTCCTCTCCTCTTCTCTCTCTCTCTCTCTCTCTCTCTCTGCCTCTCTCTCCTTTCTCTTGCTTTCCCTCCTTCTTGCCAGTGGCACTGGCTGTCGGGCAAGAGAGAAGTCTGTTTCCAGCACGTTGGCTGCTCCCAGTTGCCAGTAAGAAATTAAACCTGCTAATCCCTATTAAGAGGCTTCTATCACCAGAGCCTCCGAACAGAGCTGGGGGAGGACAGGTTTGTGAGAACCATCTTATCTCACTGAGCTTACATTCTGCAGAGTGAGACTCAGAGCCACATCTCATCTTGGATGGAAGGCTGAACGCAAGCCGAGTGCTTGGGGCAGTGGGACGTGACAAATTCTAAAAGCAGACCGCAGCCTCAGCTTCCCAGAGGCCTTTGCACTAGCCTGGGAGAAAAGTGTGTAACCTGCATGTCAGGCTGGGGAACAGGCGTGAGCAGTAGTACAAAGCTGAAGGTAGATGGCATGCGTAGGGAATGACTGTCACCCTAGGAGATGAGAGAGGTGATGTTTGAATGGCCGAGAAAAAGATGAACTTGGCTTTGGTGGCCACCACCACATAAACTAGTTATGGCAGGTGTAAGCAAAAAGAGTCTTGAATGTCATCTAGTGTTTTACTTTCACCTGACTTCAAATCCCAGAGCATCCTGCAATACTTTGAACAGGCTATTTTTGTGCCGATCTGGACAATTCACTTTGTAAGTGATGTTCAGGAGGTTCCAGGTCAACAGTTCCCCCATGAGAGGTCAAGGGCAGCCAGCAGTCCATGAATACCTGCATGGGGCTCTTGGAGTTCTTGTAGGTGTTTCAAAAACTCTGATGAAAACTGTGCATTTGTCTTCCATAAGCTTTTAGCTAGTGTAATGGGTCTTTCTTTGGTCTAGGATGGCATGAGCACAGCAGGGTAACTTGGAGGAGCCTGAGTGGCGTTATCCAGGGGCAAAGCTGTGGATACAGGTTGAGACAGGGTCTCAGGAGCCCATGCTGGTCTCCACTTGCCTTGTAGCTGAGAGTGACTTTGAAATCAGAGTCTGTTCATTTCTACCTCCCGAAGCCTGGGATTTCAGGTGTGAGTCACCATGCTCTGTGTATTGGATCCTAAGCATTGAACTCAGGACGTCATGCATGGCAGGCAAGCGCTCTACCAACCGGGCTACATGCAGTTTGGGGCCCATTCTATTATCTCCCAACTATAAAATCCCAAGCCCTTGTAATCTCACCACCCACTTCTAAAATGGGAATGAGAGGCTAGAGAGATAATTCAATGGATAAGAACACATAGCTCTCTTCCAGAAGAATGGGGTCCCAAATCTGGAGGCCCACAAAATTGCGGTAATTCCAGCTCCATGGGAATTTGATGTCCCTGGCTTCATCAGGCACTTGTACTCACATGCATCCCTTGCCCCCCAATTAAAGATGAAAGAATGAATCTTTAAAACAGTAACACTGGAATGATATTAATAGCACTTCCTCCCTCGTAGGCCTGAGATGAAGACAGAATCCACATCCAGTGCTGGAAAGAAAGAAGGCTCCTGAGAACCGTTACTGATGTTAAGCTGTCTCATGGAGATATAATGCTAAATAGCTGCATGCGGCCGTGTTTCAGAGCAGTACACAGAGGACAGTCAAGCAGCAGCAGAAGCTTAGCAGAGTGTGGCCAGGTTTCTCAAAGGCCTTGCTTGGACCCAGCAGTCATGTAGGCAGCGCAGGTCAGGTGCTTTCCTGCTTCCCTCTTGTCCCGCCTCACCCTCAGTCTGGATATGTGCTCCTTAGAGGGCTCTCAGACTTAAGCTCTGCCTCTGGAGCATGATTTATCCTGGAAATAGTTCTAACAGAAAATAATAGAAAATTACTTGCCAGGAGAAGAAGCAAATGAGAGACTGTGTTTACTTTGGGCGTTTTTCCCATTGTACCGGGTTATATTGCCAAGGAGCTAAAAATAGCAGTGATAAGCAGTCAGCGAATTGGTCCCTCTTGGGGTGACGAGGGTCAACCAAAAGTAGACTCGCTCCTCCAGGGAGCCCCTGGGAGGTCAGCATCATCTGCCTTCACCCTATTTTGGGAGCCCCTCTTGAAGCTTCTCTTGGCTCTGTCTCTTGCTTCCCCACTCATGACCTGGGTTTCCCTCCCAACTGATCAATTCCTCAGACTTGTCCCAGCAGCCTATATTAAACCAACCGGTTTTCGATGGCCTCCTGCTTTAAATGTGCTATTTATAGCTGCTAATTCATGTTTTCACGATGCTTCATGTCTCAGCTGGTCTTTGTATCACCCTAAGAAGGGAATAATGAAATACATGGCATTTATATGGGTGGCTATGCTGTTCGTCATTTTTCATCTAGGGGATGCTTATTGGAGGAGGCATGTAAAATTGCAGAGGGTATTTTTTTCTCTCTTGAAGATAAGTCCCCAGCGTATTAAATATTCATCTGTTTTACAGGAGCACTGTTCCAGTTTTTTTGCCCCCTCCCCAGTTTTTCATGGAAATATATTCAGATGTCTACAATACATATTGTTCTCATAAAATGCGCCTCACTGAAACTGGTCCCCTGAGCAAAGCGTGAAGTCTTCATCAACAGTTGTTGCAAGATACGGTAATATGCACGCCCTTCAGCCTTCCGGGTCACATCTGAGTAACGCCACCTGAGTGAGCTTGAGGCTTTGAGCCCTGGGAGGCTGTGTCATGGAGCTGTAGGTGAAGATTTGATGTTTGGGGGTCCAGTCCCGCCAACCTCGTGTGTGTGTGTGTGTGTGTGTGTGTGTGTGTGTGCTCACTTGCTCGCTTGAGTGTGTCTGTGTCCGCAGGTTCACACATATATGACTGCCAGAGGACAGCCACGGCTCTTATTCCTCAGGCGCTGCCCACCTTGCCTTTAGAAAGAAACCTTTCACTTACCCAGAGCGCACAGTTCAGTGAGCTCAAGGGGTCTGCCTGTCTCTGCCTCGCCAGCGCTGGGATTATAAGTGTGTGCCACCATACCAGAATCTTTTGGTTTTGAACATAGGTTCTGGGTTTCAAACTCAGATCATCCTTCTTGCAAGGCAAGCAGTTTACCAAAGGAACCGACTTCCCTGCCCAGCTCTCTGTCGCTTAAAGGACTTGTTTTTCTCAGGCGCCTCTTATCCAAAGATGCTATTCAGGGTTTTGTATTGTATGTCCTGGCCTGGCTGAGTTGAAGAGGCAAGGGAAATAGAAGCCTCTCTTCTAAAGATACAACCAGGAAAGCCCCAGTCCCTTTCTGGAGGGGCAGCAGAGGTGAAGACGCGGGTCCTGGGGAGAAGGGGTCCCATCCCCTCTGCAGAGTAGGACCGATCAGGTGCTGCTAGCAGCAGTGAGGAGCAAAAGCTGAGCAGAGCAGATGGGGGTGGGATGAGCGAGCATTATATCCACACGAGACGTTCACTTCCTCCTGGGCTTTACCCCAGACACTAATCCAACAGTGGCCGCAGCAACCACGTGTGGGAGCTTATCTGAAATGAGGGTACGGATCTTGCCTCAGCTGGCTGGGCTAGAGAAAATCTAAGACCTCCTTAGGCACTGCCCTGTCTCATTGGGATTTCCCACCCTGAGAACAATACCTGGGTGGGAGCAGGGCTTGGAGATACAGAGCTGAGAATCATACGCTTGCTTTCTACCCTGAAAAAGTCTACGGCTGAGAGTGGCGCTGGCCTAGGGCAGTTTTGACGCTCAGAATG
>LOEQ01000212.1:433532-459469 GCA_001685075.1 Bramus lutescens | reverse complement strand
CTGTCCTGGAACTAGCTCTTGTAAACCAGGCTGGTCTCGAACTCACAGAGATCTCCCTGCCTCTGCCTCCCGAGTTCTGGGATTAAAGGCGTGTGGATATTTTGAAAGTTGGATTTGACCAATAGAAGATCCAGGGGGGAGTTATCAAATTAATAATACCTTGGAATTAGGAGGTCAGAGGGGTTCTGGGGAATTATGTGGTACCTGGGTAACAAACATTTGAGATCTCGTCAAACAAATGCACTTGCTTCATGTCACTGGGCCACATGAGCTCATTGCAGGCAGGGATCTAAGTAACTAAGAAGTGATCTGGCCTTCAAAAGTCCGTTTCCTAGGAACAGATCAGTAGGTGCCATTAAGCCCGAGTGATAATGACCGTGTCCTGCTCTACACTGAACCTCCTTTGTCATTATGTCCCTTTGCATAATATTGTGCTTCAAAGGGTACTTGACAGCTAAAGAGGGAGCTCGAGCATAGAACCCACAGCCCAGAGTGCACAAGGTCATACTGATACATGTCGCTGTAGAGAAGAGCCATGTAGTTTAAGAGCTAGAAGCAACTTCATCCAGTATGTCATGCCCATTTCCCTGTGCAAATCAATTAATGAAAATTATAGAGCCAAACCTTTGAGCCGATGCCCTATAATTGCTAACTGGAGTTTGAGGTACTCACAAGGCTTTACTAAAGCTCATTATCAGCTGACAGGCCCACTGCTCTCCCTGGCCCCACCAGTGAGTGAGCAGCTGCCCTCTGGGTGAGGTGGCTGGAAGAAGACACCGCCGTCTTTCTGGGTGTGTTGGGTTCCATCCAGCCTGTGCCAGCTGCGACCTCATCTCCTTTCCTGTAATCTTTGGCAAAGTTCTTCTCACTCATCTAGGGGCTAGAGGGAGGTCAGAACACTGACTGGTGCACGGCCTTGAGACAAGGCTCTGGGGTAAAATGTTTGAGGATCCGAGTTCAGATCCTTAGAACACGGGCTGTCTTTGTTAGGGTTTCTGTCACTGTGAAGAGACACCATGACCACAGTGACTCTTAGAAAGGGAAACATTTAATTGGAGGCTGCTTTACAGTTTCAGAAGTTTAGTCCATTGTTGTCCATGGCGGGAAGTATGGCAGCATGCAGGCAGAGACAGCGCTGGAGGAGGAGCTGAGAGTTCTACATCTGGATCCATGGGCAGCAGGAAGAGATGTAAGCTTCTGTGACCTTAAAGATGGCCTTCAGTGACACACTTCCTTCAGCTAGGTCATGTCTACTCCAACAGGGCCACACCTCCCAATAGGGCCACTCCCTAGTGCCCAGGCATTAAAACACATGGGTCTATGGGGGCCGTTCCTATTCAAACTGCCGCCATGGGTAAAGTTATACATGGTAGCATGCGTGTGCAACCTCGGTGCCCTTGCATCAGGATAAGAAGTAGTGTTGGCAGAATCCTATGAAGTTCATGGGCTAGTAGCCAGCATACTCAGGGATGTACAATAAAAGATCAGGTCCCCAAAATAGGTGAGAAGTAAACTGATGCTTGAGATTGTCCTCTGACCTCTACAAAGTGACTGTGGTATATGTTCCCCCATGTTCACATACACAAACATGCATACAAATATCATGTACACAAAAAGATTTTTTTTAATTGTTGAAGAGCCTGGTGGTGGTGGTAGTACACACCTTTAATCCCAGCACCCTGGAGGCAATGGCAGGTGGATCTTTGTGAGTTCGAGGCCAGCCTGGTCTACAGAATGAGTTCCAGAATAGCCAGGGCTGTACAGAGAAACCCTGCTTTGAAAAACAAAAACAAAATGAAAATCCTTGAAGGATAACTTGCAGTACAAATATATTTGAACAAGAAATGGGTTCCTCCTACATTGCCTGATTGATGGGAAAATTCCTGAACATGGCATTGAGACCCAGGCCCTTGAAAGTGCCTCCCTGCTCTTTTGGAATCCTCCCTCAGTAGCCCCATCCTAGGTTCAGGCCTCCCTGTGGTGGGTGGCAGAGTCCTATTCCTCTCCCTATTCTTGTGTCTCCTTCTCTCATGTCATTCTCCATCAGAATGTCTTCTTTCCCTCTGTCTGTCTGCCACATATTTGCGTGTCTTCCCCTAGAACCAGAAGGATCCCCACTACCCCTCATTACACAGTGTTTGAGTACCACAGCTTACTGATGTACCTATAAGTTCTTGCATCTTAAACGATCTTCTTCTAACTGAACCTAGAACCTGGTATGAACTAATTGCCTAAGAACTAATCATGTGGTTTGTTGAATGGATATGTAGACAGATGCCAGATAAACCTGTTTCCTTGGCTGACCATGTCTGCATCAGTGAGGGATCAATAAGAAAGGAGGTGTTTGCTTTGTCTATGAAGCACCTCAGCACCTTGAGTGCTACTTTGCCCACAAGAAGAGGCTCAACTAAATGCTTGTTGGCTTACTGACTGATGAATGAATAAAGCTAATAGGACAGCTTTTCTGTTTTACCCTCCTTGGCTCTACTGATTGCCACTGTCTACTGAGCACTTTCTGTCAATGACACTGACCAGCAATTCAGCCCTTTCTCTGATTTAGGAGCTTGGGAGCTGTAAGAGAATGTGAGTTTTAAGTGTTATTTTCAGGAGGAAAAGTTCCTGTCTTGAATATGTTGATGACACTTCATTTTCTGCTATTTTCATTCTTGGCTCACCCTTTTTCATGGGGTCTTTGGAAAGGGACAGGTGAGTGAGAGGAGGGTAGAGTGATTCTTTTTTTTTCTTTTTCTTTTTTTCATATTTAGAGAAGAGAGAAGGCACTGAGCTGTGGTGAATGAAATAGCTCTGGAGTTTTCACCCGTTCTGTGGATGGATAGTTCTTCTGCAGCTTCACAGCATGGTGGGCATCTTAAGATCAGGCATACTGAATACAGGGCAAGCCATGTGTTAGTGGTGAGCCTACCACGAGGGGGCAGAATCAGAACTGACGTTTTGTTCAATGGTTTGGTCTTGTATTAATTGCACTCTGCATGCAGTGGGCATTTAATAAATAACTAGTGAATCTGACATAAATACCTGGTAAGTTTCATCATAAAAATGGATGTAAGATTTTGGATCTTTTAAAAGAGTATTTATTGGTTTGTTTGCTTCTGTGTAAGTATATATGCACATGTGTGGTTTGGAGCTTGTGTTGTCAAATCATAGCTCCTCTCTTCATCTATTCTAAAGAAATTATGGACTATATGTGGGCTTTAAATTAAAGAATGGGGGCTGGAGAGATTGTTCAGGAGATAAGGGCACTTGCTGCTCTTGTAAAGGACCTGGGTTCAGTTCCCAGCACCCACATGGCATTTCATAACCATCTGTAATGTCAGTTCCAGAGGATCTGATGCCCTCTTCTGGCCTCTGTGAGGACAGTGCTCAGGTGGTATGCATACAGGTAAGAAGGCACACACCCCATGCATATTAAAAAAGAAAGAAAGAACCCCAAGTGTAATCTGTGGGTCAAGGGCTTAAGGAACATTCACTCTGCTTGACTGCCATCCTGCCCCTTGTATTCTATTGGCCAGGGGCTCGAGTCCTTTCCTCATCAGAAAGCAAAATCTCCACAACAGGCATAGCTCTGCTTCACTTAATATAATAAAAGGGAAAGCAAGAGAGGGTGGCTGGAGCGATGGAATAATTACAGATTTCAGTTTACAGGTAGAGAAATAACAGTTTTACTAAAAGCAGTGTTTTGTCAGTGTGTTGGTCTTACACGGACGTTAACAGGGAGCTGTGACTCCCTGGGTCATGTTAGTTTCCAAAAGCAGCAGTGAAGAGGATTAAAAGGAACCCAAATGAGCCCAAATTCTGCCTGCATTACTGTTTAGCCTAAATGAAAGTTTAGTCATCTCTGCCTCCTTTCAGCGAAAACCTTGAATCTTTAAATAAGTCACATGAAGTTTAAAAATATAAGCAAGAGCCTTTTTTGTATATTTTGGTCTAGGAGACAGATTTGACTCTAATTTGAAATTGTGTTTCATTAGGGATGCTTTCTTTTGGCTTTGGGTTTAAACGGAGGCTGTTAGACATAATTGTGTTAGCGTGGGGAGGGGTGAAGGAGGTCATGGAATGCGAACCGAATTGATGAGACGGTCTTGTTTGTATGCACACATTATCTGCGTGTGTTCATCTGTGTGCAGACGATGGCTCCATGATAATTCCTTTTAAATTGCATGCCCCCTTTTTGAGAATGGCAATGAATGTAGAGTCTTGCAAGGTCAGAAAAGACCAAATAGATGATGAGGTTGGCCAGTGCTTCCCATGTGACCTTCTGCTAATTTTACTTTGCTTCTAGAAACATGGCAGACTGGCACTCATTAAGTGTGAGTTGCTACATAGAGCTGTACTGTTGGACTGTGTGAAGTTTTCAGAAGCTAAGTTCAAGTGATACAAATTAAGAGTAAACTCAGGATAATGTTAGCCCTGGTCCTTCATATATAAAGGGCTTTAGCCATGTATGATATATCTATGTCTCTCTTTGTGTGCCTGTGTGTTCAGATACATGTGTGCACATGTGCATGTGAAAATCAGAGGTCTGCCTCAGGTGCTGTTCCTCAAGAACCATCCTCTCATGTGGCCTGGGACTTGCCAAATAGATTAGGCTTGCTGGCTAATGAGCCCCAGGAATGCACCTGTCTCTGCCTCCCCAGGGCTGGTTTTACAAATGTATACCGCCACGCCTGGCTTTTTATGTGGATTCTGGGGATCAAACTCAGGTCCTCATGGATTAAGTGGCAAGCACTTTACTGACTGATCTATCTACCTAGCCGATGTGTGTCACACAAAATCTTTAAAATAGAAAGAAATAATAGCTGTAAAGACCTGCTCATGGCTGTCAGTCATTTCCTCCTCTGGAAAAAAGATAAGACCATTTCTCTGGTTAGTTATGGTAGAGCTTGAACTTGGCGTTTCACCCGAATTCTTGAATCCTAACCCAGGTCCCGTTTTTAGACAATTGAGGAAATAAAGATGACATGAGGCAGTGTGATGTGTGGTGAGCATGAACGAGAAGTGGGCATTCCGGGGATGTGGCCTTCGCAAGCTGTGCTGAAGGCTTCCTCCATGGGGTTATCTTGTCCTTTATCATCTCTGACCATGAGAAACAGGTAGCCATTTCTTGCCAGTGCTTTCCCTTTTGTTGTGGCTGCCTGGAAGCTCCTGGCTGGTGTCCCCATGGGATCTCAACTGTTATATTAATCATCGTGAGCTTAGCACCATTGCTTCCTCTTTGCTTCAGCACTGATTAATGGCATATCTGTCCTTTCTTGTAAGTTCCTTCAACTCCTCTCTGGAGATCTAATAAGAAAGGCAGCGGATGAATGAAAAGGAAATGACTTAGAGAGAAAGGCATGTTAGCAGTGGGTCTAGCTTCTTGTCTCGGAGTAGTGATGGGGCTCTTTTGATGAGAAAATTGTCTGGTAGAAGCTCTACAGGAAGGGGGAAAGTCTTGGGTGTCCAGGCTTAAGGGTACAGTTGCCATGGAGATGAAGGAATAGGAGGACCACTGGTGGGGTTGTTTAGCACCTCTCTCACAGGCCCCACAGATCTTTGTAACAGGAACCATCATGGTCAGCCAGACGGTGTTGAACTTGTCAAGGAAGCTGGTGGTATAGCCATTTCTTCTGTAGAAGACAGTATGAGAGGAGGAGGTAACTCAAAAGACCCTAATCTCTGAGTTAAACTTCCCCCTGAATGTCATACTCCAACAGGAGACGAAGATACAGCTTATGCCCATTGTTGGAAGCATCAAGGGGTATAGACACAGTTGTCTGGGGGAGCCCCAGCAGATCCGGGAGGGGAGCCCTTGTCCTGGGCCTATCTGTGCATGAAGCTACTCTCAGTGACTTACTCTGTGTGAGGACGGTGAGCTCCCTGCCTTTCAAAACAGGTCACGTGAAATAAGTCACCTGAGTAGATTTTTGTCCATAGAAGAGATCATTTAAGCCTTCTTTCCTCTTGGAATTGTCAGGTCACAGATCCCATTATTATTTTAAATTAACTTCTGTAACTTCCGAGCTGCTGTGCAAAGGGCCTCTTAAAAATACTGAACAATTGGTCAGGGTCTTATCTGCTTCTCTTCCTGACCAGAAGGAATTGGCCATGACCTTGCAAGACTGCTATTAACATCAAGTATTCCCACCTTACCCTGTTTGTGTTATTCTTTCTTTGGGGGGAGGGGGGTTGAATTAAATGAATTTTTCAGGTTTTTCTCTTTTCTTTTTAGCTGTGTGAATGTGTGTGTGTCCCTGCATGTACAGGTGTGTGGGAAGCATGGAAGTCAGAAGTCTGTGCTCCACATCTTCCTTAGTCTTCTTGTATTTGGCTTGACCGGCCAGCATTGAAGCCTGGGGATCCTGCGGTTTTGACACCACCCCACACTAGTGCTACAGGCATTCATCTGGATTCCTGCCTTCTTATGGGGATGCTGAGGGTTTGAACTCAGGTCCTCAAACTTGCACATTGAGCACTTTTACCTGCTGAGCCATCTCCCGAGCTTCTTTTGGTAATATTTGACATGGGTGACTCTGTTGGTTCGTCACGCTTTGTGGCTTGGGCCTGTCTCAGAAGACTGGGACGCCATGTTCTCACAGTAGATTGGTTACAGCGTGTGACCCTTTGCTCCTTCTGTAGTCTAGAGGATCATTCAATATGTGGGAAAACAAAACATGAAGCCAAGCGCTCAGTGCTGGCCTCTTAATACCCCAGGTTAAACATTCCTCAGGCACCCTAAACACAATATTTACCATGCGCAAAGCTGAGCTAGGACTCTGGCTAGACTTTGCCACTTGTTATTTTAAGTTCCTTGTCAGCTCTGTAGACTGCTAGTTAAGTGCCTGTTTCTGAATTAACTGTTCTTGTTTATTCCCATTTCCTCCACATAACACCAACTGAACAAGTTGGGTTATTATAGTAAAAGAGAAAACAAAAACCTAAAGTGTGCTCTCTTTCTCTCTCTCTCTCTCTCTCTCTCTCTCTCTCTCTCTCTCACACACACACACACACACACACACACACACACTTACTGACCTATGTTATTATGAGCCGATATCATGGGTGGCCTCTACACAAAACACTTGGGCTTTGACATAAAAAAGGATAATCCTAAGCCAAGAAAGCCCCTGGTTCCTCACTCATCTTCCTGGGCCCTTCCCAGATTTCCTGATGAAAGACCTGATTTCTTCTCAACAAGTTCCATTCTTTCTTCTTCGCCCCTGATTGTCTTATGAATCGTCTGGATCTGGTACTTCATAAGCCAGCATCTGCTAGCTTCTAGCAAGGACTGGTAATCTCCATATTCCTACAGCATCTTCTTGTACCAGGCAGGCAACCCTTCTTCCTAGAGGCCAGGAGGATACCTAGAACCCACTGAGTCCAAACAGCTTAGATGTCTGTCAGGAGTTGGAAGAACCAAGCTTAAGTGGTCCTGGCCAGGGTCCACAGAGGACTGGAATCATGCTGTGCCATACACAAGGTCACTGGGTGTCATCCGCTGCCCTCCTGGTTCTCTTGGGAATGGAAATGCCCATAGCTTTGTGTGACTCAAGCAGTGACTTTTGATGGACTCACATGAATGTGTTGGAGAATTAAAAGAAGGAAATATGAAAATGGCTGGCTCAGACAAGGTGTCTGCTAGCACTGGACCTGTGGGGATCCTGGCCTGCTCGGTGCTCTAAGCTCTGAGGGGTTGCAGAGGAAATGGAATCCATTTAGTTCTCCTGTGACTGCCTCTCACCAGGAGTAGCCTGAAGAAGCTTTCCTTTGTTAAGGTGTCTGCGCCAACCTTCTGTTTTTGGCCTGTGTTTTATCACACTCCCCCTTCTCTCTGCTATTTCATTGCCTGTACCCCAACAGAGTGCCAGGTTTATTCCCTCACTGTGTGCTCACCCACTTGGGTGTCTCACCAATGTCTCAGCCTCGGCTAATACATTAGAATTTGAATAAATGTATAACAGCAGGTAGCAAGTGACTGGTGACAGGGTGACATATTGACTTAATATCTGCTGTAATGCGATATGAAGGATGTGCCTTTTGGTGTGTATTTTCATTTTAATTATTTTTTGTTGCTTTTCTTAGGCAGACACTTGTAGGCAGTTTTGAGTAATTGTCTGAAATCATTAACATGTTTATTAAATAAGGAAGCAGAGTACATTATCCAGTGAATCAATTATGTAAATGCGCAAGAGGCACAAGAAATCCATCTTTAACTGTTGCTGAGCCGCATCCATTTTCTGGAGGATTCCAGAAAGTTGCCCTATGGTGTGCGCATCAGAGAGAGGGAGGCGTATTCGAATTGCTTTCCTCTTCTCAGAGGTTTAGAGCTGCAACAATTAATTCATGGGTTAGGGGGAGGGGACACTTGTGAAGTACAGCATCTGGTAGAGATCTATGTAGACCCTTCATGTGGATGACAGCAGATGGTCAGCCGTGGGAAGCAGCACTTTCTATTGGAGGGTCTGGGCAAAATGAAAAACACCATCAGCAGAGCAGAAGAAAATGGCATCCTGCTCTGGGTCATAGCAAGGCTGTCCAGGTGAAAGATCCTCAACAGACACACATGATGTATACATATATGTCCACACACATATGCATATATAGGGACATACATATATGCATACACACATACATAGACACATGCACAGATACACATGTGCACACATGCATGCACACAGATATATTCACACCTATATACTCAAGTTTACACATGTGTACATGGAGGAACAGATGTACATGCATATACAAATATATAGACATATGTGTATGTATATCTATACATATACACACATATGTATACTCATACATGTGAACACAGAGACATTAATGAGCACATGCATACATACAGAGACACCAATGCATGTGTATATTCCCATGTACAAACACATGTGCATATATACAGACGCATGTCACATACATACAGACATACAGGCATGCACACATACACATAAGACTAATGCATATTCATATACACACATTTAAATATCCAGACAACACACACACATACATGCATGTGCAGATACAAACACACAATTGTGCACACAACAGACACAGATGCACATATATACATACATATAGATGAACACACATGCATATACACAGTCACATACATATACACATAGGCACAAAGACACACAGATACCTACATACATTTCAACCAACCTATCTTTTCTTTTTGTTACTTATAGTTACGATAGCTTCTAGTCCTGGAGAGATGGCTTGGAAGTTAAGAATGCATACTGTTTTTCCAGAGAACTGGGGTCCGATTCCTAGAACCTATCGGGCAGCTCACAACCACCTGTAACTCCAGATTCAGGAATCTGAGGCCTCTGGCCTCCAAGGCACCAGCAAACACATCCACAGACCCACACACATACATGACTAAAAGTAATAAATTAAACTTTTAAAATGGTAGTTTCTAGAAGATTCCTGCCACTTGCTCTGGTGTAATGTTTCCAGGCCTTGACTACTCCCATTGGGTGGTAGGCGTGTTAGATATTTACAAGTCCACTCCAAGTCCCTACTATTCCATAACTCAGTAGTCCCAGCTTTAGACATTTGAGAGATGCATTCTTCATTTCTCTCCATTCTGCATTTTTTGTCCACAAATTTTGTCTTTTTTCTTCCACATTGAGTTCTTGTTGCAAATGTAGGTTTCCATTATATAGCTGAATTCAATCTTTACCTAGAAACAGTGCTCCCCTAATCCTTCAGATGATGAGCAAAATATCCAGTGTGCTATAAAAACATACATAGTGAAGCAGGCATCCCTTGCCTGCCTTCCACT
This sequence comes from Bramus lutescens, assembly GCA_001685075.1. Classification (NCBI taxonomy): domain Eukaryota; kingdom Metazoa; phylum Chordata; class Mammalia; order Rodentia; family Cricetidae; genus Bramus; species Bramus lutescens. The sequence goes on along the minus strand of LOEQ01000212.1, from coordinate 449,685 downwards.
TTCGGGCTTTCAAGGTAGTCACCATTAATGGCTGTAATGTGTATTTTGGAAACGTGTGAATTCACCTAAAGGATGATGCCAGGTCAGGAGATACATGAACTTTCAGTGTGGTAGGAAGTGTCAAATGGACTTGAAAGAGTCATGTACTTCCCATCACCAAGGCAAACCAGCATGAGTGTTAGCTTTGTGTTGGCAGCCATTTTTCTTTGCTTATTCAATGGGATGCCTGGGGCTGGCTGCGAACATCTTATTGGTTGGGAACGAAGCTGAGCATGGATCTGTGTAGTATTCAGCCACTGTTTTTCTTCTGTCCACATCTTTCTAGCAGTTGTTCAAGCTGTGCACATGGGGTCCAGGCCCTTTCTTCAAGTCCAAGCTCCCATTCCCTCCTCTTGACATCAGAAGCCAACCCTCTGTCCCCTTCTGGCTGCTTCCACTAAAGACAACATCGAGTTGAATTCTCCCCTTCTTTCTGCAAGACGCCATCATCTGAGTTCTAGTCAGTGTGGGATTAGAATGGTCAAGGCCCTGTTTCCACTCTGGGATAATGCTGAGTGCCATCACAGCTCCAGAACAGCGGGGGGAGGCTACTGAGGCTTGGATGGGATTTCATCCTGATCCTTCCCTTTATATGAGTGCTGATGCTGAGAACACTGTCCAACCAATGGGCACAGTCTTCTGCAGCTCAAAAGGAGTCTTCCAGAGAGCCCCAGGTAGGACACCAACCTTCCTATTCTGACACAGAGTGGCCCAGCATGAAATGATTTAGAAGGAGTCAAGTTGTGGGTGGGTCTGCCTCTTTGTTCTGCTTTTATCTTTGTTGTTAGCATTCTTGCCTTTCAAAACTTTGAAATGCAGTGCAGATTTATCATCGCCTTTCTCCTCACATTCAATCTTTTGATTTGGTGCCTTTTGAGTTTTGTTTCTTAACTCAATAGAGTCTTCCTTGGGCTTAGATGATGATTTGGGTTTCTCTCCCCCCCCCCATCTTCTCTTTTGTTTTCTAAAGTCTTTACTTTTTACACCTAATTTGGGAGCCTGCTGGGACTTATCCTGATGTGAGACACAAGACAGGAGCTGGTATCATCCACATACATCCCATAACTGGCCGAGTGTACCAATGTACTTATTAGATAATTTATCTTTCTACCACATCTGAAATGCCTACTTTATTGCATAATAAATTTCTATATGCATTATGTCTATTTCTGAGAGATTTTTGGCTCCATTTTTCCTCATTATTGTTTCTCTAGTAACAAACTATTCTAATTATCTTAGCTTTATAGTATGTTTTAATGCCCAGTGGGGCTGATAACTCTGCACTTCAGAATTTTCCTGACTGTTCTCAAAGGTTAATTTTTCATATGCCTTTTAGAATTGATTTTTTTCCAAATTTCAAAGCATTTCTGTTGGCATTTTTATTGGAATCATGTTAGATGTGTAGAGCAGTGTGGGAGTAAATGACATTTTCATGAGGACGCTGCTCCTCTAAGAGCAATGGCTTTCCTTCCATTAATTTGTCATCCTTATGTATCTCTGTAATATTTTGATGGTTTTGTGTGTGTCAGTTGTGGGTTCCTTAAGTTCATTTCTTGAAAGTGAATGCCATTTTGCTCTTATTCAGAGTATCTTTTCTTCTGATTTTAATTTGTATTTTTATGTTAGTTCATTAACCCAGAGCTGACTCTTGTTCTAATATCTATCTCCACTCATTTTTTTCATGGACTATCTCTGGTGTTTTAGTTATAAACACACACACACACACATGCACGCCCACACGCACACTTTTGCCTCTTTTTGCCTCTTTCCAACATCTATTCTTCCTGACAATCTCCTCAGTGCACTGAGTAGTTTTAACATGGAAGGTGTCAAATTGCTGGTTTTGGTAATGATAAGACTATTTCTTATGTGGCAGCCTTGAGTTAGTGTGTGTGTGTGTGTGTTATGCATGTGTATGTGGGTATATGTGCACATGTGTGTGTATTTGTAAAAAGGCAAGAGTAGACCCTCAAGCATCATGCCTCAGGAGCCATCTACCTTGTTTCCTCAGTCAGGGTCTTACTGGCCTAGAATTTGCTGAGTTGTTTGGGCTGATTGGCCAGAGAATTGAACCCTGGACATATGACTCTCTCTGTCTCCCAGTACTGAGATTACAAGTGTAAACAACCACAACCATCTTTTTAAAAGTGCTGGAAATTCAATGCAGAACTCAGGTCCTCATGTCGGCAAGATAAACATTTAACTAACTGAGCTATGTCCCCAGCCCATCTGGGCTCATGAGATAAGGTAGTTTTTTCTTTTTCTTTTTCATATTAGAGTAGTCCAAGAGTTTTATTTATTTTAGAGTGTACTCATAGCCAACTTCCTGAATTCATTTTCTTATAAATGTTTTGCCTGCGTGCGTATCTGCACTGCATGCTTGCCTGGTGCCCATGGAAGTCAGAAGAGGGTGTCAGAGCCCCTGGAACTGGAGTCCCAGGAGGGATGAGCTGCCTTATGGTTGCTGGGAATTGAACCTGGGTCTTATTGAAGAGTGGCCAGTGCTCCTAACTGCTGAGCCGTCTTTCCACCAGCTTGCTTATTTTTATCAGATATATTTTGAGTGATTACAGACTTTCTCTTTTATTAGCCTATTGAGATAATGACTTGGGAAAGGACTATTCCTGTCTTTGGTCCTATTATCCCTGTAATTATCACCATTTGCTTGTGGAATATTATTATTGCACTTGAGAATTTTCTCTCTACTGTTTTCGAGTTAATATTTTTACATCATTATGTTTTAAGTTAGATTGATCTATCTTGATTTTTTTTCTTATGTTATTTTTGTCAGGTTTGAAACTGGAGTTTTGGCTCTTTGGGGAAAAATGCCTTGGACTTGTATGTGTTCTTTCCTAAATGCATATTCAAACATTTGTCTGTGACTCGGCATGGAGCAGCTGATGGCTGGTGTGTATTCCAAACCTCCCTGCATGGTTGTCGAGGAAAATATTTAATGACTTATAGGTAATAACTGTCAAAATTGAACCTGTCATTTTCAAGCTGCAAAGGGAAGAGAAGGGCTAAGAACTGTCTTCTGGAGTGATTGGGGGATGTCAGAATTGCTAAAAAACTGTGCAACTATCTGCTAAGAGAAGGCAGGGAGTCGTGGGACTCAGCTGAGATACTCTGGGGAGCCATTGACAAATACTTGGAGATATTTAAGGTGGCAACAATAGCAAAACAAGCAAACAAAAAAATCCCATAAAACTTTATAGATTGTCCGTATGGTGTGTAATTATTAAATGCATGTCTATGTGGCATGGACCATGAAACACATATCTTTATGGTGTGGGCCATGAAATGCACCTCAGTATGGTGTGGGCCATGAAATGAATGCATCTTGTAACATTCACGCAGTCCTTCAGTGGTAATATGCAGTTAAAGCTCTCTTAGTCCACTCCCATTTCTTTCCACCTTTGCTTGGAAGCCACCCCCATAGTTGACTTCTTGTTCTTTCTTTCTACTCAGCCCAGGGTCTATTTGGCCTCTCACCCAGGGAGGTTTCAGGATGTAACTTCCTCACCCAGGCCTCTCTTTAAGGAGATGCTTCATTGCTAAAGAAGCATTGGTCCAAAGAAAGGCCAAGTGAGGCATCCTCTCTGTGGCTCCTTGTGCATATAGCGTCCCTTGTTGATACTTAAAACCCAAAGTGGTAAAAACAAACAAACAAACAAACAAACCAACCAACCAAGGAACCAAAGTGTTGGGTAGTGATCTAGAAGGCAGCCTCGTGGGGGCTTTGAGTGTCTGGAAGAGCTTCATCTCTAACTCTGGCCACTGTGGGTTAGGCCAGTCGGATCCTTACGTAGTCAAGCCATGACACCTTTCAATTCAGCCCCAGCAATCGTATATCCCTGGAGATATTGGCTCCTTTTCCATAGTCTTAGAATTTTTCCTTTAATTTTTTTAAATACATCTTTCCGGGGCTGGAGAGAGAGAGAGAGAGAGAGAGAGAGAGAGAGAGAGAGCGCACAGTGGTTAAGAGTGTTGGTTGCTCTTTCACTGGACTCAGGTTCAATTCATAGCATCCACATGGTGGCTCACAATCATCCATTACTCCACAGGCACTGAACGTGAGTGGCAAAACATCAGTACACATGGAATAAAAATTTAAAGACAGTGCATTGTCTTCCTCCCCACTTCTTCCTTATGCTGGACTGTGAGATTAAATTGGGCCATTCCACTAATGTTTAGATTTTCTTCCTCTCTCTGGGTCTCCATGCCCTAGGCCTCAGAAATTCTGTTGCACTCTACAATCAGGACAGACAATTCCATAATAACCTGTGTACGGACGTCAAATTGCCTCAGACCCAGATTGTTCTCAAACGTTCTTTCCTCCGCATTCTAAGTTCTTGATGCCACAGTCAAGCCGTCACTAAAAATATTTGCTCCTAACATGGGTAGAAAGCCTCAGCCCTTTTGGCTAAGCCATTAGTTGCAGCATTAAGACCAAGAGTCAATAGCACACTCCTCTTCTAAGGCTGTGACTCCTCTCACATGTGAAGGCAGTGTTCTGGAAGGCAGGCAAACTCCTTGATCACGTTTTGGCTTTAAAAATAAAATGGATTTTTTTGAGGGGGGGGTCCAATTTACACTTCCCTGTTATGATGCTAACAGATAAGGGTGCTGCAAATAGAACAGAATGCAGCAGGATTTAGGGTTCTGAAAGAGGTTTCTTGTGTGAAAAACAGCTTTTCTTGACAAGCCGCTTTTCAAGGGTTTAAGCACCCTCTCTTTTCATTTATTTATTTGGTTTGAGGGAGTTAGGAAGGTGTTTGGTATATTTTGTGCTGGCAGCTCACACGTCAAAAACACAAGACTAAAAATATCCCCGAAATATGAATATACAGTAGTCTCTCCTTCCTTTCCCTGCCCCCAGAGTTCCAGTGCCACAGCCCAGGCTTGCAGAGGGCTGAGCACCGGGATAATACCACAAGGAGACCTTGCTGTCTGAGTTTCCTTTGCTTCCGTCTATAACTCCGCACTGACTGGTCCTTCCTAAGACCTAAGCCCACCTTTGATCCCTGAACCAAACCCCATACTCCTCTCTTTTTTGACGTTGGACTTCATATAGTCCAGGCTGTCCTTAAAGTCCTTGAGCTTCAGATCCTTCTTCCACGCCCTTCCCACTGGCAGGCTGGCAGGGTACGTGCCACCACTTTTCCTATGTGAAGCATATATTCCAGTTTTTCTACAAGCTTGCAGCATGTGAACAGACAGAGTATAAAAGCTGCATGTGGTGAGTCAGCTGATAACTCCAGCTCTTGGGAGACTGAAGCTCACTGGATGCTTCCTGGTCTATGTTGAGGTTCAGGTCACCTGGGATTTTATAGCAAGACTGACCCTACCTATAAAAACAAAAGTAAGCCAACCAACCAAAAAGCATGAAACTGAGCAGAGAGACTGGAAGTCCAGAGGTGGAGATGCTGTCTGATATGTGCAGGACCCTGGCTTGCTTCTTAACACTGTGGGAAGACCGAAAGGAAGGGAAACTGGCTGGGGAGCTGTCTAGCTCACTGGTACCTCCCAGCTAGGTCAGACCTATGTCTCTTCTGCTAGACTTTGCAGACACTTGGGGGACCTATTGTTTCCACTTCCATTGTTTTTTATGAAGAGGTTTAAGCAGATAGCCATTGAAGGGTCACATCTGGGAGGCGATACCAAAGGGTGTTTGATTATTGGTGTGTGTGTGTGTGTGTGTGTGTGTGCAGGGCTAAGGACAAACTTAACTATCAGACCTAAACTTTCAGTCTTGTTATTCATCATTGCTCATGTCAGGCTCCCTAGCCCTGGGGCCTTATCCTGCCTCTACCTCCCGTTTCACTGCAGATGTGTGGGGATTACAGAGAGAGGATCCAGGAACCTTCACGCCAGTGCTCACACTCGAGGGCAGTCATTTTGCCTACCCCCTTACCTGTCAACCTCCTCATATCTTCTGCTGGATCAGAAACTGGATCTGTAAGGATGAGCTGACTTCCCAGGGGAAAGTATACATTTCACACACCTATATCACATGTTAGTCTGTTAAGTAGCAGGCAGCATAGTTCTTTAACTTACTTTAAAAAACATTTGTGCCAAAAGACACTAAGGGAACGATGGTGCTTCTGGAGATGTTCTGCTCTGTGCTTAGCTTTCTGCCCAAATATAAAGTAAGCAAAACCAGGCCCAGCTTTTCTTCCTTGGCCTCTGCATTTGGAAACACGAGGGGACATTGTAAGAATGAGACAATCGACATGGTTGGGGGAAATTTTCTCTCGCCTAAACTGTCTTATGTGTATGAATGTTTTATCTCCGTGTATGTCTGTGTACTACACATGTGTCTGGTGCCCTTGGAGGCCCTGGAGCTAGTGGTTACAGATGATCTGTAACAACAATTGCATGAATTTAAGAGATTAAGGGGGAGATGCATGGGAGAGGTTGGAGTGAGGAGAGGAAAGGGGAAATGATGTCATTATATTATGATTTCAAAAACTAAAAAAAATTATTATAAAAAACATGAAAAAACCCTCAGTTTGGCATTGTAGACTCAGTGTACTGTAAATGTATGTGCATACCAGTGGTTACATTTATAGCAAAACAACTGAGAATATGCAAATGAAGTCTACCAAGTGCCAAATGGTGGCCTCCAGCCCCCAGCAGAACTCTCTGGAGTGGGAAGAGCTTCCAGTAAGGTAGCATTCTTCCCAGACCTCATCTCCTTAGCTCTATTTTATATTGTGAATGTTTTATGTATATGAATGTTTTGCCTGATGTATGTCTGGGTACCACATGCGTGCTTGGTGCCCTCAGAAGCCAAAAGAGGGCATCAGATCCACTTGAAGTTGCTGTGAACTGCCTGATGAGGGTGCTAGGACTTGAATACACGTCCTCTACAGGAGCAGCAAATAAATGCTCGTAAGCTACTGATCTGTCTCCATAGCCCCTTGAGTTCTAATTTTAAAGAAAACCTGAGGGATGGAACTAGAATTTCTGGGCAAAGAAAGCTTTCTAATTTTTTTATTGTAATTTGTTTGTTTGATTTTTTCCCCTTTGAGATAGAGTCTCACATATCTTAGTCCAGGTTGGCTTCAAACTCACCACAGTCCTGTTGCAGCCTTTCAAATGCTAGGATGCAAGGTGTGAGCCTCCACACCCTGCTCTTCTGATTGGGGAATCCTTCTCACCAATAAGATATTAGCCTTGCTCCATCCACAGGTCCCCAAGACAGGAGGGCAGGGACATGTTGGTGTATAGTCGGGTTTGGGGTCCCATTAAGAGGCTAGGAATACAGGGTTCATCAGAAGGATCCCCTGTAAAAAGAGCTGTGTGAGCCTCTGCAATGCTCTGTTATCCTCAGTGATGATACAGTCACGTAAAACCACAGGTGACCATTCAGCTGCTAATTTGAAGGAGTCCTGGTTTAACTCTGCCAAGAGTTCCTCAACTAAAACCTCCAAAAGCTTTCTATAAAAATATCAAAGAAATCATCATGTGAACCCCCTTTCCTTTTGTCCAAGGCTAATGCTCAAGAATTCATTACTTTACATTCATTTATTTTCTGTTGTTTTACTTTTGTTTTGCAAAAAAGTAAAATATCTGGCTCTTTTCATACAAAGTAGACTGGCTCCTCAATTCTCTTATGTTAGGTATGCATTCCCCATACTGTGTTGCATGGGACCCTGGAGATGGGTGCATCATTCATGATGCTATAGTTTTTCTGAGTTCAGGGTGGTACATCTGCTGTATCTCCACTTGTGCTTTCTTGGTGCTTCTTGGCATGTTAAAGGAAGACCTTTATAGTTTACAAAGCCCAACCCTACAGCTTTGTTAAGCCCAGCGTTATCTGAACGTTTTGTGTGTGTGTGTGTGTGTGTGTGTGTGTGTGTGCATGCACACGTTCTGTGTAGCATCTTGGGTGCCCTGAGTTTCTGTAGAATGTAGCCAAGACTGCACAGAGCAAGGCCCTCGCGTTTTGCATGATCACAGATTTCTGTGCTTGGGAGGTGTTCTGCTAATGGTGGTTTGAAGGGACTTGGTCGGGGCTTGAAAGGACTTGGATTTCTTGAAGTATAAGAAACCTCACACACATCATCAAAAAGATTTCCAGAGGTCCCTCTTTTAGCAGACAAGCCTTGCACACTGGGCCTTTTCTGGGTGGTTCTCTTTCCCTGGGGGCTCACGCTGGCCAACCTGCAGCAGATGAGTTTCTGTGTGTATGAAGTCTGCTCTCTGAAAATTGTTATTCACAGCTCATTCAGCACATGTAGAACCATCGAGCTCCATCCCACGTCTGTGTGAGTCACTTTTTAAAGTACTTCTTAAAAAAAAGGAACTGTCTCATGCACATAGATAATTAGAGAGGGGGGAAAACAAGTAAAAATAAATCATGTTGTTGAATTTAAAAACCCAAATGAATCTTAAATACCAAATACATATGTTTCTCACTTTCTTGGCTCACCAAGAACTTACCACCTTTGCTCTGGTCCTGTTCCAAGCATGGGTGTTAGCAATTTCCTTTAACCATAAAAGCCAATGATTTGGAAATAGCTTGCCAAAATAAAGGTAATATCGTATTCAATTTCCCAAATTACTCAATATATATAAAGTGCAGAGAAGTCTGCTGCAGGCCTGTGCTGCAGGTTAACAGCCTCTTGCATGTCTCTTTCTAGGCTAATTAACTTATCTTGATGGACAATGGCTTCCCAATTTATATGGTTCTCCTTGAATGTTGCCGCCCAAGAAATGGGATGCCTAACGTTATTCATTATGTTTGAGTGCATTTACTGATTGATATTTATATTAGAATGATCAACTTATTATTACCTATTATTTTATCATTACATTTAATGCATTAAATGTGCAATTTTATAGCTATCCATTACTACATTAATTTAATGCAATGAAAATTGATTGTTCAGCAAGCATGGCATGCACGTATAAGCATACATTTCAAATTTTAAACTGCTAAATTCAGTTTAGCTCTCTTCTGAGAGGTGGTTCTCTGTTTGTTTCAATGTAAGATCATATGTCTTTTCTGAGTCCAGTGTCATTAGGTACCCATTGCCTGATCCACTGGCCAGTTACATGTATTACTGTACCTCAGTACACCCCGACTTCTCCCCACCCCATTATTCTAACTGGCTTGCTCTCTACTTTCCTGGTGTCATTCAAGGAAGCTTTGCACAGGAGTTAGATGTCTAGCTGCATGGTTTTAGGATTTTCTGTAGGGGAGAGAGAGAGAGAGAGAGAGAGAGAGAGAGAGAGGGAGAGAGAGAGAGAAAGAGAGAGGGAGAGAGTTTTAAGGTGGCAATACAAATCTGTGACATTACAAATGAGAGAATAGCATTCAAGCATGAGCCAAATCTCTCACACTTGGATATTACTTTCACCCTTTGGGGAACAAGCCAGGCCTCATCAGTAGGCTGTGTCTGCACTTGCTGTAAGTGGAAAATATCGTATTGTTCCTCCAAAGTTATGTTAGAAACAGGTAACAGTAAAAAACTTTGCTAAAGCTAACATTTAACAGGAACATTTGGCAAAACCAAAACAATATCAAGAAGAAAAATACTTTGTATTGACATTAAAAAAAAAGAGGCAGGTGCCTACATTTTGTGCTTTTTAAAGACTTCTGCTTACATCTTCAGCAACAGCCTGCTCACAAAATAATATACAATGCCACAGAGCTCTGGGGCTAAGGTCAGCAAGCCCCACCATGAGGGCTGCTGGCCCTTTGGGGACTGGGGACTTTGACCATGGTGGGCTTGGTCTACTTCACTGAAGATTAAAAAGAAATGAAGACGCTATTTTTAAAGATGAATTTTAGTTTTTTAAAATATGTATGCATGTTTTGTGTGTGGATATGCCATGTCTCTCTGAGTGTGTCTGCCTTCTAAAGTCAGAAGAGCTTGTCAGATCCCCTGGAGCTGGAGATGTAGGTACGAGCCACCTGATGTGGGTGCTGGGAACTGAATTCCAAACTCTTAGGAGAGCAACAGAAGCTCTCTTAATTGCTGGGTCATCTCTGAACCCAAGATACCATTTGAATCTTTTCTTTTTATTCACTAGATATTAAATTTGAGCAAAATAATGTTGCCTCCTCTTACTGTTTAATGAATTCTACCTATATTCGGGGACTTTGTAACCAAATGGCTCTTCATTAATCTTTCAGTGTCTTATGGTCCGGGCATGGTCCTGTTGTTCTTTGAGTCATTGTCAGTTCCTCTATGGTGTTTCCATCTTTAAAAAGTAGCTTGTTAGTGGGATCAACTAAGCAGAGTTCATGGGGGCTCACAGAGACAAAACAGCACTCATGGAGCCTGCATGGATCTGCACTAGGTCTTCCGTATGTGGTTTTGTTTGTTGGCTTGGTGTTTGGGGAGGACTCTTGATAGTGGGAGTGGAGGTGTTTCTGACTCTTTTGCCTGCTCTTCAAACGCCTTTCCTCCTACTGGGTTCCCTCACCCAGCCTTGGTGTGAGGGTTTGTGCCGGGTCTTATTGTATCCTGTGCCAAGTTCAGTTGATATCCCTAAGAGGCCTGCTCTTTTCTCAGGGAAGACAGGGGTGAGGAGGGAGTGGATTTTGGGGGAAAGGGAGGTGGGGGTAACTGGAAGGAGTGAAGGGTGGGGAAGTTTGGTCAGGATATATTGTGTGAGAGAAGAAAAAAGGTAGCTGATTATTAACCCAGACTTGGCTTCTTATGCACTCTGAAATCCAAGGACAGGGCTGAGCTACTTCATACCTAATAAGAGAGCAAATCCATATCTGGTTAAATATGTATTCAAAGCTACTTTCAAAAGCAGACAAGATTTTGATGTGCATTTCTTGATAGTAGACAATTTTCCCATTATTGTTCTTAATGACTCAACTATTAGAGAGAAAATAGCTTCCACAATGTGTTGATTGGAACGTTTTAGGACAGTGGTTGTTTGGATGGCTCTATATATCTTTAGAATGGAGCTCATAGAGGACTGGAGAGTGAGAGAAGGGAGTCTCGATAACAATGGGTACCTGCTCTCCTGAAAGTTAAGATGACACTGAAATGTCCCAAAGTGTGCTGCCACACACATCTGAGCCTAGCTTGGGAACCACTAGAGGGTCCAAGCACAGCCAAACCATGCCTGAGACTTGAAAATTACACTGTGTTCACTCTATATATTTCTTGATCTCAAACATGGACCATCTGATAGGTTTCTATTATTCCTTTTTTTTTTTTGCATGGTAGCCCATATGAGGAGGTTCTATTGAACTTGTCCCTATTGTCTAAATTGGTAAGGACAACTGACCAGGTCTCTTCCTCAAGAGGGCACCAGATCTCATTACAGATGGTTGTGAGCCACCATGTGGCTCCTGGAAATTGAACTCAGGACCTTTAGAAGAGCAGGCAGTGCTCTTAACCACTGAGCCATGTCTCCAGCTGAATCTTAGCTTATTCATGGCTGAATGGTAACTAGAACTGAGAGATGCTTCATTCCTCATGTCCCTCTCCTTGCTCCTGCCTGATGGAGTTTGTTGAGTACTGTATGAACTAACTAGGGCCCAGGCACAGACAATGCCACTACATGCTGGTCACTTTCAAACCTGAGTGCTGTAGAATCGTGGTCTTTCTTAAGACCAGCCTAGAAGTTCTTGCATAACTAAAGACAGCTGCTCAAGACAGGTCACATAGTGCATCCATCCGTCCCATAGACCATCAATAGGACCTAAAATACAGGCTGGCTCATTGTGGATGCCAAGTGCAAGGTCTCATGCTGGATGGAAAATGCTCCGGATGCTTTCTTAGTAATTCGGTTACTAAACCAGCGATCCTCCTGCCCAGGCCTGCAACAAATCATCTGTAGCATGAAAAAAGCCAGACTGTGGCTTTACCAAGCACACTTGGCCTTTCCTTCCAGAAGTCCTTTGGTGAGATATTAACGAGACTGGGAAGCCTGGGTGTAAAGTGTGACACTGAGATTTATCTTTATTGCTTCTACAGATGAGTGTAGGAGAAGGGTAGGCGTTGAAGGAGTTAGGCGATGGAGCCTAAGCCATGCTCCAGGATGGAACTGAAAAGGAGCCTTGCATGTGACACCAGGGGAGCCAGTAAGTTTCATCACACGGCTGGATTATAAAATAGAAGAGTTTATAGAGTGACCCCATCCGTGTATGTGGTCTTGGCTGAGAGGCCCTTCAGGAGCCACTGAACATCTTGTCTGCCCCTGCCCACCCTGGCATCGGACTAGTGACCTGCTCCCTCTCCTGACCTTGCCTGACACTACAGACTGATTTATGCTCTCTAGGTTGTTGGCATAGATGTTTTGGGCTACAGGTCATTTTTAGTTTGTTTTATTTTTGCCATAGGAAGGTTATGTGAACTGAGAAAAAGGGTACATTTAATCTTTTTCCTTAACTTACTACCATGGTCCCCTTATGTCTAACAAAAGTAATACCTGCACATTTGTTGGAAGTTTATGAAGCTATTGTGGGGACATTAACAGTTACTGTGGAAAGCCATGTGCTCTTACTGGACATATTTTTTCTTTCTTTTTTTTTTAATTTTGTGAAAGAAAGCCCTTCTTGGGCATAATGACCAAAGCTGTTGTCCCATTATGTCCTCTGCTGTTTCTAGCCTGTGTTATGGAGAGTCCTCCTTTGGGGGCACATTCAGTTATCATGAAACTATTATGTTGCCATAGTTGGATGCAGCTAATAAAAAGCGGGCTATTTTTATTTACTGCCAGATTGCATGGGCGTTGGTGTTTTGTTTTTCTCCAAAGAGGTATAGAACAGGAGGGGTTTGTTTGTTTATTTGTTGTTGTTTTGTTTTTGCGGTGGGAGGGAGTTAGTTCTTTGTATTTATAAAATTGGCGAAGTCTGAAACAGCTCATATTTATACAGGTCAGTCATCTAAATGTACTGAGTGAATGATGCTGCCCAACATGTGGGATGGGTTCCCTGCCTGCCTTGTAGTTTTACCTTAGTTCTAATGCAGAGGCAAAGTGGTTTAGCCTGCTTGCCCTCTGACAGGGGTCCTGTCATCACCAACGTTGAAAGAACCGGAAAGGAAATCCTATTTGTGCTTATAATTGCTAAGGAACAAGTCCTGAGTTATTGCACCTCCAAGTTGTTGGTGGGTTTTTTTGAATTGTAATTATAGTGTGTTGAAATTTATGTGTTCATTATTCATCTTTTGACATTATTTATCAGACTATCATGAGATTGCTAATTAAAAATAAAATTAGAAAGAAGGAAAACAGTCAGAATGAACATAATCGATGGCTTTCAAATCGAGAAAAGGGTGATTTATATTTTCTTGACTGTGGAAGGAAGATTTAGAAGCAAGACGGCAGTCTAGCAGGTGAAGATGCTTTGCTGAATGGTCCTCTCTTGTCTTGATGGGGGTCAGGGTGTATTGATCACCCAAACTTCCACAATGGGAAATTAATATTTTAATAATTTTCTCGTTGGCACGTGTAGAGAGCAGCATTTAATGTGATTATGCTTTAGGGAAATTGAGATGAATTAAATGTGTTTTTCTGGAATGGCAGAGTTTTTGTAAATCACTCTCAATTACTCATTTCAATGAGTGTGTGCTCTCATTTTATACCAAGAATAGACAGATTAAGAAGTGAATTCCCCCCTTTTAAAAGCTCCAATACAAATCTGATTCCCACTTTCAAAAGAGAAGGATGAGAGGAAGGAGGAAAAGAGGGAAGAGGGAGAGAGAGACACACAAGAGAAGAAGGGAGGGAGGGAGGGAGGGAGNGGGAGGGAGAGAGGGAGGGAGGAGGGAGAGAGCAAGGCAGTAGGGAGTGATCAGAGAGTATGCATCCCATATATGTCAAAAGTCCCCTGGGTCACAGCATCTACCCCCAGTTCTAGTTCAGGACTGGTTTTCTGAATGGAATCTGCGCTGTCTGTGGATGGTAACATTTTAAAACCAGCCAGGAGACTCGAGAGCCTTCCTGGATATGGCTCAGTATCGTTTCTCAGAGGTTAGGCATCTCTCTCCTCTACCCAACTGCGCAGCAGGCTCAGTTCAGAAGTCAAGCTGAAATGTTGACTCCTTTCCTGGAGACTGATAGATTAGACAGAGTGACTGCAGTGTGGTCTAACCGAGAGTGAGGCTTTCTGGTGAGGGACCATAGCCCTTGTGCTCTCCTGAGTCCATCCCCAGCATTTCTGGTGACTGCAGTGGTCAGAACTCCCTATATTCTCCTTGAGTGCATCCCCACCAAGCCATCCTCCCTATGCCCCGATATGCAAGCAAGTAACTTCTAAAGAGACTGTAGATGTTCCCCAGGGAAACCCTGTGTCATCTTGCCCTAGCAAGTGCGGCTTCAGTTACCCAGAAGTCTTTTGGACAATGATTCCCGGTTTAAACAATTTGGAAATTTGCAAAATAGCAACTGATTGAATTTTAATCGATAGGGCCCATTAAAGATTGGTTTGTTCTTTCTGCATTTTGAGCAGGAACAGACTACCCATCAACTTATTGAAATGGGCTCCCATGAAAGGAAAGAGCCAGGAATGTCAGTGATTGTCAAGGGTACAGGTGATGACCAGAGAGAACCTTTGCCAATGGTAGCACCCACTTGGAGTGTGAAAACCCATCCTAAGGATATCTGTATTTTGCCTAACTGCTATGGAGTTGTAGTGGAGACTCTGAATGGCACATGTGTGCTGCTCACGGCATTTGCATACATGCAGGATTAGGAATGCTTCTCTGTTTGACACAGAGGATCCGGGCTTCGCTATTGTGGAAGAACTATTTGCGAAACATAACTGGGTGTTAGCGACAATGGGATGACTGTGAAGAATGACATCAGCCTCCTTCCCCCTTAGTTATGAATTCTCCTTCACTGCCTCTTCTTTATCGTCTTCCTCTTCCTCTTCCTTCCCTTCCACTTCATCCTCCTCCCCATGTTTCTCAGCACTCAATTGTACACACTTTCAAACACAAAGAATTGAAAGAAATTACAGGGCAAGCCATTCTCGAGTATATTTTAGCAATGATCATGCCAACAGCAACTTCAGGTACTCAGTGCTTAGGCTCCAAGCTCTATGCCAAATGCTTTACCTGTCTTGTCTTCAGTTAATCCTCAGTCACTTTATGCTGAGATATGTTTATCTCCATTTTACAGAGAAAGAAACCAAAGTTGAAAGAGAGTAAATTGCTTCCTTGGAACATTTTTAGCAACTAACTGGTAAGAACATAAATAAAACCCAGGTTTCATAAACAGCAATCTCCAAACCCACCATTGAAGTATTCTGTTTGGATCCTGATCCTGATCCCTGGGCTTTTCTTAATTTCTACCTTCAAAATGTGCTTGTTAGAGAGCTTCATGCCTCCTGTGGTTCTCAAATTACATGCATCCAAACAACGTCATAAGCCACAAGATGTGAATTTGTCACATGCCTTCCAAAGCAAGCTTGAGTGACCTGCGTTTTATGAAGTGATGGCCATCGCGTTATTGTGCCAAGGCTATTATATCTGATGTATTTACACATCCTTAGACCAGTGAGCTGTGGAATCCACAGGCAGTAGAGAGACTCTTTAGGCAATAAACACGGAGGGGGCAAATGGGCCGTGGTGTGCACCTTTAATCCCAGCACTTCAGAGGCAGAGGCAGAGGCAGGCAGATATCTATGAGTTTGAGGCCAGCCTGGTCTCCAAAGTAAGTTCCAGGACAGCCAAGGATACACAGAGAAACCCTGTCTCAAAAAACAAAGAGAACCAAGGAGGCGTCTAAGAATACCGGGTCCCCTTCTTTCTCCCATCCATTCCCTTTTGTCTTCTTTTAATTCTTCCCAATGAGCAGAAACTAAGTGTGCAGCACAAGTTTCCCATGGTTCAGAGAGACTGGGATGATGGAATGCCCGAGAAGCCTTCTTAGCTCACGGTGGGTCACCTACTAGGTTGGACTCCTCCCCCCCACCCTCCCTCCCCGCTGTGCACCCTATAGGAGATGGAGGAGAAGCAGTGACCAGTCTCCAAGTTGTTCTGCCCCCAATCTGAGTCTCCTTAAGTTGCAGACAAGATCTCTCAAGGTTAGAAGCTCAAGGTGAGACACCAGGCAGGTGCAGACAGGGGTTTTCTCTCTCTGTGTCTGCCTGTCTGTCTCTGTCTGTCTTTCTCTGTCTCTGTCTCTCTCT
>LOEQ01000212.1:408162-433431 GCA_001685075.1 Bramus lutescens | reverse complement strand
TCTCTCTCTCTCTCTCTCTCTCTCTCTCTCTCTCTCTCTCTCTCTCTGTCCTTCAGTGTTTCCTAAAGCCTTGGGACCTTAGGGAAGTGCCCAGAACTTTGCATTTTTTTTTACTCACTTGCTAGTTCCCCACCCTGTACCTCCATGACTGGTTGTACAGCCAAAAGCCTTATGGATGCGAAGCCTGTGGTCACTGCACGTCACACTTTCTCTTTGCTTTCCCCCTTATTTTCCCCTCCCTCACTCCCTTCCTTTTTTCTTCCCTCCCCATATCATTCCTTTCTTCTGTAGAGAAGGGGATTTAATTTAGGGACCCATACATTGTGAGCAAGCACTCAGTCACTGAGCTGCATCCCTAACTCTCACATTGTACACTTTTTTTTTGCCTTTGTTTTTATTTGGTGCACACGAGTGTGTCCACGTGTCGGCCTATGTGTGGGGATGCCCATGTGGCAGGCAAAGATGTATCTTCAGGATTCTCTATTTCCATCATGTGGGTCCTAAGGGTCAAACTCAAGTCCTCCGTCTTGGTGGCAGGTACCTTTATCTGCTGAGTCTCCTCACTGGCTCCCACGGTTTTGAATGGCAGAAGATTCATGATATAATCTTTACCCTGGAGTGCATTTGCTGCAGTGTTGTGCAATGGTTGCCGCTCGCTGTCTGTGTCCAGAAATGTTCATCCCCTGAACAGAAAACCTGAGCCCTGCAGTGTCTCCTCTGTAATCCCTGACTCAGTCCCTGCAGCTACCCTTCTCCTTTCTGTCTATAGATTTGGTTGTTCATGTATTTCCTACAAATGAAGTAGTATATGACATATCTTGTGTCTGGCTTCTTTTTCTTGCAATGTTTTCTAGAAAACAATGCCTTTTAAAATCGGCAGGTACTCCATTGTATCTCCCTCCCTCCCTCCCTCCTTCCCTTCCTCTTATGTCCACATTCCCCTTCCCTCCTCCTTTTCTTTAAATCAGCAGTGGTACCCAATTTCTTCACTTCTTGACATGTCATACCTAGGAGGTCAGTCTCTAGAAGTAAGGAAAGCCCCTTCAAAACAGGAGTCAAATAAAGAGTAGCTGTATTTCCCCCCGCCTTGTACACTCTCCAGATGCAGGTTTTGATTTTCTGCCCAGCTGGAAAGTCATTTAGTGTTAAGGAGACGTGCAAATTCCTAAATTATTCATCTGAAATTCTTTTTAGCTCTTTTAATTCGTGACACTGAGTTATTATTTTGTAAAAGGCTAAGGGCATGCATGAAAGGGAAGGAGCCAAGGCCAACCCATGCTGTTATAGAGGGGACAGGTTCCTGTGTGCCACCTAAGCTATGTGTGGAGCAGGATGAGCCATCCCTCTACCAGACCGCCTTTATCGCCTCACTTTCTGGCTCTCGGGGTGTTGGATCATGCCCATCCCTTGTGACCACCATTTTCCCCGGGGAAATCCTTAGATAGCCTTGTCCCTTCTATGTGTGTGTGTGTGTGTGTGTGTGTGTGTGTGTGTGTTCACACGTGTCCCTGCAATCAAAATCTGGAGGAAGCATCTCAGCCCTTCCTCAAAGCCAGAAAGACAAAAGAGTTTCTGGGACCAAATCAATGGCACACCCCAGGAATTCGCGCTCCCAGTGTCCCTGAGTTATCAGCCATAATCAGCAGCCTACTAGGTCTGTGCTTGTGGTATCTGTAATTATATTCATTTGTATGGATGCCCAGGGAATTCTACTGACTGGCCCCTTAAGTGCTTAACCGCAAACAAGAGCTTGCTTGAATTACAGCATCATTTGGGGTCTTGCACATTTCAAGGGACTGATCTTAAGTGTATATACTGTATGTGTGTGCATGTGTGCATGTCACTTGCAACTTTAAAAATGAAAGGAAATAATTCTCAGTCTTGTAACCATTTTTTACATGATGTTTTCCAAATAGAACTCTGTGAGGAAGCACACACAACACACACACACAGAGGGGAGGGGAGCACAATTATGATCTAGGGGAAATCATGAATCCATCCAACTTGAGTGGCAAGATCTGTAAGCTGACTGCTGGTTTTATATTTCAGTGTGATACCAAAACCATTTTCCCTCCCTTTCTTATCCCCCCTTTTTGTTTCTTCCAGATCTAGAACCTTATAGGTAAGCCTCTTCCAGTGGCTTCATAATTAGGTAGATTAATTAACACCTGTCTTTGGTTATAAGAAGTAGGTGTACATGGTGTGGACTCATAGTCCATGCCAGACACTTGAAACAAAACCATGGGATTCCTACGGCTGGCCTGTAGACATTTGTATAAATTAAAACCATCCAGAGCCAGCCCAAGGCCTGTGTGCTCTCTTGAGAGCTGGGCAGGTGCAGGGAGCTGCACTGACGATTTTGTCCGGCTCACAGTGATAAACATGCTAAGGACAACTGTTAGAAAATCGTGGAAACCGGAGCTCTATTGTGGAAATGTTCTGTCAAATTAAAGGAAATCAACTTAAATACCAGCCGTGCATTTCTTCTAGATGGGTAACAAGAAGGAGAACAGTGGGTCATCAGACACCCCGCTCCTTTAAGAAGGTTGTTTATTTGATTTGTAGCTAGTATAAGGAAAGAAAAGCTTTGGGCTGAGGAGCAGACTGCCTATTTATTTGTTCCTTTGTTTGTTTATTTACAGACGCGGATCCCCTTTAAGCTTTAACTCCTTCTGTAGCCAAGGTTGAGGATGAACTTCTGATCCTCCTGCCTCTACCTCCTGAGTTCCTAGGATTAAAGGTGTGTACACCTATCTGTGGGCTACACCCATAACCCAGAGGAACTGCCTGCTTCTTTGCATAGCACCTACTAATCATTTCAAGTCAATCAAACTTCAAATCATTTGAACAGGGGGCCTAAAAGATGTGAAGGCTGCAATGTGGCATTCCTCATAACCCTGTGATCTCTAACGCCAGAGAAACCGACCTCCCAAATATCTCCAGATTCAGGAATATGTTTGTTTAATAATCTTCAAGAGGTCTTCGTATTCCTCACATGACATCTTCCAAAATAAATTCATAATAGCATTATTAAAGTCACTCCAGCATGTGACATGAATCCAATCATTTTCCTCTTGGAGACAGGCTACCAAGCATTGTTTAATACACACTTAAGGTCAGGGGGCACAGCCAGAAGTACACGTGGAAGCAGTTTGAAGACTGTGACACACTGCCTTTCCAACGAGGTCCCCTGCTGGATGGTTTCTGAGTAGGTGTCTAATATAGTAATATGTTTATAATTGGATTTTAATTGCTATTAGATTTTAGTGTGTGTGTGTGTGTTTCGGTTTGCTGCTACCAGAAGGACAATGCTCCAAATGAAATTATACAGTACCTCTCCCAGGGCAATTTTTTCTCTGCCAAAAATATATTGGAAGAATAAAGCACACACAGTGTTGTTGCTTGCCTTAGTTTATTAATTTAACACCCAAAGTCGCTTTAATTGTTCGTGTTCGCTTTTCTCCGTGGCTCACCCCAGCTGCACAGGTTTGGGGGCAAAGTGTGGGCAGTGTGTCATGGAGTCCCAGGAAATGTTGCTGTGTCCCGAAGTCTTACTTCCGTCATCTGTAAAATGGGGCAGGCACTCTCACCTAGCATGGAGGGTAATCTGATGATTAGTTAGGTAGCTACTAGTTTAAGACGCTTAACAGATCTGCCTCTAGAGCAGGTGATAAGACACAAATGCCTCAATTATTGATAATCCCACAAGTATCAGACTTCCCAGTCTTCCTGTATCACTTTGAAATAAATGACATAAGGGGTGGGGTTGGGTTTACAGAGGACCGGAGAACTTTGCTAGCATGAGCAGGGGCTGACTTTGCTCCCTAGGGTTGCATACATGGTTCAGGTAATCCCAGCACTCCAGAGGTGGCAGGAGAAGTGGAATTAACAAGGTCACTTTTGACTGCATAGTGAATTTGAAAGTGGCCTGGGTTATACGAGAATCCTCTCTCTCTCTGTCTCTCTGTCTCTGTCTCTCTCTCTCTCCCTCCCTCCCTCCCTCTTTCTCTCTCTTACTTTCAAACATACATAGTCATACACACAAGATTCAAGTAAAAAACTAAGTAAATAATAAGAGATAGGAGAGTATAAGGAAAATGAGGTGATGATAAGGCGCAGAACGTGTTAGTGCACAGCACAGTGACTGTAACTGATAATAATGTATTTTGAATACAATCATTGCTACAATAGATTTTAATGACCTCACTGCCAAAATAATTATATAAATAGTGTATGTGTGTGTGAAGTGATGGGCATGCTAATTAGCTTTATTCCATTATTTTACAGCATGTAAATATGTCAAAACATGATGCTGTACACTGAGCATATGTATTGTTGATATTTCTGTAAAGCTGGAGGAGTCGTTTGAGAGGACCTGGGGTTTCCAGGTATGGCTGCTGACTGAAGGGCACTCATATTAGCCAAGGGCAACGTCTTATGTCCCCAGCAGAAATGCTGTCAAAAGACAAGTAACCAGACATCGAGTGCACAGCTGCACATCTATAATTTCATGTAATAGGAGGTTTCAAAGAGATCCCTGCGTTAATCCTTGCGTCAACTGGTGTTATCCTATGGCTTTAAAAGCAGATATTCCCCCAACTGTTTAAATGTACTCATTTTTAAAAATGCACACTCATGAAACTGAGGTTATTTCAGTTAAAAAGCATAGGGGCTGGAGAAGTTGCTCAGAGGTTGAGAGCACTTGCTGCTTTTGCAGAGGACCAGGGTTTGCTTCCCAGTATCCACATGGTGTCTCACAACTATCTGTAACTCCAGTTCCTGGGGATCCATTGCCCTCTTTTGGACTCCACAGACATTGCACCCACATGGTATATACATATACAGGCACACAAATATAACATAAACATAAAATGCAAAAATAAAATTAGTACCATTTTATATAGGGCCTCTGTTAGAAATAGTGTTTTGGGTTCATTCTTGCTAGCAAGTCTGTTTGCGTGGTGGTGGTTCCGTGCATGCGTACCGCTGTGTGAGTTTGGAAGTCAGGGGACAACATTGCGTCTTGAATCCCATCAAGCACTGTATGCAGGCAAGCAGGCCCAGGAGCTTGCATGGAACTTCCTGTCTTCTCTTTCCATCTTTGTAGGAGCACTTGGATGGCAATGTGTTCCTGCAGCCACATTTTTTATGTGGCCTCTGGGGATTCTAATCATGTCCTCATGCTTCTGTGGCAAGAACTTTACACACTGACCCATCCTTTTAGCTCTCTGACTTAACACTGGAAGGATAGATCCCCCCCCCGCAAAAAATCACAGTATTATTTACTAAACAAAACAATTAGAAGCAAGGGTGATCTTTTTAAAGAATGAATCCATTCATAGGAAAAAATAATTGAAAGTATATAATAAATTTACTTTTGTTATCTAAGTTTCTTCAAAGGAAGGAGATATTTAGGATGAAATCTCACCTTAAAGTGTCCCGCGTAACCTGCTGATCACGGTGGATTCGAGCTGAAATCAGCATGCATTTAACATTAGATCACCCATCTGTGTCGACTCTTTTGAACAGTAGTGATGCTCCTGTGAGAACCCCAGCAGGGACGCACTCTGGGGTTGCAGAAGAGCAGAATTCTAACCTCTCATGAGCTGAACAGCCGCACCAACCCGGGTCTGTAGACTCATCAATACCAAGGACAGTAAAAAGGAAAACTCACTCAGCTGCTCAGCTGCTATCAGTACGGGGGAGACTAGTGTCAGGATTTGTGGTGTCCTACCCCTTTTGCCCCCCTAAGATGGCGGGTCGCTTAACACTATGGTAATTGGCTTTTGATAGGAATATTAATGTGAAGAGAAGCAAAATGTGACATTTAATGGATCAAAAAAATAGGGCCAGTCTTACATTTTACAGCCAATTTGATTTCATTCTACCATAGCAGGAAAAGTTGTCAATGCTAAAAAAAACCTGAAAAGAACAAAATTCTTTTGATCCCTCCAAGAAAAACCACACACTTCCCCCTCCTTCTCCTGCAGGGGTAAATGAGGACAGATTTTCTGATGGGAGATAATGGGGGTGATAATAGCCTAAAAGCTACAAAAAATGGTTTGGGAAATATAATGGGATACGAAAGGGTTCCGGTTATAGCTTTGTGAGTTTGTCTGGAAGGCTAGCCAAACTCCAATGAACTGTACCTTCTTATCAGATGGGGAAACTGAGGCCCAGAGCCTGGCTCGGTCCTGTTTAAGTTACTTACAAGGCTCCTAGGCAGCAAGGGGTGGGCTGGAGTGGAGTTCCATTATGATCAGGTAAGATGTGAGCAGTAAAGGCGTTAGAGAAAGGTTATGAGAAAAATAAAACAAAGAAGAACGGGTTGAATCCAGACAAGATGTGACTATTAAAGAATTGCCCATAGCAGAAACAATAAAGTGATTCTTCCCGAAGTTTCTCTGCTGCACAGCCAGGCTCTGGTTCAACCTTTGGGTCCTGGATCTGCCTGAGTTTCCTCAGGAAAGGCTGGGACTGAGAATCTAACTCTACACTCCTCTCCAAGACTGAGGCTGGCAGAGAAGGTGCTGGAATTGGCATGAATCACAGGCCTGCTCCTCCTCTGATACCTCCCAAGGAATCCATTTTGTTCCTGCCTGGAGGTAGACCGCTGTCAGGGTCCAAACACATAGGAAACAAAACCCAGCAGCATGAATTATTATGTGCTGTACCCACCTGAATAAAAAAATAGTATTTTCCCCGTGCTGCGTTATCTCTGGGCCCTGATAAGGGAACAGCTTAAAGGAAAAGGAGGCTACCCAAATGGAGTCCGAGCTGTGACTGCACCGCACTGCGTAATGGGATGAGAGGGACAGGGTGGGAGTGGGGGTGGAGGCTGGCCTGGGGGAGTAACCAAGCAAGTCTGCTCTGAAAGAAAGCAGGGGGGCGAGTGTGAGTGTGAAGGTGAAAAGAACACACACACACACTGTGTGTGTGTGTGTGCTTCCAGTGACTGTTTGCCCGGATCAAGCCTGGTTCAGAATTTTGTTTAGTAAAATCAGCTGGGAGTTAGAGGCTGTTGGATAGCCCAAGTGGAAGGAGCCGCATCTGCATGTCACCTGGAAGTGTTAAGTGCCTGGGGAGGGAGGAGACAGCATTCTTCCCCCTTCTTTTCTTTTATTCTTTCACGGTAGGGACATAGAAGGTAGGAGGACGTTGCAGAGGCTAGACCACACTGGGGAATCTGACTGCATGTCCTATCATAGTGGTTATCCAATCAGCCTGTCAGATCAGCTCCCCCTCCTCGAGGGGATGAGGAGCTTAGAGAATCACAGTATCCCGATCCCATGCCAGGCCAGTATGTAGGACTCTCTGGAGGGACTGGGGAATCCAGGCGTCTGTACTTTTATGCACTATCTACCTCCCAGTCTCCAGCCATTGACTAGAACATTCAACACAGAGCTTTAGTGAGGAATTTTGAGAAGGAATGATGTAGAGCCACTGGAAACTCCTCAGGGGTTCTTCATGGGATCCCAGACATGAACAAAATGCTGAGTTTAATGCTGGGCACAGTGGCACATGTAACTTTAATCCCATGGGCACAGTGGCACATGTAACTTTAATCCCAGCGCTTTGAAGGCAGGAGAGGCAGACAGATCTCTGTGAGTTCAAGGTCAGCCTTGTCTACATAGTGAGTTCCAGGCCAGGCAGGACTACATAGTCAGACCCACTAGGGTGAGACCAGAGGAAAGGAGAGGAGAGCAAGGTGCTGTCAACCTTTCTTTCTTTCCAGGGGTCAGGTCTCAGGCTTCAGCTATGCCTTTGTGACATGTGTTCCTGTTTCCCCTGTCTTCCAACATGGGCGGTTAACAGCCCTTGGTTTTGGTGTGTTAAAGAGAATCCTCACTGCTCATAACCCCCACACCCCACACCCCCTCCTACTTCCACCCTCCTCCCCTCCTACCCCTGAAGCTGGTGGCTAGGCCAGGGCAGAGAAAAGACAAAAGACAGAGCCCCTGGAAAGAAGTTCCGTCACCAGTCGATTAAAACCCCAGCCTCCTGACCTCCAATCTTAAGTTCCCGGCCCTGGGAAATAGCTCTTTAATGGGCTTTAGGCGATAAAGCAACAAGGTTGAAATTGAGGTTACATTAAAGCCCAATTTTCTTATGGGGACACGTGTGCAAATGAACGTGGAAGTGGCGTGCCTTTGTAATAGAGCTGCTTGCCGGGGCCCAAACACCCTCAGCCCTTTGTCTCAATTTTCTCATTACAAGTGTGCCTGGAGCTCCTGGAATATATTTCACTCAGTAACACACAGGCCTTGTCTGGGGGTATAAACAGAGAGGAACAGCCAAACTTGGGGAACGATGCTGCGATGGGCACCTTTGCCTTTTAACCACATTACCTGGTATAGGGGCAATTCCTGGACACTAGAGGATTCCAGTCCCCCAGTCCAAGATTTGTCCCTCACGAGCCATGTGCACTCAGGGAGGGGAAAACTATTATCCGTTCTCATAGTCAGATTTTGTCTGAGAAAAGGGATACGTTTGTCATAGTATCTATTTGTTTAGCTATTAGTTATGTTTTGTTTAAAATAGAGTCTTATATAGCCCAGGCTAGCTGCCAAGTTCCTGTGTAGTTGAGGACTACCTGAAATTCTGATGCCCCTGCCTCTACTTCCCAAGTGCTGGGATTGCAGGAATGTGTCCCTCACAATTGGCTTATGCAATGCTGGGATTCAAACTCAGGGTTTGGTGGATGCTGGGTGAGCATTCCACTAATTGAGCCCCATCCCCAGCCTCTTCAGAGCGTAGCTGGGAGAGCATGTCTGGGAAAGGACCTTCCATATAACAGATCATGATGTTAAATGGAGCTAAGGTTTTGCCGGAGCAACCATGAAGCCAGTGAAGCTTATTGCAGCTCACCTCTCTGCCCCATCCCAGTCCCAGCACGTTCTTTCTCTGTGGTCGTCTGGGTTGTATGGAACAATGGCCAGCATACTGCCCCTCTTTGAGATGATTTGCCTAGCTCCCGCTCTCTCCCACAGTGGAACAGAGCTCCCACCATTGCCCATTGTAAGACTGTCAGCGCAGAGCGGGAAGATGGAGACTAACAGCGAATAATATCTTCCCAACTTTCCAGCCACAGCAGCAAAGGCTGGGCTAGAGAGCGTCAGAAGTTCTCCGAGGGCACAGAACTGCTGAGCCGTCAGCCGGAAACCCTGGTTACTCTCTTGCAAGCAGCAAGAGAGGTGATCCAAAAATACCAAGCAAATATTTCCCTCTTACATGCGGTTCTTATTTCCCTGGTGTTTCTAGGCGGTATTAGCCGTACGCTGAAGTGACCCATCTTATATTGTTCAGGATCTCATATACACACGCGTGATGCCATTATGATATTATCACTTTTAATGCCACCATAATTTTGTGGCTTGCAGTATGTATATAGGGGTCCTCATTATCACTTCTCCTTGGGACTTTTTATCAGGCATCATCCTTTTTCTGTGGGCTGCTACATTGCTGAGGGCTTTGAGGGCTTCCTTTAATGTCGTCACTCTATGGTCGCATGTCCTGAATTGTCATTTTCTGCTTTTGTACAGTTTCCTTTGGCTCCTGCGAGCTTCGTTACCTGCCCATGAAGAATGTGGCTCCCTGGAAGTGGGGGTGGCAGACAGCCCCAGTCCTGCCCAGGGTCTTGTTAGGAAAGCATCTCTTCTTACCTCGGCATGACAGATTTGAGGTTCTGCTATACACGGAAGCTGAAACGAATTGCTGAGACGAGACCCCAAAGACAAAGAGACGTGCAAGTGGCTAAGCATTTCAAGGGGCAATTTAATCATTGCTGACTTCAGACTTTCTGGGCTGCAGAAATTGTTCCCGTAGCAGCGGAGGCTCCGTCTTTTAGACATTGTTAGAGCTCCAGTCACAGTGGGGAGTGGGCTTTCCGAGTGATGGGATGGTATTTAGTAATTTCCCTTCAGAAAGGATGTGGCTGTCTGGATCCCTCAGGAGATTTGCACATCCCTGCACTGCATACAGCCCTCAGCTCAGCTCCTGCTAGCATTCTGCCCTGGGGCAAGAGAGGACCCTCTCTGAGCCCAAGTTCTCTCCTCTGTAGGCTAGGATTTCTGTGACTTAGTTTATCTTATATGGTGTCCTGAGGGATTAGAAACAATTTTTTTAAGAGCTCTAACAAAACCTTCATTATATTTTACTTATTTTTATTCAATCTCTTTAGCAGATACTAGGATATAATGCTTTGGGGCCTAGGGAGATGGCTCAGTTGGTACAACATTTACCTTGAAAGCATGAAGACATGAGTTGGAACCCACGTTTAAAAATTCAGATGTGGTGGCGGGCACTTGTAAAGTTAGCATTGGGGAGGTGGAGGGACCCCTGAGGCTCCCTGATCAGTCAGCCTAACTCAGCTGGGGAATTCCAGGTAAACACTGAAAGACTCTGTCTCAAGAAACAAACACACAACAAAACCAAAGTAGAAATTGACTAATTGACTAGAAATTGATAGTAAGGTTGACCTTTGGTTTCCATACAAAACTAAGCAAGCACACACACACACACACACACACACACACACACACACACACACACGCTATGTTGCCTTTAAATGAACAGCTATTAACAACAACAAAACAGATGGCAATCCAAACAATCGTCCCCTGTGGCAATGACCTTCCTCTTTGTACCTGTCAAAGTCCGACTTGACTGGTGGATGGAGCCTACATTTAGGTTTGATCTAAGAGTGTGGGGCAAGAAGGGTGGTTCTGTGGTTCAGAGCATTTTCTGCCCTTCCAGAGGGTTGTGCTTTGGTTCTCAGTACCCACATGGGGGCTCACAACCTTCTGTAACGCCAGATGGTGATCTGATTCCCTCTTCTGGCCTCTGCAGTTACTGCGTGTACATGATACATATGCATACATGTAAGCAAACAATCATAGACATACAATAAAAATAAGTGATTTTTTAAGACAGTATGGCACTCAAACCTCAGACTGAAGTTGAAGGCACCAGCATACCGCTAGGTCTAACCACTTCCATATCAAAATACGCTTTATGTCTGTAGGTTTTTCTCCAAGTGATACTGATGAATATCTGTAGACAGACATTTCTGTCCTGCCAGATCCCGCAGCCATCCTGCTGCCACTACTGGGAAGAAGCATAATTAGTTTAAATTTTTTTAAGTTCTAGGGACTGAACCCAGGACTTCACACCTGCTAGGCAGCTACCTCCAGCCCCTCTCCCTTTTACTTTTCATTTTGGGGTAACACTCCCCTGAGCTGTCCAAAATGGCCTTGAACTCATTCTTTAGCCACACCCACCCACACACACACNCCACACACACACGTTGGGACAAGCCCTGATGAACAATTACCTATGGGGGGAAATGCCAGTTACTTCTGAGACTATTTTCAGGAAATCATCCTTCCTTCATTGGGGCAAGCCATCCTTGTCTCTGTTTCTTTGTTTACACAGACCATTCCACAATGCTCCCCCTGAGTTATCTGAATCCGATGTGTGCCTTATGCCTACATCCCATTTTCAGAGCACCCTCCAAGGTCCCCAACCCTCGCACATTGCTCTTCTTCTGCTTTTCCTCTTGCACCTCACCTTCATGTTTTAGATAATGGTAAAGTGTTACCCTCATTTCACGGGTGGGGGGGTGATAGCCCTGAAACCTGACCTGTCTACCTTAGGAAGTGACAGAGCAAACAGTTGTTTCAGAACACATTTGGAGAATTTTCAATGTGGATTTGGTTTCTTTCTGACTTGATTCTATACCTGAAAAAAAACAATATAGAGAAAAACCATCCCTTCTTTCTTTTTCGGCAGGGCTGTGGCCACTTCAGGGGCGATGGAAGGAGTACAGTTTCTTCACCTTCACCCCTACGACCCCAGCTGTTCCTGCTGACAGCTCACTGGGCCCCCCACTCCCCCACCCGTGCCTAGATTCCTGCACCTGTGCAATGGAGTTACAGAGCTCTTCTGTTTTAAGTGCCCAAAAGGTACAAATGAGATCAAGACAGTTAACTGAGAGTGGAATTTTGAAAGGTCTCCTCTAAACTGTTCAGTTATTTTTTTTTCTAATAGTCAGAGGCACAAAAGAATTCATTCATTATCCTGTAGCTTTCCAGAACTCACCATGGAAAATATTCCCCTTCAGGCTCTTTGGGGCTTCAGTTCATGGGCACTTTCTTAGGGAGACTAAAAGGGCCCAGCCAGAGGAAACAGGGCAGGAGTCTGGGCCCACAAGAAACATCACTCCCTTTCACTTAAGCCCTGGGCCCTCATTCCTCATTTGCATCCCCTTTTCTCTCTGTGGGGCTATACTAACTATACCTACACCCTACAATGATCTGCATTGCTCTCCACCACCACCACCACCACTTGGCTCTGGGCTCATTGAATGGAGAGACCATATTCTAGCATTTGCCCAGCCTGGTTCCTTGCCCTCGAAGTTACAGTGTCTTTATTGGATGAGAAAATGAATGGATGTGAGAAACAATGAATGAGCCTTTAGGGTTACCAAGTGGAAGAGAGACTAGAGCCCAGGTGTCTTGGGGCAAGCAGGAAGGCATCTGCCCTTTCTTTTGTCTGTTTTTCTGGCTGTTTCACATTAGGCTTCTGAAATCTTTTTACGTTAAAATGGATTTACTGTTATTGTATTTTACAGCGGGTTAGATTTGGAATGCTTCCATACTTTCTTTGATGAGTACAAGACTTCAAAATAGAACGTTTGGAATTTCAGAAGCCCCAGCGCTCCGCTTTAACTGCAACTCTTGACTATTTTCCTTTTATCAAGTATTGACTTTGAAAGAGTCAAGTGATTTTCAAACCCAACTTCCCGAAGTCTGGGAGCGAGTTCCTCAAATACACTTAGCAGTCAAAACAATTCTATAGAGGACAAAAGATGTGATGAAGGCATTTCTATTTCAAATCAAAGTTTGAAATTTCTGGAAATGAGTAAAAGGTTGACTGCTGGTTCATAGAGTATTTTTAGTAGGGGAGAATTTGCTTTGGGAGATACTTACACATACTCTATTATATGGAGATGAATAGGCAGGGGCTGGAGAGATTGTTCAGCAGTTGAGTACTAAGTATCCTTCCAGAGGACTTGGGTTCAGTTCCTCGCACCCATACGGTGGCTCATAAAACCATCTGTAACTCCAGCTGCAGGGAATCCAGTGCCCTCTTCTGACCTCTGCATGCACCACGAGTGCAGATACATACATGTAGGCAAAACACCCACACACATAAAAGATAGCAAATTGAAATTTAAATGAAAAAAAAACAGATGAGTCGACAACAAATTCAGGAATAGGTTAGAGCAGAAAGAACCTGGGTGAAAGCAAAGGGCTCTTACTCATTTGTATCTGTTCATTAAAATATAAACAAGCCTGGGAGTGGGGACTTCACCAAACCACAGGCACTAACAGTTATATGAACAGGTTTCTTAGATGGTTTCTACTTTGGATTTACTTCCTGCCATTAATGGGATTTCTCGTGCCTGCAATCCACTGGAGTTCTGTTTTGTTTTAATCAGATTTGTTGGCACAGACAGTTTATGTTGTCTTAAAAAAAAATGCAACTTTTCACATCCAACTGCCTTTCTGAAAATTACCCATCTATGAAGAAGAAAAAAGAAAATGGCCCCATTACCATTTCTGAGAAACAGCTTAACATTATCATAAATTATACAGTAAACTATCTTGGCCTCAGATGGAAAGGTGTGTGTTTGTCTTTGAAGCTGATGTATTTTGACAGCGCACCAGGAGGCAACTCACTCTGAATAATGGGCAAGATGAGAGCCTCAGAGGAAAGAAATCACTCCCTTAAGTGAGCCTCTGCCAGACAGGGGGTAAATGAACTTCCCCACCTGGACACCTTGCAATTTTAGAAGCATTGATCACATAAGACGCTAGTGCTCATGGGGACCCAGGAGCAGCTTAGTTATATCTTTTCTATTTACAAATGCTTAGGGGACACCCCCCCNCCCAACTTTATGCAGTGTTTCAGGGGTGGAGCCTGAGACACACAGAGCTGCAGATTCCAGCTGTCGGAACCCAGGGAACTAACTGGCTTGGCTTCCTGGGCCTTCGCTTTTTCCTCCAGAAAATAAGGACCCTGTTTGAGCTGTGTGTGCTCCACTATGTTGGTTCTGAACTTATTTTTTGTGATCTGAGTCATTTCTCAGTTTTCCTCTCTTGTCGGATGAGTCCCCTTCACAGGAATGCCTGCTCTGTCCTAACCCACAGTGTCCAAGGCTAGATAAGTGATTGTGTGAGGAACCTAGGAGAAGGGGGCCTAGGGGGGTCTTTGACTGTGACTTCTTTTCCTTCTAGGGTAATGTTGGCTCTTCTTTAAGCCAGTGGAGCATATATCCAGCTCCAAGATAGTTTTGTCTGTGCCTGAATCCTAAATCTGGTCCACAGTGAGGTGATAGAGCTGCCTAGTGGCTCAGGAGTTCTCTGTCACCTGTGCCTATAGATTATGTCCCCTTACGCATTGACTTCCCCCTAATGGCATTTCCATCACAGCTGTATAATCATAGTTCATGTAATTCACCTCCTGCCCTTCCTTCATCGTTGGGTCAGCAAGATGTCTCGGTGGGTAAAGATGCTTGCTGCCAAGCCTGGCGACCAGAGTTGATTCCCAAGGAGGAATCCACACACCTGGTGGAAGGAGAGAACTGACTCCTGCATGTTGTCTTCTGGTCTCTGCATGCATGCTGTGGCATAAATAGCCAAGGGCTCATGCTAAAACAATGAATACGTATAGTAAGGATAATAAAAAAATTATGATGCACATCCTTTATTAAGGACATTATTATTGGAAAAGATGTTGAAGGACCAATGGTGGGTTCTTATAGGTGACCTCACTTCTATAATTCCTACTCTGCTAAGGCAAATTCTCAGGTGATAGGGAGGGTGGTTAATATTACAGGATCTAGACCCCTTCAGGAGAGAGTGCTCTGGGCATGCCTGTGAGGAATTATCTGTGGAAGAGTTATTTGAAGTATGAACCATTCCATGGGCTGAAGTCCAGGACCAAATGAAAAGGAGAAAGTGAGCTGAGCACTGGCATTCTTTCTCTGCTTCCTTTCGGCGGATGTGGCCAGTTCTCTCACTCCCCTACCGCTGTGTCTTCCCTGCTATGATGAAGTCTGTCCCCTCACGCTATAAGCCAAAATAAAGCCTTTCTTCCTTAAATTCCTTCTTGTCAATACTTGGTCACAGCAAGTATAAAAGTACCATGGAGGGTCTTGATGTGGGATTCCCCTCTGTATGCTGTGAATACCATTGGTGAATAAAAAAAAAAAGGCCTTGGCCTGTTTATAGGGCAGAACTTAGGTAAGCTGTTCGGGGGGGAACTAAACTGAATGATGGGAGAAAGGAGGCAGAGTCAGGGAGACATCATGGAGCCACCTCCAGAGACAGATGCACTGAAATTTTGCTGGTAGGCCACGACCTCATGGTGAACCACAGATTAATGAAGATGGGTTAAATTAAGACGTAAGAGTTAGCAAANAAAAAAAAAGAATCTAGAGCTAATGGGCCAAGCGGTGATTTAAATAATATACTTTCTGTGTGATTCTTTCAGGTCTGAGCTGCCAGGCGGCTGGGAAACAAGTGGCCCCCCTACAACAGGGTCTCAGCTCATACAACAGAGTCTCAGCTACTGTGCCACCCAGTCAAATGGCGTCGTCTCCTGCACAGGGTACCCTCTCTTTCGTTCCCTTACATGGAAATATTCCTCCCTCCAGTCTCATGCCAACTCTTGCCTCATTCCACAGACGATACCTTTTCATCTTTCATCTCTTAAGTCTTCGTTTGATGAGTATTACTAGGTTGCTTCATGCTGTGGTCCATGTAGTCTGGGGCCTGTTGGCTGTAGAAAGCTAGATGCCAAAACTTCCTTCTCCTGCCCATGGCTCTTTGGAGACAACTTGAGTCTCTCAAACCCCACCATGCCTTAAGTAGAGTGTCTATGGAAGGCTGTGCTCTGTGGTACTGGTACCACAGGATGGAAAGGATTCCCTTTAGCCACCCCAGCGCTCTCTGATGAAGAGCTTGCCTTCCACTCTGGAATAGCAGCTGTGTAATCGGGGAGCTACTCTGTTTTAGAAATTGCATGCTCAGAATCAGCAGGACTGAGGCCAGCAAGCATGGGTGCTGGTTATCTG
This sequence comes from Bramus lutescens, assembly GCA_001685075.1. Classification (NCBI taxonomy): domain Eukaryota; kingdom Metazoa; phylum Chordata; class Mammalia; order Rodentia; family Cricetidae; genus Bramus; species Bramus lutescens. The sequence goes on along the minus strand of LOEQ01000212.1, from coordinate 417,290 downwards.
AGATCACATGTCCTGGCTTTCAAGTTAGCCAGGCTTCTTTTAAAGACAGTGGTTTTTAAGAGTTCTCCTGCAAGTTTTCAATTTAAATGCCCTTGAATGTGGTGCATAGTTTTCATTTTTCATTCATTAGAGAGCCTTCATGGTGGATCACTTCCCAGGAAAAGGTGCCAAATTAGAGGAGTTGAAAACCAGCTCCCTCCTGCTCTCTAGAGTTGGAAAAGCAGGAGAGCCTTCATTGCACAGGACCCCCAAGGCCAAGGCCATGGGTGCTGAAGCTGCTATGTTTTGAGTCTTCACTAAGGAACGGGAATCCATACACCTCCCATGGCAGATACCTATGTTCTACACATGTGATGTGTGCTCTACTGTCACTTTTCTGAGAAGTATGGACGCTCTTAGGAGTTGCAATTTTTTAAAAATGTGTTTTATTAACTTTTTTTTTTAATTTAGACAGGGTCTTATATATCCCTGGCTGGTCTCAAATATACTATGTAGCTGATGATGACTTTGAATGACCTTCTAATCCTCCTGCCTCCACCTCACCAGGGCTGGGATTGCTGGCTGGTGACACCACACCTAGTACATATGCTGCTAAAGACCTGGCACACACAGGGCTCTGTGCATGCCTGACCAACTCTCTACCAACCAAGCTACATCAGCAGATCCAACTATTGTTTCTAAAGCACCAGTAGGAAGCTTGTCGGAGCTTTTAATTAATAAGTGAAGCCATAACTTTAACAATGTGGGCATTTATGTAATATTTCATGTCATCTGGGCAGAGACCCTGGGTGCATTCTCCTTGTGTCTGTGTGGTTAAACATTGGCCTTTCAACCAGGAGGGTGAGCTTGCTGGGGAGATTGACGTGACAAGAACAAATGGATGAGCTCACCGTCCACACTGGATAGCTGATTGTGTAACCGATTTCATCCCAGGATGTCAGAGTGCAGGGTTTACTAGAGCATTTTTGTGGAAGTATCCCTCAACTTCAGGAATGTGGACTACAAGAATATTTGATGGGACTGTTAATACGCACTCTCAATCACAGCACAACAAATGTTGTTAAATAAGGATACAGTGATGAATTTGAGGGAAGCCAGCCTCTCACAGCAGCATATAATTTATGCACTAAGGTCATGTTAATGTGGCCCTTGTCCCCTTTGTGGGACATATGTTCAAAGCATTAATTATCTGGTCTTTTCATTCATTATTATTATTATTATTATGGTTTTTCTAGAGGAGGTTTCTCTTTGTAGCCCTTGTTGTCCTGGAACTCCCTCTGTAGATCAGGCTGGCCTGAAACTCACAGAGATCCACCTGCCTCTGCCTCCCGAGTACTGGGATTAAAGCTGTGCACCACCACTGTCCGGCTTCCATTAATTTTTAAAGAAGAATCACTAGATTTGGTGAGAAGTCTATGCCAGCCACAGGGGCAAGCTGGAATTTGAGCTCTCGGTCTCTTTCTCCAGAGTTTACTTGGGTTTAGGGTAGAGAACAGAGATAGCACTGGATAGGCAAGGCAGGGACATCAGTTTCCTGGTGTGTGTTTTAATGTCCCTCCAGTTGCCTCTGTGGTGAGCCAAGTATTTATCTTCACAATTAAGTCTAAACTTAAAGCTTTGTTGGCTAAAGTGTGGACTTTTTGGAGTGACATTTCTGTTTTAAGGGCTTGTGTGGAGACCATATTGCTGGCGTAGGAATTCAGCTTTGTGGAGCAGGAAGCAGTTTTGGGCTGTAGGGAATAATGTTCCCAATTTCAGATGGAAAAACATTGGATCTCATGATTTGGCCCTCAAAGAACAGCTATTCATGACTGCCACTTTGAATGCTGTCTCTAGTCTTTGCTATGACAGCGAAGGCCATCTTGCCGCAATAACTTTGTGACTTTGATTTTATGGCCCTAGATATTATGAAAGAGTTTGAGATTGGTGGGTAGGCTGGCCCAAATGTGTCTTCTTGTGTGTCTCAAGAAAAGGTGACTGTGCTTGTGGGAACTGTGTGTCTTTGCAATTTTTATAAATTTGTTTTTAGATTTGTTTATTTTCTGTGTATGAATATTTGCCTACATGTATGTATGTGCACCACGTGCATGCCTGGTGCCTACAGAGGCTGGAGGAGAGCATCAGATCCCCTGGAGATGTAGTTGAGCAGTCATAAGGGTGCTAAAAACTGAACTTGGGTCTTCCTAGCAAGAACAGCAAGTGTTGTTAACCACTGAGTCATCTCTCCAGCCCCTCTGTATCATTTTTAAAGTTATCCTGTTTGTTTTGTTCATGCATATGTGTGTATATCTGTGTGTATGTACAACTGGTGTATGGGTGAGTGCAGAGGCCACAGAGGGCATCAGTTCCCCTGGAGCTGCAGGTGCAGCTGGCTGTAAGCTGCCTAATGTGGGTGCTGGGAACTGAACTCGGGTCTGCAAGAGCAACAGGTGCTCTTAACCATGGAGCTAGCTCACCAGCTGTCTAATTTGTTGTTGTTGTATTTTGTGTTGTTGTTTAAAGCAGGTTCAGGAGTTCATTAGTCAAAACTTTAAGGTTGAGTCTGCAAGAGCTGGAATGATGCAGGCTCTGGGGGCACCTGGATGAGAGAGATCTGATGCAGTTATTTCAGCTGCCTTTTGTCTGTCTTTTTTTTACTTCCTTTCTTGCTCCCCCCCTCCCTCCCTCCTCCTCCTCCTTCTTCTTCCTCTCTTTCTCTCCCCTCATTCTTAGGATTGTGACCTAGGGCCACATGAGTAAGTTTGTCATTTCCTACAATGTTATCCAGCTGAGCCAAAGAATGTTATTTATACAGGCAAAGAATCTCCCATATAATTTTTTTAAATATCTCATCCATCTGCTTTAGCTCCACACTGTCCTCAGGATCCTGTCCACATCTCCAGGCTGAGGGTCAGGGCTCCATTGATCTTCTGACCAGTACCTCCTGTTCTGACCTCAGTTCCTACATCCCCAGAGGCAGCGAGGCCTGACTTAGCTATACAAATCACATCACACTTGCTTAAAAGCAATTGCAACCTTTCTGTACTGATTGGTCAGAGCAGAACACACATCCTGTAGGGTTAGATTGAAGTCTATTTCATTAGTCTATTCCAGGGAGCTGATTATAGCAGAAGCCAGAGGCAATATGGCTCAGCTGAGCTTTCTCTGGGACTACTAAAACGGGCTGCTGCTCCTATGGCCTTGCTGGGCAGAAAGCTCCTGTTTCTTGTTCACCTGACTGCTCATCCTTGGGTTTTGAACATTTCTGAAGGAATTTGCATGACAGTATTACCCACATTGTTTAAGGTAATATTTACAAGCCTGATACAGACTCTGCAAGTTAACATCATCACTAGGAGACATGCATGAGATTGATGGCCAGCTGCCCTTGAAGGGCATCTCTCTCCCCTCTCCCTGTGTACCTGAAGGCCTTGCCCTGTGTCTCCTCACCTCAAAACTAATGTCCCTTATCTGTCTGGAAACGATTTCTCTGAAGGTAGCATGAAGGAAAGAATGTGAGAATTTCCTTGTGTGCAGGATTGCAGAGTGCAATTCACTGTAAGTGTTCAATAAATGTTAGCTATTGCTGCTGCTTTATTAACCACTGCCCCTTGCTTTACTGAGATTTAAGTACATACATGGTACTCTGTGTGAACCCTGTTCTTCCTGCCCTCAACACCTCACTCTCTCTTTCTCCACCCTCCCTTCTCTCCTGTTTTTGTCTCTGAATCTTTCTTTATCCTGTTAGGGTAGGCTCAAAATGCTGCCCCCTCCAGGAAAATCTTTCCCATTACCCCTTGCTTCCTTTCTCGGTAAAAATACTGGGTTTTCCTGTTAGCTTGATTAGCAGGGTGCTGCTAGTTATCTTCCCCTGGATGGGGCTCCTCAGCTCACCCCCTACCCCCAGGTCAGGAGCCGGTTCCTAAACCCCCAGACCACTACAAAACAATGCTTCAGTAAAATACAAGGGAAGAATAAAAGGCTATTTAAAAACGCAAGCTCTTTTAGGTTTGGTCTGGCAGGGTGTATGGCCAAATGTCTGAGAGAGGCTTGGCAGGTTTGCTGGATATCCTGGCCCTCTCAAAAGCTGTTGAGAAGCTGACAAACCCTCCTCACTGCATAGGCTGTCTGTCTAATTCACTCAGCTCAACGCTCCCCCACCCCATAACAGAGAGGAGCCTCACAGGGTGTGCCTCAGTACCTAGTTGAATGGGATGAACTAAGGAATGAATGAGCCAGACCACAGGAAATATTAGTTGTATTGGACAACAGAGTAAGTGGTTGACCATGTGGAGCGTATTTAAGACTCATACTCCTCTCTGTGAGTTTTCATAATGGTAGGTACGCTGTTGGAGAAGGATGTGTGTGTGTGTGTGTGTGTGTGTGTGTGTGTGTCTTTGGCTTTTATAAAGCTCACTCTTCTTCATCGCACATGAAGAACAACTCTTCCCTTCTTTTTAAAGACTCTCCATCCCCGACAGATGGATAGAGACACAATTTGTGCTCTCTGCAGACTGTGGCCCTACTTAATAATTCCCTGGCGGGACGAGGGAAGACGTACCTCATGCTTTAGTAAGAACTAGGTTTTCCAGAGGTGGCACTTGCTCATTAGAGGGCAGAAGTAAGTGATCATGTGCTCCTATGGACAGGAACTTGACAAGAATAACAATAACAAGAGCTGTGTCTGAATGAAGGAGCTGAAGTGGGAATGTATTCTGCAGTTCTGCCTTCAAGCTTCAGACTAACGTTAAGATGGAAAACATACTTCTCCACCAAGGTCCCTTCCTCCATGATGGATACGCCATGGCTATTCTTGGTTCATGGAGACAGGGTCTTTAGATACAAATAGATAAGCATATCTATCTCATTAGTTTGTAAATTTGGTTTCCTCTCTAATAAGTGGTAAAATTATATGCATGCCAAATAATTGTGGTTTTTTTGTGTGTTGTTTTATTTTGAGACAGGTTTTCATGAAGCCCATGCTAGCCTCAAACTCACTATGTAGCCAAGGATGACTTTGAACTCTGCTCCTCCTGCCTCTTCTTCCAGCATGTTGGGGTTACAGACTTGCACTAGGAGAGCAGTTCTTGCACTTTGGGGGGGATCAGACTCAGGGTTTGATGCATGCTGGGAAAGCACTCTACCAATTCAGCCACACCCCCTTTCCCTGTTCTGTCTGTTCTCATCACCAGGAAGGGACTTGTGCCCTGGCAAGCATGAATGCGTTTCTGAAGACTCCATTTTCTCTCACCAGAAGACCTGACTCAACCTCCTGTCTAATCCCCAAGACAAGGGCGTGAGACTTGAGGACAAGCTATGTTCTTTGCTCTCCAGAACTCACAGGCCCTTGTTTTCCTTCAGGCTTAAAAGAAGGCGCAGTCATGTCCTGCTGCCACTCAGCACCCCTCTACCTCTGACCTTACCAGTTTGCAGACTGCCCTCATAGGACACTCTCCTTCCTCTGGGCCTGCTCAGTGCTCAGCGATCCAGTCCCCAGGCCTTGCGGAGGTTTGTCATCTATGAAGCGGGGATACAGAAGGAGACAGGGCGCAGAAACAAAGGACTCCACGTAGGGTGCTCTGCTGGAGAGGTAAGCATGACAAGAGAGGCGGCTTTCTAAAGCGATGCTCATGTGCCATGAGTGCTGGATTGAATGATAGACATCATCATAGGAGATCAGGGCCCGTGTCACTGAATCTAAGACATAAAGGATGGGTCAAAATTAACCAAAAAAAGAACGGGGGAAGAGTGTAGTGTTGTACATCTTCAGCCATCAGCCTGTAGCAGCTCAGCCTGTCATCTACCCATCACAGAACAAGATGAATATGCTAGTTCATTTCAGTAATAACTGCTCAAGTGTACACACGAACACCTGGATACACAGTCGGTGACCATCACCCAAGCAGCCTGCTTGGCTAGAAGTGCCTGCCGTCCATTAGCTCACGGGAAACTGAGGCATTTAGAGATTGAAAATCTCACCCGAGCTTAGCAGAAAGAGTATGATTGAGCAGGATGTCAGAGCTATGTTCTGACCATTCATACCGCTCCGCAAGTGCTTCAGGCAAATCCCATCCCTCTTTTCTTTCGCAGCCTACCGTTTAAGCATAGAGCTAAATAAATCACTCCCCAATAAAGGCCTCCCTTTTAATCAGGTTAGAGTTAGTTAGATCATTGCCAAAGGGTCCTTATTTAATTGAAAATGAGATGGGCTTAGAAGAGGGTTTGCTGGCTGAACTGTATGTTAATAGAGGTAGGATGATACCGAGCCATCAAAACCACCCGGTTCCAAATAACCCACTTGCCACTTTGCGGAACACTAGGACAAGCTCAGTGTTTGTTTGCTTATTTGCTCTTGGTCCTGGGGATAGAGTCCCAGGCCTGGAGCATCCTAAATGTGTGCTCTACCACTGAGCTATGCCTCTCAGTTCCTCCTTCCCCCATGGTCTTTGTGAGAAGCAACTTCTTCTCATTCATCAAATATTTATTGCGTCGTTACAATGTGCTCTCCTCCATTCTAAACTCCAGAGATAGAGAATTGAAGCAACCCCTCCCTCATGCATTTTCCATCGTCTTTCCATAATCATATATGAAACATGCTTAGAGCAGTGCCTGTGGGCTCTGCTGACTTCATTATATTGTGGTGCTGCCGTGTCATGTGTTTTATTTGCAGGCAGTATGAAACACATTTGTGGTGTTTGGGTGGAGTGTGTCACATGAGATGGCCCAACAGGAGTTGCAGGTAAAAGGCATTGTCAAATTAGATTCTCCAGCAAGGTGATTAAGGCTCTTTGAGGGTCTTCCTAATGGCCACTGTGGAATTATTCATGTGAGAGCCAACTTCAGTTTATGAAAGAGCCAAAGTGTTCCCTTTGGGTCTTATCCAAGTATTGCTGACAATGTCTGTTGATGTTTTAGTGCTAACAAAGGCCTATTAGCTTTTCCTATGCATTTTTGTTATGTCCATGGTCAGATAGCAAATATTTTTGGATTTGCAAGCATTTTAATCTTTGGTAATACTCAGCGGTTCAACCTGCCTGCTTCTGTAAGAGGAAAGCAACTCTAGATAATATGTCGGAAAATGGGCATGCTGTTGTGCTAATAAATCTTTGTTTATAAAACCAGGCATTCAGCAAAGTCAAAGTTAGGAGAAATCTGTTCCAGAAAGGGGAAAAAACATTCTGTGAGTTATAATGTTGCCCTTGAAATGCTCTTTTTTGAGAAAAGAAAGCACAAAATGCTAACACAAAATAGCATTGATTTAGTTCAAACACAATATACTAACTACTGTTTTGCTTCACATTTCCTGATTGGTTGGAGAAGTTGGAAGAACCTGGAAAAGACATCTCTCCTGGAACAGAATCAGAGGCTATCAAGTGTCCCTTGAGAAACTGTGTAAGCTAGAAGGAAGATGTGTCAGCATTGAGGGCTCTTTAGGGTTTGAGTGGATCCTGAAGTGGGGGGTTACCGCAAAGAATCGTTCTCTAGAAATGTCCCATTCCAGAAGCTCCTCTAGGGCAGCTGGTCATTGACTTTCCCCTTATTTGTCCAAGTGGCTACTTCCTGTTTGAATGAAAGTTTGCCTTGAGAAGATCGACTGGATCTTTACTCTCTGGGATTTGGTGACCAAATTTGTAATATTACCGAGGCTCCTTGCTAGCCTCGGGAAGGAACCATTCTGAAACCGGGCGGAGGAAAGAAAGCAACGCGTTTTCTAGACATTAGAAATGAAATTGTCTTCCGGAGGCTTCCAGTGCCACAGGGTAGCAGCCCTTGACCAGCAAACACCTATCCCAGATAAAAGCAGACGGTAATTAACATATCAATACTCGGTAGCTCTTGGGGGCCCTGAAAGCGCTGGAGGGTGTTTGACAACTTTTTCTTCCCTTAAGCGCTTTTGCTTTCTCTTTGAAGAGCCTATTTTCAGCCAAGAGAGACCCCTGTTCCGATCTGTTTCCATCTCAAGGATGTCTGACTTAGTATAATTTCCTCACGTTTCTTCCAACTTGCCCAAGGTGAGGAATAACTTACTTTGCTAGAGCAAAAGAATAAAGACTGCTGAGGAAATGGAAGCCAAAGAGCGGACTTCCCTTCAAAAACATACAATGGTTTTGTAGGTTTTGTATCCAGTGGCAAGACTGCCCGCATCCTTTTTAAAGGTTGGGTCTGGCTTGAATTCTGATGTCCTTGTGAATTTGGGGAGAGTGGGCGGTCATGCAAAAAGGGTCTGTGCTTTCCCTCAGCCCTGCCCTGTGTTTGCTTATTGCTTGATGGTTGCGTGTGGAACCAGCAGAGCGGGGGTGTTTCCAGTCCATTGGACACAGTGAGTAAATACGCCCCTGATTTCAGGAAAAAAACAAAACAAAACAACTGCCCACTCAGGCAATGGATTGGAGCCAAAGCAAGGGTGGGCAGATGCTGGCTGCTGGTCACTGTGCTCAGAAAGAAGGCTGAGGGTAGGGAGACTGAAGGACAGATTCAAGGAAGACTTAGTCCCTTCTTTATGGCTTAGTAGGATTTAAAGGACCTGAAAAGAGGATCCAATGCAAAAAATTTATTCCATAAAGGTTACATTCAATCTTTTCCTCTTACTCTATGCTTGAGACGCTCTTGCAAAAAAATCTCGTTTAATTCAAATAAAAACACGTGTGTTGTGCTTGTGTCTGTGTGTGTGTGTGTATCTGTTTCTAGGTTCTCACATTGTTGTACCAGGGACACATAGTAATAGAAATGGAGACTGTGTGTTTAAAAAACAAAAAGACCTTTCCCTTAAGTATGGGCTGTGGTAGTGAATTAAGAAAAGTCATATACTCAAAAGCACTGAGCTATGAGAGAGGCTCATGACCCTGAATATGTCATTCACAGAGTACCCACCTTAGACATCTGTGTCTAAGGCTTTCCCTATGCCTGCTCTGTGTATTTTATGGAGCCCAGATAGGGAAGTGTTTCCAGGTGTTTGTGTCTATGGACTTCTTAGGTATGTTTTATGTATATAGTCTTGATGATGCTTGCTTGCTGTCTGAACTCTCTCTTCTCCTGCATCCACATGTATGTGCTCATGTGTGTAGAGGACATCATTCAGAGAAACATCATCTACTTTGTTATTTTGTTACTTTAGTTCTTTTGATTTTTTGAGATGGGGTCTTTTAATC
>LOEQ01000212.1:381598-396062 GCA_001685075.1 Bramus lutescens | reverse complement strand
AGAATGGATAAGGAAAATGAGGTACATTTACACAATGGAGTACTACACAGCAGAGAAAAAATGATATCTTGAAATTTATGGGCAAATGGATGGATCTAGAAAACATCATATTGAGTGAGTAACCCAGACCCAGAAAGACAGATATAATATGTACTCACTCATAAGTGGCTTTTAGACATAAAGCAAAGAAAGACCAGCCTACAGTTCACAATCCCAGAGAACCTAGACAACAAAGAGGACCCTAAGAGAGACATACATGGATCTAATCTACATGGGAAGTAGGAAAAGACAAGATCTCCTGAGTAAATTGAGAACATGGAGATCATGGGAGAGGGCAGAAGCAGAGCAGGGAGGAAAGGAGGGGAGCAGAAAAAAGTATATAGCTCAATAAGAAAAGAAAAAGAAAAGCAGAGAAAAAGAAGAAGACTGGAGAGAGAATGTCCTACGTGATCAGTACCTGTTGTGTGATTCACCCATGTACTTCCCTGGATTCCCCAAGGTTTGTTTAAAGAGAGGAGGTCAGAAGAGCCCCCTTTTCTGCCTATGAATTCTCCTGGCACACTGTTTCTAAGCCTCAGATGGCTCTGTCGACTGTCGGAGAAGGAGGTTTTGACTGTAGTTAGTCCTCAGCATTTTTCCTCATAATGACAACAACACCCAGGGCAGTTCATAACAGTTTAATTTCCTCACAAAAGATCCTCTTATTTCATTTTGCAACATGTCAGCCTGTCCAATTGTAGAGATTCAAGTAACAGGGGAGGTTATTTAAATGAAATAGCATAGAAGACACGCCCAGCAATCATTTTCATTCATATTTTTTTCTATTGCTCTTGGCAGCGATAATGTAGTATTTCTATTTTTCATTTTTATGGGGTATTATGGGACATATCCTTTGTGGGTTTAGATTTCAGAGTAGCGTATCTGATTTATACTTGATAGAGCAGTGTTTGCCAAGTAGTCTTTGTTGAAAGGCAGCCGCTTAGGCAGAAAGGAAGAACCTTCTATAAAAAGCACAAGAACAGGCTCGAGACGTGCATGGGAGTTCATGGGATCAGAGAGATGCTGGGTACAGAGAACTCCACATACTGAATGTTTTCAAATTTCCTCATAACTTGACAATCTCCTAAGCCTTTAGCTTAAGTGAATTTTATATTTGCTTATGAACAAGATTCTTGTAATTAGCTTTTCCCAGTAGGGGATGGTCACACAAAGATAAACAATATGGTAACTATATTTCTGTTGTAACCATGGAAACCATCATTGATGATTTATTAAGCATCCTTTCTCCTGGTCCCCAAACAGTACATTGTTCTAGCCCATGTTTCTTGAAGGATATATATATATTCTTAGTGTATAAATCAACTTTAGCTTTGTATCTTGGTTTCTTCAGCTCTTTTAACAGTGATGTTGGCTTCTTAAAACATTAACTTGAGGGATTTTTTCTTTTTTTAATAATATATTTAACTTTATTTTGTGTGCATTGGTGTGGAGATGTCAGATCCCCTGGAACTGGAGTTACAGACAGCTGTGACCTGCCATGTGGGTGCTGGGAATTGAACTTAGGTTCTCTGGGAGAGCAGTCAGTGCTCTTAACTGCTGAACCATCTCTCCGGCCCCTAAGGGGTTCTTTTTCTAAAATAGTGTTCAGAGCTAAAGAGATAGATTAGTCGTTAAGAGTGTTTGGGGCTCTTCCAGAGGACTTGAGTTCAATCCCCAGCACCCAAGTTGGGCAACTTACAACCCTCTGTGTCTCCAGCTCCAGGAGTTCTAACGTCCTCTTGTGGCCTTCGTTGGCGCCTATACCCACATGTTCACACCTACACATAAACAAACAATAAATCTTAAAAGTAGTTTTTGAGAGTGTTTCAGAGACTCAATCTGTGGTACTGTAGAACCAGTCAGAAGACATTGAGCTATATCTTTTCTGTTCCCTGTGTCTCCTGGAGCTGCCCCCAGGTTACTAATAATAAACGGGTAGAAAAAATAGCCAGCCTTCCTGTGTCCCACGGGAAACTCAATAAATGGTGTGTCGGGTTCCACATTCCTTGAGCTAATTCTGGTTGGGAGAAGTTGCTGGTGTGTGAATAGAGAGTCTAGGGTGCATGTTTCTTGTAGGTAATCTGTTCCCATGGTCAGATAAGACCCCAGGTGGGATAAAATATTCTGTCTTGGCGCCCTTATCGTGGAGAGCCCTGGAGTATGCTGGTAGAGCCGAGCAGTAGAAGGCCACTTCTGGGAAGTGGAACCTTTGTGCGCCAGGCCCCAGAAAGCACCGGGCTTCCTTCATTAGTTGGGCTCCAGCAGTCGCAGTACAGCAGTGGCTGATGGCCGCCCATTCTTGATGGCAATTTGGCAGAGAGTCAAACTTTGGCCCCGAAGCAGAGGTGGTGCAATTAAGCAGCTGAGAAGCATTCTCCGAACACACACTTTTAATTGATTTCAGCTTGTTTCAGTCCGCGAAGACGGAGCTCTAACACACAGCAGCCTTCTTCAAGGGGCTTATTTTTACTTTTCCCTTTATTCAGCAGCGCTAATTCAATGGCACCAGAAACGACAATAATGGCATAGTTCTGAAGAGCGCATCTTGTGCATGGCTCGGATACAAGAAGTATTATTAAGAACTAATGAGAGGGATAGTTAGATGTTAACCAGAAGAGCATTAATGAGCAGAAGAGCGTTCTGGCGCAAACATCTGTCTTCGAAACAGATGTTACCTTGTGAGTCTGTGGGAGGAGAGGCAGCGTAAATGTCGGCGTGCAGTTTTAGGTAATAGCCGGGAAGGGATGATAAGCATGGGACCTTCTTGACCTTCTTGGGCTCACAGATGACGGTGTATGGAGGTGGTAAGCTCTGTAAATAGAAGTATTATCGGGCTGGGGTGAGGTGACATCGCTGGTAGCTGTGGCCTCCTGACCGGGGAGCCTCATCAACTAACTGCCTTCTCCCCTGCTTTCTCTGGAGCTCAGCCATTTCTTCAGCATATACTGTTATGACTGCTATAACCTTGCCAGGTGAGAGATGAAGCCCCATTCTGGCCCAGCCAAAATTACTGAACCTACCGCTGAGTTGTGGGGCGGTTTGCTTTATGTAGATGATAATGAGCTAATGGCCACACGTTTCCAGGTTACACAGTGAGTTCATCTTTTGAAGCTTCCAATCCTTGATCCAAAAATCACCAGATAGCAGGATTTTCAGGACTCTACACTGCAGGCTGGGGTATATTTTAAGATTCCTCAAAGGACACCAGATTAGCAACTGGGTTACTTTCGTTTGGCTCCACTGAACAAACTTGCAGAGAAAATGAAGCCCCGGGACCCTTTAGTCTATCCAAACCCCTTCATGAAGAAGTTTGAAAATCTGAAGGCCCAGGGCTGGGGAGATAACTCCATCAATCTTGCCATGCAGGGGTGAGCAGGCCCGGACATCCTTTCCCAGTTTTGGATGATGGTTCATGCACAGTCCCTAGGAACATTTTATTTCCACATAGAGAAAGCAGGGGAGCTTCTGATAACAGAAAATTCCTTCTGCTGTTTGCAGTGCTGACTCATGTGTCTTGAAGGAGTTTTGCCTCGGTTGCGTGGTTCCTAGTGAGACACAAGTAGATTTTGCTCCCTCCCAGGGAAAGTGCGCCCTCACCTCCACAGTGTTGAGGACAGGGAAGGGGACAGAGCTTGTGTGCGGTTTGAGCTGGGGAGGAGTCCTCCTGGTGGCTCTCTCAGTGGAGCAGGATCAGCTATGGTTGTCCCTGGCCCACCCATCCGATGGTGACACAGAAGTGGAGGTTGAAGAGCTTATGCTGTTCCTTGAGGTCCTTCATAAATGTCTCTGTCATCATTCAGTGCTCATGAAAGGGGCTATAGATAGAATTTTTAAAACTGAACAAAATAGAAAACAAACAAAAACCACAAAAATAACAAAAAATATCACTTTTCTTGTTATACCAAGTATCTTTTCCCATGGTGGCTTTGTTGCTTGTTTACAGTTCTCATCCATGGTGCTCTCAAGACTCTACCATGTCCCCACTTTGTCCTCATGTTCACCCTCCAAGGCACACTTTATTAATGAGAACCACAAACCTGTGTGGACTTGGTAGCCTTCTAAGGCCACACTTCTAGTAGATGATGGGGTCAAAGTTTAACCAAGGTCTACCTTTGTCCCAAGCTTGTGTTTTTTCCACGCTATGCAGAAGTCTGTTTCCCCAACCCAGACACTCTATGCTTCACTGATACTAAACTTCAGGCACCTTCTAGAACAAGCTGTTTGGTTTCTAGATGATGTGGCTTAGTTCTTTTTTATATATTAACCTACATGCATGATCAACACAGGTCCACACAGAGAAACAAACATAAAAACAAACAAACCCATGGACTCACACACACAAATACACATTTATGTGCACATGCATGCACAGACACAGGTAAGTACCTATGAACAGACATACATACACAAAAACACATACACACATATACATATGTACACACAGAGGGACAAACATAAAGATAGGTCCTTATGGGCACTTAGACACATACAACCACACACAAATGTGCTCACACACATAGACTCACACATGCAGGTAGGTACCCATGGGCACAAATATCCCTTTCATTGCTTATGCATTTTGTCCTGGGCTTTGAAGAAGATGTGGTTCAGACATGAGCTCTGCAAGCTAATTCCTTGAAGCTCTTTTTTTTTTTTTTTTGAATCCCTTCCCCTCATGGGTCTGGTCATTAGCTCTGTTCTAAAACCAGCCATGTCATCGTGGATGCACAGCCTGTGTCTCTGGCCCACTGGGGCCTTGGCCATACTGCAGATTTGAAAGGAAGGAGTCAATCGTGGGACCTCAGACCTAAGTGGCTTTGATGGGGTGGAAAACCAGCGCTTTCAGAAGCTGGCCTAGTCTGTAACCCCGAGCTGGCCTAGAAATGACTTGCTAACAGAAGCCATCTGCACCCTTCTACTCCCATCTGCACCCCTCTACTCCACAAGCACTGTGACAAACTCCATGATCCAAAAGGTTTGAGGAACTGTAACGTTTATGGCTCCCTGACCATAAATTCATGTGGCACACATGAAAATGCCACCCCACGGGGTTATGGCAGAGACGCAGAGCTCCAAACATCTGCACTTGGGCAGTAAAGCTAACCTCTGGTGCGCTGCACTCCCCTGTTGTCGACATATATTACATTAGTGACAATTGAATGTGATTATCCAGGATGCCATTTTATCTGCCAGCTGCAGACTTATGGCTTCTTAAGATCCCATTCCCCCCTTTCCTCATATGTTGCTTTTATGTGACTCAAGTTGTATGCAGGAACTCATGGTTATTGTGGTCTTCCCTCTTATTTCTTAGGGGATACAGACTGTGTATAACTTTTCAGTACTTAAATTGATTGTAGCTTTTGGATGAAATAGGCCCCTCAAAAGTTTGTGAAGCAGCTGAGCAAATAGCAAAGCATCGCTGTTTTATGTCTGAAAACCCCACTGAGAGCCTGGGGAAAGGAATATATTTTGCCATTGGTAGACAGGGCTTGGGGCCAATGAATTTGAGAATTAATTTTTATGTTGGTTGTTTGGAGTTTGTGATTAATATGTCACATATCAAGGCTTAAATCACTGATATTTCTTTTGTTATTATTCAAATTGGGTTTATAAAGTTTATCTGGGCTAGAAAGTCAATTCTTTAGGCTTTGCAATTTATGTAATATCCATAGCAATTACCGACTACCATCAGTGTAGAGTGAAAACAGTGTTTAACGAAATGAGCATGACTTCACCAAAATAAAATTCTATTTATGAAAATGGGCAACCAGGTATGTGCTGTGTGTGCTGCGTGTGTGTGTGTGTGTGTGTGTGGAGGCCAGAGGTCAAATTTGGGTCTCTGCCTTATTTTTTTAGGATTTATTACTATTATTATAAATTTTATTATTTTAATTGTGTATGTTCATATGAGTGCCGTGTCTGTGGAGGCCAGAAGAGAGCAGAGGTTTGTGTCCCCTGGAGCTGGAGTGGGTGTTGGGGACTGAACTCAGGTCCTCTGAAGATCAGCAAGTGCTCTTAATCACTGAACTATATCAGCAAATCTTTTTTTTCTATTTTAAAATTGCATGTATCTGTTGTGTCCATCTGTGTGTGCTTGTGTACATGTGTGGTGCAGGTGGTGGTGGCAGAGTCCAGAAGAGAGTGTCACATTCCATGGAGCTGGACTTACAGACAGTTGTCAGCTGCCATATGGATGCTGGGAATCAAACTTTGTTCCTCTGCAAGAGTAGTGAGCCCTTTTACCACTGAGCCATTTTCCCCATCTCGACCTTATTTATTGAACTAGGGTTTCTCACTGAACCAGGAATTCACCAACTCGGCTAGATTGACAGGCCAGCCAGCCCCAAGGTTCCTTCTGTCTCCTTTCCCTGGGGTTGGGATAACAGATGTGCCTCTCTTTAATGTACCTGGCTTTTAACATAATAGCTGGGGAGCTGAACTTGGGTCCTCATGATTGTGTGGCAGGCACTCATTCACTGAGCCTTTTCCCTGTCCTTCCTTGGGTCTCTCTTAAAAACTGTGGGTTGGCCTGTGCTTTTGCATTCAGGTAAGTAGAATTTCAGCTTGGGCTCAGATCCTTATGCATCTGAGGGCAGGAACTTAGAACCACGGTTCCTTCTATCAGCATCATTCTGCATCCTCAGGAGTGCATTTTGTTTCACACCAGGCTATCTGATTGAGAGAATGGTCTAAGGCAGGATTTTGCAAGTATTTGTTGGATGATTACTAGCTTCTAATGGCAGAAAGGTTTCTAGTGTTACAGTTTGAAAATATTAGAGATTTGCGAACAAAGTAAATATCGCAGATCAGGGCTGCTTTTCTCCCACTGCAGAGTCTATAGTTTATGGTCTTTAAGCAGTCTGTGAGACTTCCAAGTCCATATTGCACTAACCCCAGTGACTGATGCAGTCAGCCAACCAGGATCTAGGCTAGCAGGCCGGGCACATGGCACCTGTAGAATTTCTTCTGATCGTTATGTGGCCACATGGAGATGGTCCTATATTGTAATTTTAGGTGGCCCTTGTATGGGTAGCGACTACTTCCAGCTAAATTTAAGTCCAGTAAACTCTCCTCTGTCTCCTTCACCTTCGTTGCCTATCTTAGCAGATAATTGATTTCAGAAGATGGGGCCCAAAGCAAACCTAGCAGGGAAGGGCAAAGCTCTGCCACTTTTGTGGAATTTTTTCATTTGGTTAGAGTCAAACAATTTTGATGGCTCATCACCACATTGGGCAGAGAGCCATGAGCCATTAAGGGTGAAAGCTCCCCTGGGTCAGTTGTTCTTGTTGTGATCTTCAGCCTTGCATCGTGAGCATCTATAAAGACCATCTTGGAAATGTGAACTTTGGGGCTGGAGAGATGGCTGTGTGCTTAAGAACACTGCCTGATCTTCCAGAGGAGCCAAGTTTCATTCCCAGCATCCATGTCAGTTCACAACTGTCTGTAACACAAGTTTCAGGAGATCTGATGCCTTTTTCTAACCTCTGTGGACACTGTACACACATGGTAAACAAACATACATGCAAGCAAAACACTAAAGAAAAATACAAGTGAATAAATCTCTTTTAAAAAATGTTAAAAGAAAGAAATAGTAAATTCCAGAATCCAAAGTCAAACTGAAGACTAAAGGTCTAGAATCCTCATATAAAATTAGGGGGACCTGTCCTGACCAGATCTCCCCTTGGTTACACATAATCAAGGTTGAGACGACTACTAGCAACCTCATCCATCCAAGTCCATCTTCCAGGAGTGTCCAGCCAATGAGCTGTGAGACACGTAGACCCAGTATGGCTGAGTATGTAGGCCAACGCAAGATCCTAAACTTATTTAAAATGCTAAGAGATTTTTTCTTTTCTTTCTTTTTAGTAACTCAGTTGTGCGATTCTTAAACATGGCCTGTGTAGATCGAAACATTGTATCTTGATGTTAAAAGGTTAGACAAACCTGAGCCATTTTTTTCATAATTATGGATATTGAGGGCTAATTAGGCTGGGTGATGTGCCCACCATCAAATGGCTGGCTAGAGAGTAGCTCTTCAATAACCAACCAGTTCTTTTGCCAGCTGAAGTGCTTCTCTGGGTAGACTTTGGGGAGTCAGGGACCTTGGAAAGAAGGTTTAGTATGGACCAAGCTTTGAATAGCTATAGTCAGAGGAGTCATGGAAAGGCTTGTAGCCTTGGTCAGAACAGCCTCTTTGCACAGGTCCCTGTGGAATTTTTTTAAAATGAGAGACCCCTTCCATGCAAGTGCTTAAGAGTGTCCCTGAGAGCGCTCATCAGCAAGGGATGAGGGGGGGTAGGAGAGGAAAGAGGAAAGTGGGGAGGAGTAGAGCCCCCATCATGTGGTCATGAGAATTAAAAGTGAGGATTTAGAGTCACTTGAGGATAATGTAGCAAGGCTGGAGAGGGAAACACACACAGAGCACACACATGCGCGGGCACGTGCACACATAACATAAACAGATTGCCGAGACTCAAGGCAGAAAACAAACAACACGGGCTGAAATCAGAGAAGATGGGTGGAACAGAAAGGGCCTGCATTTTGAATAGGTGGTATGGATTCCAGAATGATCTGTTTCCTAAACACTTTCGGTGAAGTGGTATACACAGTGACAGAGCCGAACAGCTGCCTCGTCGACTTGGTGCATTGCTCTGTTTCAGAACTCATAGCTTCCCTCTCCTCCAGGCATCTGTTACTGAGAACACTTGAAGGTTCTGCCAAGAGATCTCAAACTGGCGAGGGAAGGCTTGGAATTTAGAAAAAACGAGAGAGGCGCATGTGCACAAACATCCTTGCACAAAGATGCTGCTTACCTTCAGGAAGACTGAGCGAGTCCTGTGGGAGTCACACACATAGATGCTGCTTACCTTCCAGTGAGCTAGTCCTGGGGGGGAGGGGGAGGAATATGGAGATTTCCCCATATTTAGATACCTCTCATAAAGGTCAGATAGTTTAGCTCTATTTCTTTAGGTTTTATTTTATTTATGTGCATGTATATATGTGCCTGTGTTAGCACGTATGCGTGCATGTGTGTGTGTGTGTGTGTGTGTGTGTGTGTGTGTGTGTGTTTAGGTGCCCACAAAGGCTGGAATGAAGGCATTGGATCCCCTTCATCTGGAGTTAGAGGCATTGTCAGCCACTGGATGTGGGTGCTAGGAACTAGACTCCAGTCCTTTGTAAGAATACTCTCATCCACTGAGTCATCTCTCCAACATTTATTTTGTTTTATGCATTTCTTTATTTATTATGTGTGGTGACTGCCTATGCCATGGCAATCACGTGGACAACAGAAGACAGCTTGCTGCAGTCATTTCTCTCCTTCTACCATGTGGGTCCCAAGGATCAAATTAAGGTCATCCTCCAGTTTGGCAGCAAAGTGTTTTTACCCACCAAGCCGTCTCACATGCCCAGCTCCAACTCTTTGCATTATTCTCAGGCTCCAGAGAAAGTTCGGCAAGATGGTAGCTGGCTTTTCCCAGAAACTGTATTTGGATTGTGTGTAGCCTGCACCTAGGTCCTTCTGTGATGTGCTGAGTGACTGTTCAAGTATGGTTAATGGAGTCCAGAAGGGGCTGGTGCTTTTCCAACAGACCTAGGGAGGGCTGAATAGACCAGAGCATTCCAGAGTCAAGAGAGGAAATTATGTCAGCCTGCACTGCAAGGCTTGGCAGAGAGAACCCAAGTGAGGAGAATGGCTTAGCGGCCCATGTGTTGTGAGAATGCTTCCTTTGCCTCTTGTTTGGCCTTTCCATCCTCTTGGCTGTGCGCGAGTGGCCCCTCTAGGAGGGAGCTGCCTCTCACTGTCACCCTCACTGAGTTTTGTCCTTACTGCTTGTCAAAGGAGGACAGGGAGAAATAAAGCTTGGGACCCCAAGGTTTGTGCCCGAAATGGCTTGCTTTAGGCCCCATTCTGGCGCTTTCCATTTTCACTCCTGTGGTTGTATTTGATCAACTGGAAAGGTCTTTGTTTTCTCATGTGTGTGTTAGTTATGCTTATCATCCCTGTGGCTAAATGTAGAAGGACTTAAATGAAGAATCATTGATTTGTTTGCATGGCTTCAGAGGGTTTAGTTCACAGTCAGTTGGTGGGGGACGTGTGTTGAAGCATTGCTTGCTCCATGGCTGACTAGGAAACAGAAAGCAAGACAGAAAACAGCCAGGGATAATACACACACTCAAGGTCTCACCCCCAGGAACCTACTTCCTCTAGGCAGATCACTTTTCCCAAAATAGCGCCACCATCTGGGGACTTCAGTGTTTAAAACCTGAGCCATTGGGGGTGGGGGCGCTCCTTCAAATGAGGCCATAGAGACTTGTTTTCTTTGGAAAGAGTGAGTCCCCTCTAGGGAAGCGTTTGGAGAGGTGGGTAGGAGTGTGGTCTGTGGTGGGAGNCCCCCTCTTCTAATCCCCTTACCCCAACACTAGAAAATGACAGAATCCTCCTCGGATGACCAAACACCAGACCAGCTGTGGTGGTGGCTGCAGTGTGTGCTGGGGTTATTTGGATCTGTTTAAATTGGGATTTTCCTGAACTGAAGGATTTTATAAAATATGTTGGGCTTTTGGACATAGATTTCCAGCTTCAGATTTGGAATGAATTACCTCCTTCCAGTAAGCCAGTGAGCATGGAGGCTTTTGGGTAGAGGACAACTGGTTGGTGCCTCAACCACCAGAAGGAACAAGTCCACCCATCCTTTTGTCTGATACCTGCTGGAACCAGGCACTTGCTGTTTAGTAACATTTATCTCCTGCTTGGAATTCTGCCTGGAATTTTAATAGCATGGTCACTGTGAGGACAGCTGGTAGGATCCATTGAGATGTCCTCTCTGGGTTGGAGAGGGAAGCCATGTCACCCTCAGGGATGGGCCATTGCAGCCGCCGTATATGTTGTAGAGGTTCAGAGAAAACCCTTGCAGACTGGTCAGGTTCTGCTGCCCCATCTGCCAGATGCAGTGCCCACAGCAAATCCTCACATTCTGAGAGGGATGCTTGTATGGTCTCAGATATGGGCTCGCCAGCAAGCCAGAAAGGGAGGTTTCATTAGAAACAGAACTCCAAATGAAAAGTCGGAAGCCCTTCCATCCCATTCTCATGTTGTCTGGGGAGTTCATCTGGGCTCTTGCTCTCCACCACTTCTTTTCACCTAAAAAATACGGATTGGAATGCAATTAGATTCTCGTTTCAGCTCTTCACAGGACCACACTTTAGGATTCTTTGACTTGTTATTCAATTGAGAAGAAAACTGTATTTGTATTTTACTGATTCTCTTGGGATTCTAGAATTTCTTAGCTACAAGATACCTAAAGAAATTTTCGATAGGGATTTATTTATAAATAGGACATAACATTAAAAGAGGTTGATGTAACTGTTTCCTGAAGGACCAACTTCACTGGCATCAACTTAGTCCCCATGAGGAGCCATAAAAAGCTCAGTTACTACTAAGAAGGGATAGATAGCCTGTTCCCCAAGTGTGCCACACACAGAGGTCCCAGCTGACCTAGGAAGTGAGCATGTCTTATGCCCAGGTTTTGAAAATGATTGCTAAGTGGTAAAGCTGAGGTGGCTATAGGTGGGTCTTCTATCTGCCAGTTTTCTAGAATATTCTTGTGACTATTGGCAGGGCTAATTCTTACTGATGAATGCATGTAAATGCCAGTAATCCTGGTCTTCTGGGAGGTTTCTGTGCCTGCTGTGGTTTGCTGTGAAAAGTAACAGACAATCAAAGAAGGTAAAATATACTGAGGAATGATATCCTTAAAACCAAGCATATTCAACAACCTATGTGTGTGTGTGTCCCTAAACTTGTAAATAATTTATAAAATGATTCACCCTCTTGCCTTTCTGCAAACCGTATCTAGTCCACCTCCCTTTTCCAAATATAAACCCCTAAAGGTTAGGAACATTCCTATAGTTGAAGTGGCAAGGAGCAAGGTACAAAGTTATCCTTTTCAGGTATCTGTGAGCCCTCAGGGGAGCTCTCCCAGGGAGAGGGGTTGAAATGGCTCAGTGCCTTCAGGCCTATAGAGAACACCTCTTGGGAGTCAGCACCTTGATTCCCCACTGTGTCAGAGGTGACAGGTCAGGGCTCTCCATGGCTCCTTCCAGAAATGCACGGACTTTGGGACAGCTCGGGGGCTTTGAAGAACTGAGGGGTTTTTTTTTATCACCCCATGTGATTGGTCACTTTATGGCTTTCTCCCTATGTGGAATGTCTGCAGACCCAGAGGGAGAGGCACAGGCCAAACGGAGTTGAGGGCGAAGTTCGCAAAAGAGTTGTAATTCTAGACCAGCAGTCTTGCCCTGTCTCCTTATGTAGGGGCAGGGATGAAACCCTAGTCTGCATCAGCTCCCAGGAAAGGAGGAAGATACTGTTACTAATGGTTAACTGACTTGAATTCTTTCCATGTTTACCGATGCCAATGTTGGTATACACGTCTGAATGACTGCCACGTTCACACCCATATCTAGCAATGGTGATCTGACTCAGAGAGAGCAAGCTAGGCCACTTTATGTCTGCTGGTCCCATCTTAAGCAGGCAAACAGCAAGCAGCTGACGTGCTGGAAAGGTTTCAGCATGACACAGTGACCATGCCTGCTTGGCATCCAGAGATTTTATGATACCAGGCCTAAGATAGGCCAGCAGAATTTGATGCCACACTGAACCATGCCCGTCTTTACTAACAGCAGATTTATGCAAGTTTCCACACAGTATCCACTTGTACCCATCCAATCCTCCTCTAAACCAGTGGCCACTGAACACCTGCTGCTGTTTATCATTGAGCTCAGCAGCGGGAACAAGGTAAGTGATAGACCAGGACACTCAATGTCTCCTTCTCGCCTGGGCTCATCAATGTGACCATGCAAGACATANTTAGATCCTGAAGTCTAATGGTTGTGCATGCAAACACGACTTTGCTACAATCACTTGAGTCTTGAGTCTTGCAGTGTTTTTATCCTCTCTGAGCCTTACTTCCTGGAGGACTGGGGATACAGCTCAGTGATAGAGTGCTTGGCTAACATGCATGAGGCTCCTGGATTTGCTCTCCCAACATATCAAAAAAAACCCACTTTTTTTTCTTTTTTACATGGATAGAACAAGATGGTAAAAGGTCTAACACTGGTTCTAGACTCCTGGGTTTCCTTAAGCCTTAAGATCTTTGGCTTTAGGGACAGGTCTTATCAGCATACCCATTCTGTGGTATCCTTAAAAAATGTATTTTTATTTATGTATATGAGCGTGTGTCTGAGTGAGTGAGCCCCACATGAGTGCAGGTGCCCGTAGAAACTAGAAGCCCTCAGATCCCTTGGACTAGAGTTGGGTGGCTGTGAGCTGCCCACCTGGGTGCTGGGAATCTAGCTTGGGTCCTCTGGAAGAACAGCAAGTATTCTTGGTGGTTGAGCCATATGTCTGTACTATTCTAAAATGAGTACTAGCCTTCCCTCCTTCTCATTCTCCCTGTCTATAGTAGAGGCCCCTGGATGACACTTGGCATCATCTACAGTTAAAGATGGCTTCAGGTGCTGCCAATGCCTCCGGGTGTGCTTTAAGAAGCTGGTTCTCCACTCAAGGGTGCCCCTTTGCCCACCAGTCCCTCCACAGCATTACCTCTGTTTAAGACAGACTCTGCCTCAACAGAGGCTGTTTGAGCATTTTCCTTGCTTCCCCAGGCTGAATTAAAGCCCCAGCCAACGGCCCACTTGTGTGTAATTCAAGAAGCAATTATGGGCTTTTTGCTTTGAACAAGCAAGGGAAGGGTAGAATGAAAGATGATCATTACTCGTCTATTCCTCTGCTTAGCCAAACAGTTCACAGATCCTTGATGCTGCGAGTCACGGGGGCCTCAAAAAGGACGATGGGAGCTGCCTTCCACAACCACGTCTGCCTGTCTGTCAGGGCTACTAGATGGCGGTGAAGGGACTCATCCACCATCAGGTTGAGGGACACAAACTGACTTTAGAATTATGTTTAAATACAATTCTAATGTCTGTGCCATGATCCACAGCCTGGCAATGCTATCGCTGCAAATTAAAATGTGCAAACTTCAGAGCCCTCCCAAGGAACCTCACCATCTCTGCTGTAAGCCTTTTGTTTTATTCTGTGGGATTTACTCTAATCAGAAAATGGCAGCCTTATCGCTCTGCGCGATGCCACATGAATGGTGTCTATCTTTAGTTCCTCTATTCCTAGAGGGCAGGGGCTTTTATCTCACGGATACCACCGGGTCTCTAGCAGAGCTAGTGACAGAAGCTGCTTAAATATTTTTGTTGTGATGATCAAGGGATGTCCTCCTTACTTACTGTTTGCTCTATAAGTACATCTGCCACATGTGGAGTAATAAATGACACTCTGGGAAGAGAAAAGCCACTGAGTGTCAGTGCTTCGCCAGTGTGCTCCAAATGCCCACACTAGCAGCAGCAGCCACAG
>LOEQ01000212.1:354772-370973 GCA_001685075.1 Bramus lutescens | reverse complement strand
AAAAAAAAAAAAGAAAAGAAACCAACCAAGTTGAAATGCTATCACTTAGTGTTTATAGTCTGTCCTGATAACTGTGATGACTCTTAATTGAGCCATACTGTGTGCAGGGAAGTTTTCTCAATGCTGTGTACATTTTAGTTATCCATTAGTCCCCCTAATCCCTATCATCACTCCATCTGACAGATGCAAAGGTTGGGCTTTAGAAGCCTTTAGCGACGTTTCTAAGATATACAACTAGAGACCAGGAGACCCAAGATTCCTTCCAGACCTTTCCAGGATGTTATTTCACCCTTTGCTGCACCACTGAGCATGCTGGTGTGCAAAAGTCTCTCATGTAGCTACAAGGTCAGATAACCATGAGCCCCTCCGTTTAGCCAGTGTGAGATAACATTTTCACCAAGTTCAGGTGAGCTCCTCACTTTAGGTTACCTTTTAATCTTCTCACATGTTCTCAAAAGACCTCATCAAGGTGTATCTGGAAATGTCCCAGAGGCTTTGCTCAAGATTTGCTTCATAGAAAGTAAGCTACCCCCATTGAAGAGAGTCCAGTTTCTCTTGAAGGCCTGGCCTCTTAGTCACCAGAGGCCTCACACAGAGAAGAGATGAGATCCTCTTCAATCCTTAAGTCGAGGCAGCTATGTGGCTGTGGGTGACATGAAAATGCGGATTTTGATTGGTGGGTCTTGCCAGCTTGGTACATGTGACTGTGTCCTGCAGATCACAGGGCAATGAGCAAGGAAACCGTGTGTGTTTGAAGGCCTCATTCCTTACATATTACATCAGCATCATTTTCAAATTGGTGTGTATGTGTGTGTGTGTGTGTGTGTGTGTGTGTGTGTGTGTGTATACCACACATAGCAGGACAGCCTTGAGTGTCATCCTTAGGAATATCTCCCCTTTAAGACAGGGCCTCTCATTGGCCTGAAGCTCACCAATTATGCTAGGATGACTGGTCAGCAAACCCCAGACTCTGCCTCCCCAGATCTGGGATTACAAGCATACACCCAGCCTTTTACACAGGAACTGAGAATGGAACATAGGACTTCATGCTGATGTTTCTAACACTTTTACAAACCAAGCTGTGTCCCCAGCTATTAAAATTGGATGTCGTTTTTCATTTTTTCTTCTTAGTGCTGTGGATCTTAATCTCAGGTGATACTTTCAAACTGTAAATTCTATCATATTCAAATTAGCATAATAAGCTAGAGAAAGGGCTCGTGTAAAATGAGATGCCTCTCACCCACCACGTACTTCATCATCTGCTCTTGGCGGGAAGTGCTGAGCGCCTGTAAGGCCTCCTACTTCAGAGTGGAGGTGACTTCCCTGCATGGATATGGAGGTCCTGCTGTGTCTCTGTGCACCAGGGAGAGGAAATAGCACCACAGCCATCAGTCACTGTACCTAGGATTCCCTGCACACTGAATACATAAATTAGTATGCACACAGCAGCCAAGTGTTTCTGGGAGGAAGCTGCTCATCTCCGAAGCAGTGGTCACAAACTCTCCAAGCCATTTTCCAACCTGTCCCTTCTTCCTGCTACTCTCCCTTGCTCTCCCTTTTTGGCTTCATTCCCCATCTGTCAACACTCCCTTAAGGGTCCTCCTCTGGGGTTGCTTAGTCCTGAAAGTTTGGCTAGCCCTGTGTTTGGGTACAGACCTTGGTCCCTGTGAAGGCGAAGTGTCGTCTTCAGTTAAAAGAATGCTTGGTAAAAACTGGCAATAGAATAGGAGAAAAGGTTTAGTGAATATAACACTCACTATGGAAGCCTGAGGATCAGAAGAATTCAGATCCTGAGAATCTACATGAAATCACATATGGTCATGTACATGTATAATCCTAGCATGCCTGTGACAACACGGGAGGCAGGGACAGCAGACTTCTTAAATGTTCTTCAGCAGCCAGATAGTCTGGCATACAGTGTGGTGTCCAATGACAGACCTTGTCTCAAATGAAATGGAAGGTGAGGACTGAGGACCAAGATTGTCTTAGGTCCATATACATGCCATGGCCCCTATGTACCCACACTCATACTTGAAGACACACACACACACACACACACATACACACAAGAATAGCAGCGGCCCTTGGGTCAGCTACTGGCTTCATCAGTAGTATTTCTTTTGAGCTCAGTAGCTGTATACCAGGTGCTGATAAAACAATGCGTCTCACCCTACACTTTTGCAGATCCGTGCTCAACAGCCAACACGCTAATGTAGATAAGTTTCCTCTTATCTCCCTGCGATTGGAATGAGGCTCTGTTAACCTGAGTTCATTTTAATTTACCTAGGGAAGAATCAGCCATAATGTGCGTTGGGGCTGGCGTCTAAGAATACTTTAAACTTTAGGAAGAGGAGAAAGCTCTCATTCCGCAGACCACTCATGCCAGCACACAGCAGACATGAGTTTCACCAGCAGGTAACCACTGCCCACCCACTCTATGATGCCAGGTTCCGTGGGGAAGGAGCAGAGAGCCCTTCCTCCTCAAGTCCTTCAGGATGCCTGCATTTGGATCTAGGCATGACATTTTCAGTGGCATTGAAAGCTGGATTCTAGCTTCCATCAGTAAAAAGAATGTGGTGGTCTAGCCACTGAAGCATCCCAATCTGATTTCCCCATGTGTTCCTTGACACGAGGAAACAGAAAACCCTGGGGGGGGGNGTCATCCATAGTGTCCCTGAGAAACTGAAAGGAAAGGTGCCCTCAAGGGTGGCTGGGATCTTCTCCATTTCCCCTGCTGTGGGTCTCAGGGTCACCCATACTTCATCCTGCCTGGGGGTGTGCTAGAGAAGGCCTACATCCAGTGCCTACTCTGAGGGGTGTTGCCATGGCAACCACTGGGGACCAGGCCAGGGAGAAGCAAACTCCTATGGTGTCCCGACTTAAGCTGGAACCAAATGAAGAGGGGAAGAGAGGTGAGCCAATGTGAAATAGGAGCCTAGATGCCAGGGTGCTGGGCATGCCACCAGGTGCTTGCTTTTGCATGGCATGATGCCAGGTGCTAAGGAAGCCTGGGGAATCTATCACTCCCTGTGAAGGCTAGCCTTACAGTTTAACTCACCAAATATTTCCTGAGACCTGGAACCACCTTTTGGACTAGGGAACAAAGATACCAAGTAACAGAGATGCCTCCACACCTCTGTGGAACCAAGACTTTGGAGGCATTTGTCCTGAAGAACTATATATTTTTAGATAAAATAGTGTAGTGTTTTGATCCATTTGGAAAAATTATTTCATAATCCCAAGTAACCATCCTTTTCCTTCATTAATGCTGTTGGCTGTTCAAACAGGAGCTTTGAATTTTATTTATTTTTTTCCTCATGGCTACTATATGTCTTATTCTGATGTTCAGGAGGATCCCTATTCAGGGATCAGGGTAGGTAAAGAAAATGGGAGAGTCTCTTTTACTGTAACACATAGATAGCAGGTAATTATGAGCTTGGATTGCCCAGTAGGAGGAAAGGTTCGTGTAGACAGAGATCATGGTAGTATACCTCGTACCTCAAAACAGACCTTGTATGGAGAGAAGATGATGCCTTTGAACCCATATTCTTCCAGAAAGTTACATAATTGCTTAGATAATGGCTTTTAAATAAATGAGTCTGAATGGCTCTTTGGTAGGCAGGGAGAAGAAAATGAGAGGGTCACAATTCAATAATCCAATCTTGGCTGGCGGAGGCTCACTGGAAGCTGCTCAGAGAACATCTTGTAGGGAGGGGGTGCTGCAGATGGCCCAGCTGGCCTGCTTCTTAGGGGCTTTTATTCTCCAGGCAGGAGTCTTGGTTGTGCGTGCTCTATTGAAATAACTGGGAAAGAGAGCACTCTCCCTCATCACCCCCTCCTTTCCCCTTCCCCTTCCCTTTTCCTCCTCCACTCCCTCCTCTTCCCCCTCTGCTTCTTTTTCTCCTCTCCTCTTCCTCTTCCTGCCTCTTCTGCTACCCTGCTGGAGGCAGCCCCCCTGCCCACCCAAGGCTCACCAACAGGTATTTTTATCTTCTCTCTTTCTCTGGGGACCCCATTTTCCTCAGAGCTTCAGTGTTCTCCTGTCCACTAAAGAGGAGTCAAGTCACTGAGATATCTTAGAAGGAAGATACTGTGATCATAACTGTGTGTTACCAGGCCATGGTGGAGGCTCACCATGAGGGAAAATATAGTGACCTCTTTCTGGACCATTAAAATATCTCAGTGGATAAAGATACTTGTGTTCAAGCCTGGCAACTTGAGTTTCATGCCCGAGTCACCTGCAGGCTGTCCTCTGACCTCCATGTGCACATCTGAGGATGACTTTGGACTCCTTATCCTCCCACTTCTACCTCCCAAGTGCTGGAGTATAAGGATTCTAGGCTAGAGGTGTACGTACCATCATGCCCGGGTATGAACCATGTCTCAAACCCTTCAGACCTGGTGTCTCTCCATCAAGTTTCTTTACCCATCGCATTCTGTTGCAGGAATTGTATCTATTTCTTGCCCAGGAAGGATTGATTGGTGGAGTAGATACCCAATGTTGGCTTCCATTATTATTGTATGGCACAATTACTTTCAGACACTACTGAATTCCCCTCCCTAATTTTCAGCATAAAAAATGCTTCATGGCATCTAAAGAGATGTTCAAGGCACTTGCCTTTCCAACAGAAAATCCCTGAAGAGATCCCTGTGAGAAAAGCTGTCAGGAAGATCACGGGGGCTGGTAGCTAGAAGTCAAATGTCCATGCGTGTGCACCCGAAGGCTTCATACTCAGAAATAACATGCCCTCTATCCTGCTTTTTATCTCACATTTCCTCATGCTTGCCTGCATAATGAGGTGCACAAGACTGAATTCAAAGTGTGCTGGGATCCCTTCATTTTGTGCAGCCATCTTTAGTTTGTTGAGATTCCCTACTCGCTCATCTTCTGCCTGTCATGTCGAAGGAGACCTGGCAGGCTGAGATACCCTTGAGTGCAGAAGGCAGGCTTCTTCGATGAGCTCACACACCCAAAATGTCACATCATCGCTGCTCTGTTGTTTCACATTGACTGTGAAAGACACACTCAAAGGTTAATTTTAAGTCTTGTCAAACATAGATCACTAAAGATGCACACCTTCAAAGCTATCAAGAGTCAAGAGGGACCACGAATGCGAAGGCTGTGTGGGCCAAACACTGTCAGAAGCCCCTTGAACAATCACGTCTGGGTATTACATCTCCACACAGAAGTAGTGACTATCTGTAGAAGGGAACAGGATGGACTTTTTTTTATCATCTTCTCTGGGGCTTGTTTTGGTAACTCTTCATTCTTTGCTGTTTATTCTAAGCTAGAGATTGCTCATTTATCTATAGATCTATATCAGTCTATCTATATCTATCTATCTATATATACACACACACACACATACACACATAATCACTTTTGTGTTTCTATTTGTTTTGATTCCTGGGACTGTATTTAGATGAGAAAAACACCAGATTGAAAGATGGTCCATCTGGTGTCTTTGGCTTTGAGGAGAGCCAGTTTCATCACATCGTGGTGGAGCTGATGTCTGCAAAACACATGTTTACCCAAAGTCTGGTTAATTCCTCATTACTGAAGAATCCTGAGATTTGTTTCTTTGGGTGGGCCAGGCGTCGTCAGCTCTCGCCCACCTTCTTTCCTTCAGCTTGAGACCCTGACAGTGGAAGGAAGCTGGGGTCCAGATCATCTTAGAGAGGAATTTAGGTATTTCTGCTCAAGAGGTTTTGTAGCTGCTGCTCTTGCAGCTTCCCTTTGAACGTGATGCTTAACCTCTCCAACCCTCCACTTCTTCCTGTGATATTGGAATTCTCATGGCCGAGAGATGACTCATTGTTAAAGTGCCTGTCATGCCTTGTGAGGACCTGAGTTTAGATCCCCAGAACCCATCCATGTAAGAAGCCCCACAAGGGAGAACCTCTGTAAACCCAATACCAGTCAGGGCAAGTGTCTTAGTTAGGGTTCTGTTGCTGTGAAGAAGACACCATGTCCATGGCAACTCTTATAAAGGAAAATATTTAATTGGACTGGTTTACAGTTTCAGAGGTTTAGTCCATTAATGCCATGGTGGGAAGCATGGTGGCATGCAGGCAGACATGGTGCTAGAGAAAGAACTGAGAGCTCTACCTCCAGATCTGCGGGCAGCAGGAGGAGAATGCCACAGTGGGCATGGCTTGAGCATCTGAGACCTCAAAACCCTCCCCCAGTGACACACTTCACCCAACAAGGCCACACCTACTCCAGCAAGGCCACATCTCCAAATTGTGATAGTTAACATTACCTCTGACCTCCACATGTCCCTGCACACCTGATAGCCCGTTCTTCCTATAGGCACACAGGCAGGAACACATATACACCCCCGCAGAAAACAAAAGCAAAATAATTTAAATAAAGAATGTGAATACCTAGGGCTGGGCAGATACCTCAGCTGGCAGAATTTTTCCTATGCAAGCACAAAGACCTGAATTTAATCCTTAAAATCCACTTGAAAATCAAGTATGGTTGAAACATACTTATATTCCAAGAGGTGGGAGGTGCAGACAGGTGGATCCATGGGGCTCACTGGCTAGTCAGTCTGCCTGGTGAGTTCCAGGCCATTGAGAGACCCAGTTTAAAAAATAAATGTGCAGGGTATCCCAGGAATACCAGAGGTTGCCTTTTGGCAGCTGGTGTCCACCCCTGATGTTGTCATTGTCCTTAGCTTCTTCCTTTCTTGGTTAGTTTTATTTCTAAGCATAACTTTTTTTTTTAGCTAAAGCCATAAATGATATATTAATTTTCATTCCTTTGAGCAGGAAACTGGTGATCATTTATGGTGGGCTTGTTTCCTACAAAGAGCAGGGGGGGTTTTTTGGAGGGGGGGGTGCGGTGTACTTAATGAAAATCTGCTTTTCAATAGCACCAGTTACCTTGAACAAACAGGCGCTGCAGCCTCCCG
Source organism: Bramus lutescens (assembly GCA_001685075.1). Taxonomy (NCBI): domain Eukaryota; kingdom Metazoa; phylum Chordata; class Mammalia; order Rodentia; family Cricetidae; genus Bramus; species Bramus lutescens. The sequence continues at coordinate 364,053 of LOEQ01000212.1, read as the reverse complement.
TGAAGGAATCTCACCTGTCAAGAGACATTAATCTGCTGGTGAGGAGTGGAGGACAGGCACTGTGATTAATTATTTAAAGCCACTTTTTGCTAAAAACATTTCTCAGACCATACTGGCCCCATTTGTTGCCTGTGGACATTGGCAGTGACATTCTGTGCTCTGTTGTCGTGGTTCTAAAAAACACAGGAAAGGAATTTGAATATGAGATCAAAGTTCAAAGGAGTTGTGATTTTTCTGCCTGTATGTTTTGTCTAGAATAGTTGCTTGGGAAATTCAGATAAAGTGTATGTAAGTAAGTGTGTGTATTTGTGTGTGTGTGTGTGTGTGTGTGTGTCTGTGTCTGTGTGTGTGTGTGTATGCATGGATGTACATGGATGTGAGGTTGCATGCTCCCTTGGCATTCATTTGTGAAAGCCAGAAGTCAAAGTGAGCTATATTACTCAATTGGTTTCTACCTCATGTTTTTGGGATAGGGTCTCTCACTGAACCTGAAGCTCATGGATTAGCTAGGCTAGGCAGCCAGTGAATTCCAGGGATCTGCCTGCCTCTCTATGTCCAGCACTATGGTATAGAGCTATATCACCATACTTGGCAGTTTTATTTAGTTACTGCCAATTCCAACTCAGGTCCTGATGTTTGTGGAACAAAGAATTGACCCAATTCAGCCATCTCTGTGGCTTCCAGAGGAAAATGTCTTTATTTCTAAGGTAAGTCTGTCTAGTGAACCTGAACTTGACACAGGAGATGAGCTTGACATCTGAAACACCTTTCTTAGCCAACACCTGCAAGGTGTGACCAGTTAGATGGTAAGGCAAGCCTGGCCAGTGTTCCCTCTTTGGAAGAAGTGATTTTCTACTCCACAGGGCAAGGCACTCTGTAAATATTAGCTGCAGAAGAAATAACAGTCCTCACACTGTCCCTAACCACTTAGTAAAGTCATGCGCATTTACCTCATAAATTGCTGATGGAGGGAAGGGGCTCACAAAAACCAAACTTCCCCAGAGAAAGGATGGATTCAGACTTCTGGTTTAAAATGAAGCAGCTAAAAGAGATGGTCATGAAGCATCCTCGTGGGTGAGCTCAGGTGTGTGCAAGGCTGCTGTAGGCTCATGAGAGTTAAGTGGGGACAGAGGGGTGGCCTCTGTTGCCCTCAGGGAGTTTGCTGCTTGTAAAGATTGTCTTGTGTGATGGAGTCAAACCTATACTGCTCATCTGCCCCCGTTCAAAATATTATGCTCCCCAACAGGAAATAAAATACACTCATCAACAAGAACTGATTGGACACTGGGCAGTCTTTCTTGGTTTCTCAATAAGAAGGCCCAGTATTTTCCACATCTCAGTGAGTGTTTGAGCTAGCTACAAGTGCGTTATTATTTTCTTGTTGCCAAAGATTGAGCCAAGCATCTCACACATTTCTAGACCATCACTACTACAAAGCTCACCCCCAGCCCCCCGCTTGTTTGCTGTCTTTGAATTAAGTTATATAGGCTGGCCTTGAACTTGAGATCCATCTGCCTCAGCCCCTGGAGTATCTGGGATGACACACCTGCTCCCGTCATGCCCGACCAGGTTGTGAGCTCCAATCCTGACCCTTCTCCACCTTGCTGATTTGGCCATTCTTTGGTTTCCAACTCACTAAGAGAGGACAACAGATCTGTTTGCGTCTAGGAATGGGAAGCCTGCCTGTGCTAACACTTGCTGCTGCATATGTGTGAAAACGCTTGCTTGGAAAAACCAAAGTTCTCAGCAAAATACTTCCCTGCCTGCCCTCTTCTTTCTCTTCAAGCATAGCATGGGTATGCGTAAGAGCAACTACTCAAGATGGAGGCACTGGCTGCAGCCAAGCCCCAGCCTTGCAAGTGTGCCTCTCCCTCCCATCTTCATCCTTAACCCAAATTCTCGAGACAAAGTACAGTTTTCTAATCCTACCCACCATCCAGCAGCTTTGGGATAAAAATGAAATGAGGTCTATTTGACTTTAAAAAGCTTCCATTTAAAGAAAAGGACTTACTCAGCTTTGCCGAAAATGACCAAAATAAAATGTCTCCTCCTTGGTTTTTCATGAGGATTGAATTTTTCCAAAGGGAACCATCCCTAAGAAATGCCATAACACACATATTCTGCTAAAGGAACAATTGCTGAGGGGACAAATGGAGTCTAAGTCGCCTTTCTTCTACTGGCAACAGAAATAACCCTCAGCTGTGTGGACTGTCTGTGGCTCCTTGAAAAAGAAGAAGAATTTTGTTTTCAGGAGACATTCTGGAAGAATGTGCATCCCTGGCTTTGAGAGTGATGTTCTGCCTCTCTTCTTGGGTCTCCGCTTTTCTCTGAGCATCAGACCCACAGCTAGTGGTGACCAGAGAATCCGAGAGTCAGCACAGAGTCCATGCATGAGTGACCCATCAGAGCCACGTGGTGGCTACACAGAGCTGGATGTGGCTTTCCCCCTGAGCTTTCTCTGCTGGAAGGTTACCTGGGCTATCCCTAATTACATCTGGATGTGATGGGCTGAAAGGGATGAGCCAGGGGGAATCTAGATCTCAAGTGCCTGGAGTCAGCATGAATCACTAGGCCACCATCCAGCCTCATGGGGAGGGGGACCAAAGCCAGATTTTTGTATTTTAAAAAAAATGTTTTTGCAGCTGACAGCTGTATGTGAACAGTCAGAGTTCTTTGCAATGAACGTCTTAAAATATGGGAATCAAGATTATTGGTTTTGGGTGAAAACCAAGTGATTTGGGACTAAAGGATTGGTTGTTATGGGGACAAAAGTGGGAGGGGTAGATTTGGCTGAAACTTTGAGCTTAAAAAGAAATTGGGATTGTGAAATAAAGAGAACCTCGCTTCTTAGGGGACTATTTATATCCCCTACAGCTTAGCCCCAGAGGTGCTTCAGGGGATTAGAGAGAGAGGCCTCTTCCATCTCGATGGGGAAGGAGTATGGAGAACATTGTTTCCACAGTCCTCAAGCCGGACCCAGCTATTTGAGCAGGGTAGAGACTGGAGGATTTTGCATGAGACACCACCTTGCTTTGCTCTTGTTCTATGGATATACTGGATAAAGTCAGTCAAAAAAATTATGGCAGGACCAAGAGGTGGCTCAGCCGGGAAAATGCTTGTTAAACAAGCACAGGGTCCTGAGTTTGCACCACTAGGATCCATGTCAAAAGCTATGCCCTGCTGCTTGCATATGTAATCCCAGAGCTAGGGAGGCAGAGACGCGTGGTTTCCCATATCTCATTGGCTGAGCTCAGATTCAATGGGAAACCCTGTCTTAGAACTCAGGAGGCAGAGGCAGAGGCAGACAGGTCTTTGTGAGCTTGAGGCTAGCCTGGTCTGTATAGTGAGTTTCAGGCCAGCTGTGGCTACAAAGTGAGGTTCTATCTCTAAATAAATAAATAAAAGGTGGAGAGGAATAGGGGAAGACACTGGGCATACGTGGACATGCACACACATGCACCAAACACAGGCATGGAAAAACACTGTTCTCAAGCAGAGATCATCAACAAGGGGAACTCAAAATCAGCTCTCCCAAAATGAAAACCAAACTGGAAAATGTGCTCTGCAGTCTGGAATGCTTTGATAGAAAAAGTACTGACAAGTCATGATGTGCCATCTTTGATCTGGGGGGAGCAAATACAGTTTCTGACAGCAAATTACAGTCTCTTGTCACCCATCCTTCCATTCTCCTCTAAAACAAGAAGGTTTTCTGTCCTTTGAAAAACCCAGAGCCACTACTCCCTTCAGGAGCTTGGAAGAAAGCAGTCTTAGGAGTTGAGAGAATGGCCCAGCATTTGCTGTACCTATATGAGGAACCCTGAGTTCAAATCAACAGCATCCAGAGAAGCTGGGAATGGGTGTGGAGGCAGAAGGATTGCTGGGGCTTACAGGCCACCAACCAGCCTAGCTGCAGATTCAGTGAGAGACCTTGTCTCAAGGGAATAATGGCAGAGAGTGATGGGGCAGAACAGCTGATGCCCTCCCCTTACCTCTGCATGCAGCCCCCCTCATAAACATACATACACACTACCCCTAAAATCTCTGGGATACTCAGAAAATAACACTTCCTGCATTTTATCACCTTCCTCTCAGTGTTCCTCTGGCTTCAAATACCCTTCTATTCCCCACTGTTTCCATCAACAAGATGTAGACTATGCTCTAGGCTCAAGAGCTACACTTACCTTAGTACTAACACCGCTGAGCTGGAGGACAGCCGCTTTCCAGGAAACCTGTGACAACTGCTTGCTGAGTGCCTCTGAGGGGACTTCTGCTTGGGGAGAGAAAAGACACATGACGAAGGCCAGTGACTTGGGGTTACATGCTAACTAGGACTGAGGAGCCTCACGAGCATGAGAATCTGAGCTTGATCCCCAGAACCCAGGATATAAAACCTGAGTGTGGTGCATGGGTTTGCAATCCTAGTGCTGGGGAGGTGGAGACGGGAGGTCACTGGCCAGCCTGGGGCTCACTGGTCAGCCAATCTAGCCTTAACCTGTGAGTTCCATGCCCATGAGAGACCCTGCCTCAAAAAATAATGTGAAGGCAGTTGAGGATAGACTCTAGAGATTAACCTCTATACACGTACGCACACACATACACATACAGAAAGGAGAGAAGAAGAAAATAAGGGAAACGAGGAAATTGAAAGGAAGGAAATACAGAAAAGAGAAAGGAGGAAGGGAGGGAGGGAGGAAACAGCTAATTGACATCACAATAGGGCCTGAAGGCAGGTTGAGAAGTATGGATTTCATATCCTTTAACAATTGGTACTAGAGATTTGGCCTCCTCCCTCTTGGTGTGAAGTTACTCATGTCCTCTACCGCTTGTGGGAATGGTCAGTGCAGCCTCCAGGAATGCTTCAAAGCCAAGTCCAAGATTTCATACCTGCCCTTGAAAAGGCTACCACAGAGCAGCAATGACTAAGCCTCCCTGAAGCCTTGGCCACTGTCGTCCGCATGAGAACAGTACAGTCAGGCATCACTAGGTGGCATAGCTGCCCCGGTGTATTATTCTCCTAGAGCCATGCTTGTAGCTGCCACAGGATGCTTGGATCATGTGAAAGAATCCTGGTTCAGAAGGTGATGACATGGGCCAGGTTGAGAAGGATTCCATTAGCAGAGAGCATCCAGGGATTAATCCACAGAGGCGATTCAGTCATATCTACCACAGAAAGCACCTGAATGCCAATATACTTCCTGCCCAGGCCACTGCTGAGGAGACATCAAGCTTGTAAGTTGTAGTCAGTATGTCCCAAGGGGATGGCTCTGTTCAACTCTCTCACCAGCCCACAACTCCTAACCCCCATATATGTGACAATACTTTAAAATTCCTCCCTTATTCCATGCCAGTTGTAATGATAATTCAACTTTTTTTTTTTTACACCGGTACCATGCTCCTCCCAGCCCTTGGGCATCTTGCCATTGCCAACTCAGAAGAGCCCTTTCTCTGCCAGCTGGGTGCCATGTTATTTTTTCTGACACTTACCGATGGGTGATTGTAAAGAACTTTAAAAAAAAAACTAAACAAAAAAAATTCTTGTGGGGCTAGGTATGTAGCTCGGTTGTTAGAGTGGTTGCCTAACATGCACAAAGCCCTGGATACCATTACTAGTACTGAAAAAAAAAGCTAGAGGTGGTGGTGCAGGTCTGTGATCCAGACCTCTGGAGGTGGAGGCAAGAGGATCAGATGTTCAAGGTTATCCTTGGCTACATAGCAAGTTTCTAGCCTGGGCTATATGAGACCTGGTCACAAAACCAAACCAAAAAAGATTGTATACACAGACAATTTTATAAATTTACTGAAGAGTAAAGCATATTTGCATAAATTTGCATAGTAATGAGACAGATATTCTTGTCTATTTTTACCTAAAGCATTGAGTCTTGGCTTTGTGTTTGATACTGCAGTACATGAAGAATCTTCACTATCTCTTGAAGATATTGCTGTGTATTTTGATTATATAGTCCTCAGCATGTTACTCCTCACAAAAATATGCAGCACAAAAGTGAAAGAGAATGTTTAGGGCTATTTCAGAAATTGTTAGAAATTCTGCCAGAATCCCAAATAATAATTCATTTGGCGACTATATTTTAATGAAACTCTAGTCATCAACTCAAGCAGAAGCTTTTTAAAATCAAACATTCTAACACTATATGATCCAAAGACTAACTAATTTAATACTTATATGCTGAGAAATGATGAGGAAAATATTGAACCTCTCGTTTTGGTATTAAAACATGATGTTTCTGGAAGAGTAAAAAGTTTTCCATGTACACTAAACACACTGCAGTCATAACCTACCTTTTGGATATGAACCCAAGTGTTTCAGGCAGTTTCTCTCTGGCTGGTGTGAAGGCACACGCAGTGCAATGCACAGACACACTCTGAATGCTGTGAAGGCACGCACAGTGCAATGCACAGACACACTCTTAATGGTGTGAAGGCACACGCAGTGCAGTGCACAGACACACTCTTAATGGTGTGAAGGCACACGCAGTGCAATGCTCCGACACACTCTTTATGGTGTGCAGGCACACACAATGCAATGCACAGACACCCTCTGAATGGTATGAAGGCATGCATAGTGCAATGCACAGACACCCTCTGAATGGTGTGAAGGCATGCACAGTGCAATGCACTGACACACTCTTAATGGTGCGAAGGCATGCACAGTGCAATGCACTGACACACTTTGAATGCTATGAAGGAAATCACAGTGCAATGCACAGACATGCTATGAGTGATGTGAAGACACACTTAGTGCAATGCACAGACATTGTGGGTTCAAAAGAAAGGCTGTAGTGAGGTCATATAATCAGCATGGACCATAGACACTCTGGAATCATTACCTGTGGGATTTTGAATTTCTTTTCCATGGCCCACAGTCTAAGAAGCCACGGTTTACAGCAGCTGCTGACACTCCAGCTGCCTGGGCCCTGAGTTTCTTTTTCATACATGTATTTTCAAAACGGCCCATGGCCTTCCTGAAGACAGATCAGATATATGGCAATGCATTTCCCTTCCATTGCTGCCATCGCCACATTTCCAGTTGCTGTAACAAAGCACCGAGTAGAAGTTTATTTCAAACAGGAGGGACTTCTCTTGACTCACAGTTTTAGGGTACAGTCCCTCCGGCTGAGGAAGTCACAGGAGTAGAAACTTGAGCTGCATGCTAGCTCCCTTTCTCCATGTTATGCAGTCCAGCACCCTAGCCCATGGAATGGTGACACACACACAGGAAGAAAGGCCTTCAATCTCAATTAATCTGGCCTAGAAACTCCCTCCCAGGCATGCCTAGAGGGTTGTCTCCTAAGAGAGTCTAGGTCCTGCCATGTGAACAATACTTTCCACCATGATCATTAACATGCATCAAGAGAATTACTGATTTAGCTGCCAAACACCAAAACCAGGGAAGACTCTCAAAGCTGGCTTTAAAAATACATTACAAGTATTTCCTACTGTTGAGTACTGCTTAGTCTCAAGCTCAGGGTCTTGTGCATGCTAAGCACATGTTCTGCCACCTTGCTACCCTGTAGCTCCCTTCTAGAAAAACACACACTGAGAATCAAGCAGGTTCCCGGAAGTATATTCCTAGGGCAGCAACTGCCCATTGCTTTATTTAAAGGACCTCTGTTCTTTCTGTTTCCTGCAGCAACATTTGATGCTTTGACCGTATCGTACACACCCTCACAGACATGCACATGATTAAAAATATTTTTTTTTTAAAAAAAAAAGGCAGTAGCTGCATTAGACTTCACAGACAGTGAGGGTTTTCAACCCCAGCTATGAGAGATGACAAAGATGCCTAGGGTTCCTTAATGTGGATTTTGCGGTCCAATCAAGGGAGTGGGCTCAGTACTGGTTTGGATGTTTTCAACCTCTCCGCGCTCGTTACCTTATTAAAAGCACTGAGAAGTCCTGCTGCTTAGAAACGCTTTTAACTTGTTTAACCTACAGTCTGCAAACCATTGCCAGCACAGAAATTGGTTTTGAAGTGTTTTGATTAATGAACCACCTGCAGATTAGCAGTTAGAAATGCTGGATTTGAGGGTGTACACTCCAAAAGACCAAACCTGATGCATTTTTAAATGACACTTTCAAAATTGGTGTCTAAGGACACAGATGTGCATGACGACCGATTTCTGAAATTTCTCTATTTGTGCTACTGAAAGCATCCGGGACCTTGTCAGGACCAGCCTTGTGTATGGCAGGTGAGCAGGGTGATGTTAGCGAAGCTCCCTTCCCAGGCTCAGCTCTGGATGGAGCTTCAACCTGAGTGACATTTGTTTGGAGTTGTGCATTGGATATATCTGTCTCCTCAGCTGTTGCATTCCACAACACTTGTTTTTATCATCAGAAACATGCAATTGATTCTCAGGAAAGCAAGGAAATAGTGGCAAGGACCCTCTCCGTGTTTTTTCCAAACCCCCAAACCGGCACATTATATCTGCCCAGCTTCAGCAGTGTTCAGACCTACGAGGGTACCCCCCGGGGAAACTGTTCAGAGAGGCTGCCTCAGCAGAGAGCGTTTAGAAGTAAAGACCAAGGGTGGAGGTGGAAAACAGAAGTGAAAGGTAGTATGGGAGAGGGTCAAAGGTGATACTGTCCCCCACGAGTTCTGAGGCCAGATCTGTGTGCCACTGCCCATGAGTGCTGTGCTGTTGAAGTTTGGAGGCCTCCAAGGAATCCCATGCCCTCCAACCTCAGCCAGCTCCTACTTAGAACTTCCATTTGGAGCTAGGGAAGCAGAGCAGTCGGCAAAGCATTTGTCATGCAAGCATGAAAACCTGAGTTCAAGCCCCAGAACCCAAACAGAAAAGCCAGGCTTGGTGCCATGCGTTTGCAATCTTGATGCCACAGAGGCAGAAAGGAGTGGATCGCTGGGGCTTGCTGCACAGTCAGCCAAACCCACTTAGCAAGTTCCAGGTCGGTGAGATAACCTGCCTCAAAAAACAAAGTGAGGGGTTGTGGAAAAATTACTCCAGAGGTTGACTTCTGACCTCTGCATGCATGCACATGCTCGTACACACATGTATCCCAACATACACACATATACCTGTACACATGTGAGCATACACAGGCATTGGCACACACACACACAGAGACACACACACAGATCTCATGTTGGGATTCCACTCTCACTAGGATTAGTCAACGGCACTGAATAGATTCTGATATGGTTGCCATGTGAGTCAACTTGAGTCCTGAACTTAAGGAATTTTGAAAATTGGGAGTATAGGCAGTAGAATCAAAAACCCAGTGCCATTGTCCTTGGCTTCTCATTC
>LOEQ01000212.1:324689-339659 GCA_001685075.1 Bramus lutescens | reverse complement strand
ACTGGCTGCCAGGACTCCCATCCACGTTCCCTGAGATTGCCTATGAACTTCACAGACTTGCCCTTGAGCTTCCTGAAGGGCAAAGCCTGCCATGCATTTCCATCCCTGAAGTACATGTGAGCCTGAGAGACAAAATCCATGTGAGAGTCAGGAGTCCCTGTCCCTTATTCGCTTGCTAACTTCCATGGCCCCAAATGGCCAGCTCTTCCTCCTTTTTCTCTCCGACAGAATTCTGGATCCTCCTGATACCTTCCTACAGGAATTTTCTCTGGCTGGTGCATTGCAGCCTCCACAGAACAGCTTCCTGCCAGAACCTTCTAAGAGGCTTATATCTCCAGGGTTAACTTGGACTTTGGACTCACCTTGCTCTGTCTCTTGAGATATCTTTCTTTACCTTGTTTTCTGAATTGCTCTGAAGGGCAGCAACTGTCTCTCTGAAGCTAGCATTTCTCAGGGGCCAGGGCCACCTTCCGTTCTTTGTGTGTATTTTCATTGTGTTTGTCCTGTTTAGCTTATGCCTCCTCCTGTGTTGCTAATAGAACAAATGAATGCTCGTTGTGAATGAGTTCTTCCCTTGTCCCTTCATCCAAACTCTTTCGTTTTCTCCTAGGTCTCATAGAAATAATCTGTTCTTAAATGTTCTTCCCTTCTCCATGGGAATAGCCACCATCCTGGTAATTATGCCATTTGTAGGGCTGAAGATTAGTACATAGTGAGTATATACGGAAACATGTATGGTTATATGTCCAGGTGTATGAAGGCTTGAGGATCTTGGGAGATGAGCAGAAGGCCTCTGTTTTATTGTAGAGACCCATCATAGTTGTAGCCTCCCCAAGGTGGGTTAGCCCAGCCTCCCATAACCTCCCTGTGGGCTAGGATGGCTTCTTATAACCACAACAGTGTGGTTCAGGTGTCGTTCTTGGGACTCTTAAATTACCCAGCACAGAAAATTGAACAATGCCCTTTGCCTTGAGAAGTCCATGTCACTGCTTGTTATGGTTCTGTATTCTCTTTCCATTCAAAACTCCCCTCATGGATGATTAAGTGAAAATTCTTCTTTTATTTCTTTTTTCCCCCAATTTTAATTTATTCTGCTAAAAAAAGGGACAAAAATCTAGGCATTGTCAAAATATTTGCTTAATCTTGAAGATTTGGAAAGTTGTGTAGCCTCTCGCTCTGACAGACCAGAACAATGGTCATTAAATGGGAAGCAGATGTGAGAAAAAGTGTGCAATAAAAGCCTTCTATTATGGGCTGTGAGGGGGAAACATTCGTTGTTAACAGAACACAGTAAGCGTTATGGAATAAATCAGAACAAAACCATTCCCAATTACTGTACAGAGATAATTAAAGTCTACCACCCTCATTAAGGTCTGTTTATATCTCTTTCTGTTTGTGTACAAACATATGCAAGTACTTAAGTATTTTCTATTGTTTTTTTTTCTGGGGATGCTAACTTCAGAGTCAAATTCTTCCAAATTTAACTTTTGTTTGTATATCACCATAAAGTTCAGTCTCTGGGATCTGAAGTCCTGGCCTCCTTCTCTTTCTTGATTTAACATTGTTGTTCTTGGGTAACTTCTGAACTTCCTTTGAGTATGAAGCCTTAGGTTTTTCCCTTTGGGTCCATGTCATCAGTAGGCTACACCAGAACTTTTTCCCTCTGCTTTAAAAGAGAAAAGCTCTGTCCCTTGAACTTGAGAAATACTCCAAATGTTATCTGCTTGTCAAAATTTCAAAGTGCACAGACCATCATTTGGATGCAGATCTTGAGTATGTTCCTACGTGAAAAACAAGCAATTTGTGAAAGTCTCCCCACTGCACATCCCTGTGGTGTTCTTCAGTTTGTGAATATCACATAACTATTCTCTAGCCAGTGATCTGTGATATGCTGGATGGATATCAAGAGTTATTGTTACAGAGGGAACATCAATGAGCTATGATTATCATTCATAAGTGGTCATTCGAACAATGAGAAAGAACAGTTGTCTACCATTGCCCAAGAATAACCTCTGTGTACACTCTCACTGGGTGTACTTCCTCCCTGTGAGTCTGAGGAAGCTTGGCTGACACCTGCTGCTAGAAGTCCTTTGAAGATTACTCTGTGCAGTCAAATAAACCAAGGCTCCTAACCTAGGGACTGGAGCATAGCGCAGTGGTTAAGAGTGTGCACTGCTCTATCAGGTGATTCCAGCCCCCACGTGGGGCCACTCACAAACGCCTAAAACTCAAGTTCCAAGGGATCTGACACCCACTTTCTGATCTCCATGGGCACCTACACATAGACTGTATAAACACACACACAAAATCTTTAGAAAGAATCAGAACCTAAAATATAATTCCCAACACACGCCCTCCCCCTTTTCCTCTGTGTAATTCTGTATACTTACTGTGCCCTTTTTATATCTCCCTAGAACCAGGAAGCTAACATTCTTTTCTTCCTTCCTTCCTTCCTTCCTTCCTTCCTTTTTTTTTCTTGCTTGCTGGCCTATGGCAGGGTATATTCTAATCTAAACAGGCCTGGCATCTTCCTGCTTTAGGCTTCTGAATGCTGGGATTCCAAGCAGAGGCCTTCATAGTGTTCATCAATGCTACCCAAGCAGTTCACATGTTTTCACAGAGCTAGCCTTTGCAGGATTAACTCAGCACGTGAGACAGTACTTTAGCAAACCCTGAATACGCATGCGAAGTTTTTATGATAGAAATGAACTCTCAACAGAATTACAATGCAAGTGGCATGGATCATTTTCTATATACCACATTAAGACTAAAAGGATGTAGGTGAGATTAATGTTGACATGTTGTAGCTAACCTGATATGTGTAAAAGGGTATTTTCCTTTCAAACTCTACCCTAGAAAGTAGTTGCTAGTCTACTTTACACTTCTGTTTTGGTAAAAGCACTAGGTTTATACATCTTGTGCCTATCTCATTTCATACCAGTCACAGCTCACAGACTCAGTAGTCACAGGGATTAGAGGTGACCAAACTGGGTAGCACACCAAGTAAATGATGCTTTGAGAAGACTTGGGTCAAGAATTCTAAAGACTTGGGTGCCTTGTTTACTTGACCCTCTACATAGGTCAGTTTACAACTAAGGTTTCCTCAGCAATGACTTTAGAAGAACATGGCGGGTCTTACTATCAAGTGTTGGCTGAACTACAAGACTTCTAGAAGCAGTTGGGCCTTGCTGTACAACCTCCCAACAGGTGAGACATTTGGAATCTGCCCTGGTTTCCTGGGGTCAACTCTTGCCTCATGAACTGTTCAACTTACAGTGTCTTTTCTGACTCATGTTGTCAACCCAGAGCCTAAGTCAGTTTAGGTGGACTTTTCTGTCCCGCCAGCCACTCCCTAAATAACAACACATAGACTTAATACTATAAATCCTTGGCTGATGGGTTAAGTTTGGTTTTAGCTAGCTCTAATAACTTAAATTAACCCATTTCTGTTCATCTATGTGCTGCCCCGAGGCTCATTTATCTCTTGCATGTGCTTCCCATCTGTGTCTCGTGGCATCTCCTCAGACTCCACCCTTCTTCTCCCCAGCATTCTCTATGCTAGCCATCAGCCAATCAGCTTTTTATTAACCACTGAGAGTAATACATATTTACAGTGTACAAAGATTGCTCCACAGCAGATCACTTCAAGCCTGGGCAGCAGCAAGCACAAACTCCTTACAGTGGAGCCAGGATGGCAGGGACTGCTAATCTGATCGCTCTCGGTTTGAGCAGCTGAGAAGCCAATTGCTGATCTGAATCTTCCCCCATATGGCCCCCAGCTCATGAAATAGGAAGCCTGAGGCCTACCTGTAGGAACTGGCTGGGGAGTGAGAATTAAGCTACTGGCAAATGTCCCAACATGGAGTACACAGTTAATAAGTGATGGCTCATGTCATAGTCATAATTTCAACATGCAGATTTGCACATGTGTAAATGAATGATGGCAGTTACTACAATGTCCTTCTTACACAGAGGGAGCCCTTAGTTACTGCATGGTCCTTTCATGAGACCTGGACTCCATAGCTTATACTCGTATATGAAGACAATTGTTGGGGAAGTTGAGCATTCATAGTTAGTGTCTGGACTATATTGGAAAATGTCTAAGTGTTTTCCCAACTTAGTTCTGACCACTTCTCTATTTTTTCAGCATGATTATGTAAAGGCATAATATTTTTAATATAAGTGCTTAGTCTAACCTGGGCTCAGTATTATAGCCTTTTGTTGTCACCTACATAGGTAAAGCAGGTATATTTTAGTCTATTCTATTACAAAATATAGCTAACATTCTTGCTGTAGACCTCTCCCGGTCTTCTGGTTTTCTTAGCAATTGACTTCTGAATTTTTTTCTAGTTTACAAGCTTAACCAACTCTTGCATGGACTCATTCTCATGCACAGAAGCACATGGATGCATTGCTCATAGGATTCTCATGTGTGTGTTCATGGGTGTTTGTGTATATCTGTGAGTATGTACATGTATGCACTGCACGAATACATGTGTGTTGGGGAGGATTCTGTTCTTCAGTCCACTACACATTGCTTTTGATACGTCTGGGCCACATTTTGTGGCCTGTCATCCATAAAAGTGGTAGCCACGACTGGTTAACTGTGGTGTGAACTTCTTGGAAGGCCATCTTTGAATTCCAAGTAGTTCAAGTGCTCTGTATGCAATGATGCTCAGTACTCAGCTAAGGAGCGTGTTCTTTGTAGATAGACCGTTTCTGAAGCATTTCTCCACAGCTTAGGTGTCGTCTACTCTTTCACAGCAGACTTCCCCACCACATAAACAGTTACTCTTTCAGAGACAAACCTTGCGGGATAATCAGGGATAAAATGACTACTCTTGGCAGGACACATAGGCGGAAACACTTCTTGCAGTTCAGAAAGGAGGGAGGTGATATCGAGCAACATGCTGAACTGCTCTGTATCATACATATCTTTGTGACGTCTTCTATCTGTGATACCATCTAGGGCTGAGAGGTGGCTCCATCTTTAAAGTGGGAGCATAAGGACCCTAAATTTCAGCCCCACAAAATTTCAACCCCATAAAAACTAAGCACAGAACCGTGCACTTGTGATCCCCGTGCTGGAGTGAGAGGTGAAGACAGCAGGCTTCCTGGGACATGCTAGCCAGCCAGCCAGCTCGGCCCTATCAGATAGATCCAGCCAGTGAGAGATTCCCAAAGCACAAGTCAATGGCTCATGAGGCACGCCACTTGTGGTTGGTCTCTGGCCTCCACACATGCACACCCTTTTACCCACCTGTGCCCATGCTCGCACATGCTGATACATGCACACACAGACACTCACATAGATACAGGTAGGCACACACATATGCACATGTACATGGGCACATACATAAATACACACATGGACACACACATGCAGGCACATGATCACACACACACACACACACACACACACACACACACACACACACACACACTGGCTTCCAACAGTTTCTGAGGCTCAGCCCCCATCCTCCCACTCACTTTCCTGAAGGAAGAAGTAACTGATTTACCCTTCCATGCCTTTTTCCCGGTTTGTCATAGCCATGATCCTGGTACACATTTATAGGTTTCCCTCCTTTCCTCTTTCCGTGTGAAGACAGAATTATACTATAGCACACATTTTGTACCATTTCACATAACAATACATCATGATGCCTATGCAGGAGGAGATAGAGCTCTGATCCTGCTCTCCATCTGAACTGACTGAGATCTTGTGTGTATGATGTCTATGTGTGCTGTGTGTGTGATTTGAGTATGTGTGGTATGCATGTGATATGTATTTTTCATGTCTGTGATATATGTGTATGATGTGTTTGCAATGAGTACATATATGATGTGGGTGTATATTATATGTGTTTAATCTGTATTTGTGTATGTATGAGTGTGTTCATGAGTGTGGACACACATGTGCCATAGCATGTATGTGCAAGTCAGAGGAAAACTTCCCATGTCAGGCCTCACCCCTTACCTTGTTTGGGTCAGGGTCTCTCATGACTGAGCTTCTTCCCACTCTCTACTCTCTGCCTCCCCTCCCCCACTCTGTGCCATAGAACCCAAGGATCACAGATGGGAGCTACTGTGCCCAGATTTTATGTGTGTTATGGGGATCCCCACTCAAGTTGTGAGGCCTGACCAGCAAGTACTTCATCCACTGAGCCACCTCCCCAGCCCTGCTGAAAGGAATGTTAATGCCTCATGTGTGAAAGTCTAGAAAGCACAGACTGCATTTCATGACTTGAGGCGCACTATTCCAGGAAGTTGGTTACTTGCTGAGCTAAGTCAACTGTCAGTTCCAATAGATATCTGAGTTAAAACCAGACCACAGAAAGGTCCCCACTGGGTGTAGAGCATAACAGAACCAACTCAAATCAATGAACTGGAGGCATTATCTGTTGTGAGCACCAGAGTGCCTGGATGAGGATGAGGAGACAAGGGCTCCTGCACCCGCACGTCGGAATGAGGAGTGCAGATCACACCTTATCGTTTCAGAGTTAGGTTTCTAGAAAGAGGCTTTCTAGTTTCAGCTACCTAATAATACTTTGTATTTCATTTTTACAGTTGTTTTTCTTATCCTTTTCCAGTGCTCAAAGGTTGTCAAGAGGCTAAAAATTAGGAAATAAATTTAATTTAGTTCAGAAGTTATATATTAAAGAGTCACTTATCCCAATGACATTTTATGCAAAGTGAGGTTATTTTTTAGTTATAATGAGATATACGTGTGCGTCTGTGCATATGTGTGTGTGTGTGTGTGTGTTACAGAGGAGTATCCATTATCCAAAGTGCTTGCAGTCAGAAATATTTCAGATATGAGATGTCATTTTGGGTTTGGGGATTTCTGCATTATATAATGAGCTATCTTGAGGATAGGATCCTAACCCAAACAAAATTCATTTACATTTTATATACACCTTATACACACAGCCTAAGGGCAGTTTAATATATTTTTAGTGCGCCTGCATTTTTACTGTGACCTGTCACATGAGATAAATCATGAAATATCCACTTGTAGCTGATGACATGCTGAGACTCAAAAACTATGGGGTTTTTGAAATTCTCAACACACGTACCCTGAACTGAGCACTTTTATAAGTTTAAGGGTATAGCTTCAAATGTTCTGCAACAGCCATTTAAAAAAAAGTACTGATGACAAGATACCATAAAGCAAAGGCTGTCTGTTATAGAAATGTAAAGAGTGTGTGTGTGTGTGTGTGTGTGTGTGTATGTAAGCACCGGGGTTGCAGGTGAATCTGCACCTGGCTTTCTTTATTGATTTCTCCTCTTTCCATGGGTTCTGGAGCCTGAACTCAGGCACTCACACTTGTGTGACAAGCCTTGTACCAACTGAGCTGTCTGTCCAGCACCAGGATGAGCCTTTAGCAGCGTGATTCCTACCCCTCTCCCCACTATCTCCTCAAAACCTTCTCGGCATCCATTCGTGCTTAGGAAAGGCAGTGCATTAACACAGATCTGCGACCCCGGGGAGCCTCAGCCAGCTCTCCCGCTCTCCTCCTTGGTCTGCCCTCATGGCCAACCATCCCTATGACTTTCCCCATTGTGCTTTTCATTCTCCCTCCCAGGACCTTCGTCCACAGCTTCTCACCTCCCTGGTGTTGTTCTCTCATTCAGTAGATCTCTGGTGTTCATTTCAGACAAATAATTAAGGCATATAACTCACTCTTCCCAGTGTGCTCACAGTGGTATATCATCATAACCGTGATCTCACATAAGAATATTGTCTTCCCTCCACAAAGTGACCTGACACCCGCCAGCAGTCACTCTTCAGTCTAGGTCTTCACCATTACTCCCTGCCCCGCCCCCCATATTCTGCCCTAGACAATCGCCAGTCCACTCTGAGTGCCTGTATATCCCCCTCTTCAAGAGGTTCTCTGGGAGTGGATCCCACAGCTCCTCCTGGAGTCTTGTCCTTGCACTCCATTGTGCAGTTGCACCCCCTTTTTATTGACCCATTTGTCCACCGATAGATATTTGGGCTGGTGTCTGAACCTCGAACCAGTCATCCCTATCTCAGGCATTTGCCTGACCTACCTGCATCTTCCTTGTGATGCTCTCTCTTTAGTCACACCATTTATGGCTTTAGTTTTACCTTTATATGCAGGATTCTTGGCCTAGCTCAATGCTGGTGTCTTCTGGCAGATTATGCATGAGTGGGGAAGGGCTGTGTCTGTTTTGGATCACTCCATGGTATCCCAGCATCTAACACAGGGCCCTGCATACAGCAGGGCTCTAGATAATTGTTGAATGAATTAATCCTAATTCTGCTCATTAAAGCAGACAGGATATTGGGACCATTTGTCCGGCTTTCCTTGTCATGTGGCCTACTCACTGTGTCTGTGGATGTGAAGATCCACCAAGGCAACTTAGCTCTCCGTTCCCCTTGCCGCCAGCAGGCCTTAACNAGAGAGAGAGAGAGAGAGAGAGGGAGAGAGTTAGGTTAAACAAATGGAGATGTAACCATAAGAGGCAAAAGTGGAGGATCGTCCCGAAATGAACCTATTGCAAACCCCATTGGCACAGCTTAGCTGTTGGAAGAGCTCAGCTGTTGTCAGGTGAAAAGAGAAGAGAAAAGAAATCAGATACCTCTGGCCTGTGTCTGTCAGTGTTTGGAAACAACAAAAAAAATTCAAAAAAGTTTCCTCCTCACCATTAATATCTTTTTGCCTGGGTTGTGGCGTTTTGTAATTAGCCTTCCTGGAACACTGGTTGTAGGCATTTCTGGTGGGCTTTGGGTTGGTGGAGACACGGATTCTCTCATTCACCTGCCAGGTGTCATCTGTTGCAGTTTTGCAGCTGAGCCCCCTGAGGCTCAGGGAGAGAATGTGTTGGTCTTTCTGCCACATACCCTCTACCCACAACCCCATGTTAACTATCACAACTGAGCTCCCACATGCCCATTTTGGCAGATCTGGGTGTCCTTTGAGCTGGATAGTTTTAAGAAGACAGTTCGAGTGGAAGAGTAAAAGCTGTTAGAAATGTTGCCCGAATTAAAAACCAAGAAACTTGGCCACGATAGCGCAGAGAGTGGAAGTGTTCAGCCTCGAAATCGCCACATGCCTGGATTCCACCACCGACTTGTTAAGCGTGTTTCTTTCTCTGAGCACTGACTCTTAGTTTTGAAAAATGAGAGTAATCCTATCCGTCTCACTAGTATAGTTAACAATCAAGTGAAATAAAGTAAATAAAAGTAGAAATCAATGCCAGACAGAAAGTCAAAGCAAGGAATGCACGAAGCCACTTCCTCTTTTATTCCTTCTACTTCTGAATTCCCTTGCGAATGAATAGTTTCAAATTATAGTTTTGACAAGCCTCCCCAGCTTGAATTCTTTCTGGCCAGACTGGAAAAGCTGAATACTAGGAAGTTAAAATATTTATTAGAAATAGGAACTTGACTCGTATCTAGAATATTCTTCATTTAGGGGAATGTGGAGTCAGTGAACACTCTCAGACACTAGAAATGAATGCCAAAGACTAACGATAGATACTTGCCTACAGCTCTCCTAGTCAGGAGAAAAGCATGCTTCTTCAGCTTAGTCCAGGTTAGCTCATTACTTATCAGATATACTGATTCAGTAGCATGGGGGGGGTAATATTTCTGCAGGTCCTAGCCTTTCTAACTTCCTTCTCTTGATGCAAAAAGTCAAAGACTTCTAATAGCCAGCAAAAACGCTCATTTCTAGCTGCAGTTGAAATTCTAGGGGGACAGATCGCCAAAGTTTATGAGGTCTGCTCTCCATTTAAATGTTGAAGTCATTGTTCTGATGCATAATCTATAACTGTCCCCATGCGTAAGAGGTTGACAGCTACTGGCACCTCCTCTGTCTGTTTGGTTTTGTTATTCTCAGTGACAGGTAAGTTTGTGTGCATGGCATGTATGTACCGGTACTCCTAGAAGCCAGAAGAGAGTGTTGATTGTGAGCTACCTAATATAGGTACTGGGAACTGAACTCCCGTCAGCGGTCTCCAGGTCCCTGGGCCTCTAAAGTGCTTGCTGCAACAGACTGTAGAAGCAGACTACAGACGTTCTGACAGTTGCTACCCCAGAATGAGTTTCAGTTTCTGAACAACTCTTCTTATTGTTTTGTAAGAATTTGTGGTACCCACAATTGTCTGATTTCACTCCTTATGTGGTGATGTATCAAACAGGACAAACAGCAAGGGACCTTGAAGATGCTTCATGCAGGAGTGTCAGATGCTAAGTACAAGGGACGCAGGATAGGGCAAGTATATGTGAGAGTTACTTTGCTCTAAGGAACCCAAATCCCCATGACTGAAACATTCTCATGATTCCTTCATACAGAGAGCTACCCTTATGGCTCTGCTTCTAGCGGTTCTCCAGAAGGTCCTGTTCAAAGCAGTATCCATTTTGGCGAATCTAATAATCTCATGAACTCCTTGCCTGCTGGGTTAGTCATCTACATCACTGGAACGATGAACCTGATAAAATTTGGCACCTCCTGAAGCTGAAGGTGGGGTGGGGGGAGGGGAGACTGAAAGTGAATGGTTTCTAACCATGATGGATGAGTTGCCGGGGAGCAAAATTAAATGGTCGGTAATGATTGTGGTAACTCACAAAGACGGATGCTATTTACAAAAGCTCCATTTTGCATGTAATCAAACGTCTATTCCCATGAGCTGGGTCATAACTCATATTCTACTTTAATGTTGGTGGAAAATACGCTTCTCTCTGTGTGTATTATTTTTAGGAGATGTTGTGTTTCCTTGGTGCATACACAATGAGCCTGGAATGCTTAAGGAATGTGTTTAATTTGAAAGTTTCGTCCTCTGGGTCTGGTTAATTCAAATACGTGGCAAGGAACATTACCGTGGGCCCTGAAAGAATTCCACACCAAGTCGCATGCACAGAGGCAGCCATACGCAGGGCCTCCCACACCAATTTAGTGAAAGGTAGCAAGGAGGATGTTTCCTGTCCAAACTGTTTTCTTTGCTTCATTTTCTGCATTCTTGACCTTAATAAGCTTGACTTATATGGAAGCAGATTCCGTTTTCTTTTAGACTCTGATGGCTCTTTGGGATTCTAATGGTCAACCCAGGGACCTTTCAGTGTCTGGGATCTTCATCCCAGTCACTCCAGGATGCCCTCTGTCCTGATGCATTTTCTTTCCTATTTTTAAACTAAAGATTTTCTGAAGTGAATTTTTTTTAATGCCCTAAGAGTCTGAGGAAAAAACTCAAAGGCCGCGGCTCTCGGAAGCGAACAGGGTTTGCCCCACTGTTTAAGAAGAGGTATCTTTCAGTTGCATGGATGCACACCCAGGATTTGGGGACTGGACCCAGCAATCTCTTGAGGGACAGGAGTGCATCTGGGTCCTGCAAAGTCTTGTGGAAGAAACGTTTCTTCCAGACATGGGGTAACAAGCCTTCTTCATGGACTGAGACCCACAGTGGTTTGAGAAATCTATAGATAACTTAAGCGGCTTGTCCTGATGTGCATTGCTAGTACATTAAACAAGCATCTAGAGCATTCTAGAGCAGTTGTTCTCAATCTGTGTGTTATCATCCCTTTGGGGTTAAATGACCATTTCACAAGGGTCCATATCATATATCCTGCATAGTAGATATTTTCATTATAATTAATAATAGTAGCAAAATTATAGCTATGAAGTAGCAATGAAATAATATTGTGTTTGGGGTCACCACAACATGAGGAACTAAAGGGTTGCAGCATTAGGAATGTTGAGAACCGCTCCTCCAAAGTGCCTTAACTCTACCCAGTCTTGTTTGGTCCATGTTGGTTCTTTGGAGTCATACAGCTATGAGCTCATTCCCTGGCTGCCCGATTGACGAAACTGTGATCTCGACTTAGAGTCTTTAGCAGAAGATCTTAAACGGTGAGCAAATGGGATGTCTTGCCTCTCAATAATGTGAAAACCAAAAGTCAACCAAAGTAAAACAAAAAACTAAACTGAAAGGTGCATATAGGGAAGCCTAGTGGCTTCAGACTTTCTCTGAAAATCAATGCTATTGGTCTCATTTTTAATGTCAACTTATTTGCCCCTGCTATGCAGTCATCCTCATCTTGGAGTTTGCTAGAAACCTGAGCTGAGACTGCAGTTTCCTGTTGGGGTTCGTGCATATTAAACACGTGTAAATATGCTGTAAACCTCAACTAAGGCCAGGCATCTAATCAGCTCCTAACATTCATTATTTTTTCTCATGGCTCTTCTATTTGCTTATGTTATTCCTTCATCTATATGCTCTGTGGAGAGCCATAATTTCACAGTTCTATGAGCAGGGTAACTGGACCTTCTGATCAAAGCTCATCCAAGTTCGTAGGAGAATCCAAGGTTGAGTTTACCAGTGTTTATGAACTGAATCCTTTGTGTTTTTGTTGTTGTTGGTTTGGTTTGGTTGTAGACCACTGGGAGTTACCAGCTGATGAAGGCAGTGTGTGAGATTCTTTAGCCCCTGTAGGATTACAAAGAAGGGTGAGTTGATGTTGGAATTATACTGATTGAAGGTGCATCTTTTAGGCAGGTTTTCTTTTTCTGTTTTTTTGTTTTGGTTTTTTAGCATTTACTCACAGTAATGGAACCCCAAATCTGCTTAGACACAAAGATACAAAGCTTTATCTTTGTGGAACATAGTGGAAACCTCAACAGGTTTCATATCTTAGCGCTTTAGAACTCATTCTGACACCATATCGCCTTTTCATAATCCATAGAAGTTGAGCATTTGCCATTTCTTTTCAAATTAAATTAATTTTTAAAATTTGCTTATTTGTGTGTGTGTGTGTGTGTGTGTGTGTGTGTGTGTGTGTGCGTGTGTATGCCACAGTACAAGAGGATAACTTGGTTCTCTTCTTTCATCATGTCAGTTCAGGGATTGAACTCAGGGCGTCATGTCGGGAGGCGGTGCCTTCACCCACTGAACTACAGAATAGGCCCTCGTTTAGTTACCAGTGGGAGGAAGGCCGCCCCTCTGTTGCCTTTTCCCAAGGAGCCCAAGTCAGGGTGTAAACCTGGACTTTTGTTAACTGTATCATTTTCCCCTACTCTTGTCTAGACAGCTGAAACTTGCATAGAATTAGAATGGAATTAATCAACTGGTCAGTTGAGCAATCACTTCAATCTGTCTGTTGTCTACCATGAGTCTCCAGGGTTAAGATTTTGCCCAACTTGGAAATAAGGAGACAGATATGACAAGTGGTGCCTTGTCTTTCATAGTAGGATTATAAGTATGATCCCTTCTACCCGTTCTTTGCATTAAGTTCAGTTTATTATTGAGGCCTGTTGCTAAGACATGGGATGCGCTGATAACATGTGTGTTTCTGCCTTGCTGAGTCAATAGTAGAAACACCAACACCCGTGTTGATGGACAGTGCCACCAATGGTACTGGTCTGGAAACATAAATGGCACCCAAAGCTGAACTCTGTTTCTGAAAGCATGAGAACAGTGAGAGCACCCACTAGGTGAACCCTAGCAGCCACGTAGTATATGTTTTTTCTACAGTGTCTCAGCAAATCTTGTGGCCGTGTGTGCATTTTCACCCATGTTCACTCTTCTGCGCACTTTAACAGCTATGTATGCTCTGTGGCTCCAGTCATCTCATACAATGATGATTTTTGTTATGACACTTATAGACGGGATAACTAAAGTGAAGTGCTCTGCCCAAAGTCATAGAGACCTCAAGTGACTGACCTGATATTTGAATACGGGTAATGCAATGAAGACCTGGATCTTCTGGTCCCTCATGATTGCTAGCTATACAGTCCCTTGCTCACCTCTCCAGGCTGCCTCAGGTCAGCACTTCACTACCCCACCAAGGTTGTTTACCTACACTGAGTAGAGGACCATATGAACAAAACTACTAGTGGCCATGCACATCACTGAGATACAGCCCCACCCCCATAGTACCACGTCACTAGTAGTATGTCACGTGACTCATATCCACAGACCTTTCCGGGGGCTAAAGCACATGCATTATGTACATACTTTCCAGTTTGTCCAGCACAGTATACTTTCTTGGTGTGTTCAGTAATTGTGCTTCTATTTCCCTTAAACATGCCCTCAGGCGGCTGATCTCATTGTCCTAGCTCTAGACATACGCAGACTAAAGGGTATGAAGAAGAAAAGGGAGACTGCATACAACAAGCTAGGCCTTCTGTGTATGCCTGCAACCCCTTCTCCAAGGGTTCTGGCTTCCAGCCTTAAGTACACAAGCCCCAGGTTCAGAGGGAGATGTTGCATCAGAGGAACAGAGAGAGAGAGAGAGGAAGACATCCCATCTCCATCTTCCAGCCTCTGTAGCTGCTCAATGGCACACACACATATACTCATGTGTACACAGACACATACATCAACAAATCTTTTTGAAGGTACCCTTTAGGACAGAGGGTGCACTGGAACTGCTCTTTGTAAGGCAGGGTTATGTTATGGCTGGAAATGTAGGAGACAGAGTTAGACTGCCCATGCTTGGACTTCTAGCCATACTGTGGAGTCAGTGTCACAGGACTCCAACTTCACTGGTGTCAAGATAAAGAGTTAATGTCTATACAATGCGTGCAGAACATTGATTGGCCTGCAGCAAGCAAGTACTAAGTTCTAGCTGAAGTCAGTTAAAGAGACCCGGGTTCAGGAGGGAAGGACAGTCTACATTTTGGTAATGAGTTTCAGGGTCTACTTAGGGAATTCAAATAGTTGGTCACCTAAGATCATTTGTAAAGCGCCCTTCTCCCTTGTCAGTCCCCTGTTGGAGAGGCCAAAAGAGAATATTGTCATAGCATCCCTGCTGCAGCAATGTGGTGTGGTTATGACCAATAAGGTAAGAGAGTGGGGCACTTGAGGAGGACTTCCCTGTGTCATCTTCTGCCGTGGCCCCCCACTATGGTTGAGGTATAAAGTATGGACTTGATGCCTGCAGCTGGTAATCTCTAATCTCTCTCTCTCTCTCTCTCTCTCTCTCTCTCTCTCTCTCTCTCTCTC
>LOEQ01000212.1:287459-324679 GCA_001685075.1 Bramus lutescens | reverse complement strand
TCTCTCTCTCTCTCTGTCTCTCTGTCTCTCTCTCTCTGTCTCTCTCTCTCTTTCCCTCTCTCTGTCTCCCCTCTCATGCATGTTTGTTCCTTGTGTGTGTGGTGTGTGTGGTGTGGTGTGTGGTATGTGTGGTATGCGGTGTGTGTGTGTGTGTGTGTGTGTGTGTATGTAGGATGTCACTGTCCTGCTCTATCCCTTCTACCAAAGAGACCATTTTGTGACAGATTCCCTTACTAAACCTGGAGTTAGGCTAGCAGCTAGCAAATCTAAGTAATCTTGTCTCTGCCTCCACTGTCCTGGGGTTACAGACATGCGTGTTGTGATGATACCTGCTTTTTTCTCCTTACTGTGGGTACTGGAGATTCAAACTCGCATCTACATGCTTATGTAATGAGCAGTCTCACCCATCTCTCCAGTGCCTGATCTCTTTTGGGAGGAAAACTAAGACACGACCCACTGTGACTCAGGATCTCCACTTCCTATAGCCACGCAGGGAACAAAGGAAGCTATCTACCTCCAGAGTTCTGCGATGCATAAAGATTATTTGTTTAGACCTCTGCCTGATAAATTCCTGATCCTTACAGTGAACCTCTTCCTAAATATTGAGGGCAAAGATGACCTTATTAGTGCAAGACTTTGTTACTGAGGATGTTGGCAAGGCAGGTGAGAGAGTCTAAGAAGTCCTCAGAACACACTGGGGTGCCCTTGAAGCTTCCATAGCTTGGGGCTAATGTGGTTTGAGTTATTCTTTAGGGAAAAAACTCTGACTCTGTGGTCTGTGATGGATTAGAGCAGTCTCCACAATCTAATTGCTGTAACCTGAAACTCCGAATAGAGATGCGAAGGGCCTTTGGTCGATATTTTTGTCTCAACATCTCTGAGAGCAAAGTCTTAGGGTGCATCTGAGTTGTAACAGTAGGGGTGGGGCTTGGTAGCTATCACCATACACAAGCAGTATTGTTATCAATAAAACTCACCTTGTTCATGCCTTAGAGGTATAAATTTGGGGCCTAGAGGGGATGGAGTCCGAATCCGGAGCTGATTTTTAAAGCGTCAGCACTGCTGTATCAGAGGCCTCCTCATCCTGCTCAGGCTGCACATTTCTGGTGCTACTACTTGAAAGGGGGTGAAAGTGGCTCTTTTATCCCGGGGTTCAGATGGGAGACCCTGAATTTTAGTGGCTGGAGATGGACTGAGCTGAAAGGGACAGATATAAAAAGCTATATGCTGGTAATTCTCGCATGATGACTTCAGGTAGGAGCCAAAGGGGGAAAGAAATGAGGCGTGTCAGCATTATAGAACTCTGATAACAACTTTGGGGGGATCGGAAGGGAAAATGTAGTATTCAAAGCTAGCTTCATAGACACATTGCTGAAGACCTTCAGTCATATTGTCCAGCAGCTCCTCAGAGGGTTCACATGGGGCTTCTGAGAAATTATCAGTGCTTTTAGTGGTTGAAGGCAAATGGCAGTGGTAGAGAAAGAGAGAGAAGGACCAGAAGACAGTAAGTTGGACATGGGCCACACTGGGTGCCAGCACCAGAGATGTACTCTGAGAACTGCAAATGGAATCAGGAGTGAGCTATGATGTGGAGAGAATGAAGATACCGAGTGATTGACAGCCCTTGGAAGGGGTGGTCAAATTGCCATGTGGAATTTTATCAAAAGAGTGAAATGTCCTCGGGAGAGTGGGAAAGAGAAGAAACAAGGTGTGCAAGCATTCTAGAAGACATTGTCAAGGACTTGAAGTTGACCTGATGCCTCCTATTTTGAGAGGGATGCTGGTAAAATCCAGGGCATGAGTCATCTTGTTTCTATAACTTTCCCTCTTCTTAGCATCTCTGCCCCTTATCATAGGCACTCAACTATCTAGAGCTGAGACTAAGTTTCCCCCTTCCCTCTAACTGGAGTGTCTATCATTTCTTTTGTATGTGCATGTACATATGTGTGGTGTATATGTGTGTGCACATGTGTGCATGAGAGTGTATGTGGATGCTAGTGCATTTGCTCATGTGTGTATGTGTCAAGGCCAGAGACCAACATCAGATATTTTCCTCCATCACTCTCTACCTTAGTTTTTGAGACATCTGAGCCTGGAGCTCACGGGTTCAGCTATACTGGCTGGCCCTGTAAGCTCCTGGGATCTACACATTTTCACACCCAGAGTTGTGATCACAGACACAGACTTTCACCACTTCTGTGTCTGGTTTTTATGTGGATGCTGGGGACCCAGACTCAGGTCCTCATGTTTCCATGGCATATACACTACCCACTGAGCCATCATCCCAGTCCACCCATCTTATTTCTTATAATTGCATAGACTTATATAAGTTAACAAACAGAATTTGCTCTGTACTTGATGAGTGACTGGCAATATCACCAAGAATTACTGCACAGAAGGAGAAGCTGCCCAGGGGAAGACCCCTCCCCCTTTAAAGGAAGGGCATGATGAAGGACAGACATGGGGAAATTTTTGTCACTTCAAAATCTGGGCAGCAAAGCCTGAGAACAAATGGGGTTATCATGACGCTGTTAGAAATTTGGGGCGAGTGATGCCGGAAATATCAATTTCAGAGGCACTGCATTGGCGCGGTGTGTAATATCTATTCCACCGGGCATGTTTCGGGAGCTGTGAAGCCAATACAGCTTCTGTGCCTCGCAGCCATGGGGCCCTTTTGTATTAGAGAGCTTTGGAGATGTTAAGAGCATTTGGGGATCTTAGCAGAACTAAAAAAGATCCTTCCTTTCACAGTGTGCATTAGATAAGATGGAAGAAAAGTCAAGGGGGAACCGAGCTCAATAAACTCTGTTTGTGCTGAGCCCCTCAGTCTGGACACAGATTTTGTCTTAGGCTATTTCAGCTGCTCAGTCTTGCAAAGAGCACAGGTTAATTGGTTCAGGTGTGTGTCCATTTAGTGAGTATTCTGGTATACACAGGTGTACATACATGTGTATAAAATATAAATTAAATGTTCATGGATTCATATGTATGTATGTATGAGCCGTTCACATTTGTGCATGTGCCTATGTGTTATACATGTATGTTTACTCTGATATCAGGATCTTAATATGTACATATAGACTTATCCATAGAAAGATGTGCTGATGCACATATATGCTGTGAGCTCAGTCTACGTGTATGCAGATATATTCATACATGCAAATATCACTAGTGTGGTAGTTTCTGGCTGTAATTCCTGAACTTAGAAAGTAGACAGGAGGTTCAGGGGTACATGGTCATCCTTAGCTATATACCAAGTAAGATGAGAACCTGGGCTACATGTCTTCCAAACCATAAAGAACAGCAGGGTGGTGATTTAAAAGACAAACGTCGCTCGTAGTCTCTGGTATCTGAACATTAGTCCCATCGGTTTGGGAAGGGTTGGGAAGCATAGCTTTACTGGAGGGGATGTAACATGGAGCGGTGAGGGTGCGTTTGGAGGATAAAAGCCTTGCACCATTCCTAGTTTTCTCTTTTCACCTCGTGCTTGTGCTTCAGGATTAGCGACCTCAGCTTTCGGCATCTTCCACCACGCCTGCCTCCTGCTGCCATGCTGTCCCTGCCGGTATGGACTCTTCACCCTCCGGGAGGTCAGCCGAAATGAACTGTTCTCTCCTATTGCTTTGGCCAGGGTGTTTTATCGCAGCTGCAGAAAAGCAACCAACGCGTGCAGCAACAGCAGACAGGTGCCTCTCAGCATCCACATGGTAGAAGCATTTGCCAGAGGATTCAGGCATATATCGCTTTTATAGGATTATGTGTTATTTTGATGACCAATTGGTATATTCTTTGTATATTTCTGAGATCAGCCCTCTTTCTGATGTGGGGTTGGTGAAGATCTTTTCCCATCCTATAGGCTGCCGTTTGTCTTGTTGACCGCGTCCTTACATAGGTTGAAACATGCATTGCTGCCGTATTGTCCAAGCTATCTATTTGCTTTGAAGTCCCTTTGCCCCTCAGGTGGAGAGAAACCGGTGAGAACACTAACCATGGGGTCTGACTGGAGCTATATGTCATGGGGAAGCTTCTCTGTGGCACCAGTTAGAAAAAGAAAGGATGTATCTTTGTCTTCGGGAAGGTCAGAAATGGAAATAAACGCAAAAATAGGCTTTCTGGCAAGTTGCCACTTTTAATACGAAGTCAGAAAGCCTAAGATAGCTTTGTTTTGCTGTGTGTGTGTGTGTGTGTGTGTGTGTGTATGAGGGTGGGCACCGAGGCATGGTGAAAGGTGGGGACTTGTAGCTGATTTTCTTTCCTTTCTTCCTGGTTTTGCTAGAAAGAAACTTGTTCATTTCCCATCCACTGTTCCCCAGAGCTGCAGTATCTGTCCAAGCTTATCCTTTTAAGTGCTCAGTCCTAGAGAAAGGAGAAGAAAGGACCCAACCGTGATTTAAAATATATATGTACTGCCTTTTTTTTTTTTTAGCTTGCAAACTGGGATTTCTCGACTCAATTTGTGTTCCTGAGACAGTGGAGTCAAGTTTATATATAGTTTTTGATGTAGGACCTAATTAGGCTCTCAGCATATCTTAATACTTTCTGCTACATCTGCATTAAAGATATCGTTGCATGCATTTGCATCTCATTTACATAAAAAGTTAGCCATGCCTCCTGTAACAATCGCTTTTACCCAATACCATGGACAGCAAAGTATTTTGAAAAGCATGTAAATTCCTAGGACAACACCAAATCTGCCCTACATTCTGTGGTATCGCCCATGTGTGTAACTGATTTGTTCCCGAAAACCACTTAAGGTTAAATCAATAAGCAAGCATCTAGTCATTGAAGGAGCCTGAATTATGTGATGTATTCAAACTTGAGAGAGAACGATCTGACTGATGCTTTTATTGATGTTATTTATAATTTTGACTTAATAATAATTGGAGGCAATCACGGTGAGAGTTTGGTGACATATTTTACAGAAGAGGGGATAGCCTTGCAATCAAAGTGTTCATTCATGTCCTTATTCATTCATGTGTCTTCAGATCAATCTATGTGGGACGACCTTATTTCCAGGTCTCATTTAATGAGTCTCAGGCTTATCTGGGCCATTTTTCTTTAAAATTGAACATTCACCAGAGGATTGTTTCATCCCCTTGGAATGAGCTGCTTCCTGTCTTATGCAGTGGGTCTTCCAGCCTGTTCTTATGTTTTAACCTGCTCTGTGACCCCCGCCCTGACACATCATTTTGTCACACTCATTTCTTACCCCTCACGCCTCCCAAACCTTTGAACAGCCTTTCTGGGCATTGCTCACAGTACCAGGATACAGCGAGCCTGTTGGTGAGGAGTAGACTCTCAGAAGATCATGGAATCCACTGCTTGTGCTGGAGAACACACTCATTCCAAGAAGTTGTTTGTCCCCTGCAAACAATCCTAACCAAGTGTAGCTGAGAGTCATGACACACTTCTGCCTCATCTTGGGGATCTGCAATGCAAAGAGGCAGGTTTTTGGTATTTCCTGAAACTGTGAGCCCATAGAAGCCTTTGCTGGCATGCCCTGGGAAACCGATCCTCCAAAGTGACTTAGGATGACGTTCCATGAGGACAGCTGGGGTAGTAACTAGGGTACCAGCAGGGGCTTTTTCAATGCCAAAGCAGCAGCAGGGCATTTGCTTTGTGAGTTCTGCTTGCCCCTACAGAGCCAGGCTAAACTCAGTGCCATTTTAGAGGGGAGAACACTGAGACCCCAGGAAAACTGAGACTTCTACTTATGATACTAACAAGAGATACAGGGGGAGTTGAACTCAAGTTGGTTTTCTTGTATTCTGTGTACAGTTCCTTTGTTAAACCTGGTGGTCCAGTCTCCAGAAGTATCTACTTGTTCCTGAAGTCAGATGGCATGATTTAAGCTCTGTCCATCCCTATCTTGGCCCACTCATCCCCCGGGTTCCTCCAAAGTTAATGTGAACTGTACGTGTACTAGACACAGACCCTTGGATAAATTCTCGTTCAGACCACTACACTGTATTGTTGGAAAACCAGAGGTTGTCACAGAAGAAAAAAATCCATTTACCAAATATTCTGTTCTGTCTATTTCAATAAAGCTCACGATTCTTAAGATGTTTTTGACTTAGTATCTCCACTTCCAAGTGCAGCTTTATCAGTGCTTTTTAAATGCTTCCCACAGTGCTGATTAAGGCATTTTACAATTTGATGTGCATTTGTAACTGGTTTTCCAAACTGCAAGACAGGAAGGATTAAAACAACAGCAACAACTCTAATCCTTGTCTGGTAGAAAAGTCCCTCCCCAAATCCTTGGCTTAAAACAGAATCTGTCAGCAGAGTTTCCTTGTCTTCTCTGATTGAGAATTATCTCCCGTGGAATGGCTTCCAACACCCAGGCATGGCAAGCCCATCCTTTGGAGGTATCACCTGCAAGTCAAGTCTCCTATTTATTGATAGACACACTCATTCTCTCGATGGTGGTAATTAATGAGGTGCTTACATCTTACTTCTTGGTAGTTTAACAAGCTTCAGGCAAAAGGAGAGATCCAGTGCTGGCTGTCAGTGCTGAAAATCAGATGCCAGAGGAAGATGCAGAAAACAAGTTAGAGGGTGAAAAAAAAAGATGAAGTTTTAACAGATGAAAATATCTCTGATTGAAAACAATCTCAAACCAGACCTTAAGAAGGCAGGAGTGTCGGAAAACTCATGAGAGCTTCCGGGGGGGAGGGGGGGTCCCATTTCCTTTTCCTTAAGCATGCTGTTGATCGTAGCCACCCATCTGTCTTCCTAGCCCCTTGGCCTGCTCTCTGCTAGCTGTGTGAAGTGAAAAATTGATCAGAAAACGGAATTTGCTCCCTGCTCTGTGGTTATAGCTGAAGTATTTAATCATACTGGGCTTAGAATAAATGTGTCCGATCTACACTTAATTTTGTCTTAAACAGCTGGCCTCGTGACCCTAGTTAACCCATGTTTTCTCTTCTTCTTTCATCGTTTGGAAGAGAGGTTCATGGAACACGGATTTGGAAAGGCATAAATTCTAAAGGCCTAAGAAGACAGGAATAGAAGTCAGAGTGACCTCAATCTATCAAAGGCAAGCTGAAGAGCAATAGGGACAAATAGGAGGCAGGATGCTCTGGCCACCGCATGGCCTCTCAGACTAAACTCGCCTGGACCCTTCTGTGGCAGGAAAGCCTCTTGGTTGCTGACATGAGGAACCTGCATCGGTGATCTGAGGACCTACTAGGAACAAGCCAAGCAGTTGCCCAAGTTAGCGTCTGGCTCTGATGTTGTCACCTGCAGGCGCCAGCTAGCTAGCTCCGTGCAGTTTGCATTTTCATTTTATAGATGTGGAAGTTGTGGTACAGGCAGGTTAAATAACTCTCTCAAGTGTTCATTTAGTCAGTGATTTAACTAGCTTCAGACTGTGTTCATTCCGCTCGGCTAAGAACATTTCATTATAGACTCTCTAATACAGAGTTGCGAGTTAAAAAGCCAACATGGACCTTAGCTATTGAACTCCGATTTTTCTCAAAAAGGAGGAATAATCACCTTTTCTATATGCTACACATTAATTAAAATCTGGAAGATTAAGAGAAACTGAAACAAGTCTAAAAATCAGGAAAAAGTAGTCTGAGGCATTGAAAGCAGGCTTCTTAGGAAAAGCTCAAGGCATTTGGGATGGCCATGGTAAAAGGAGTACACTATGGGCTAAGGAACACACTCATGGCCTCAAAACATCTTACAGCAATAAGGAAAATTTACATCTTACGCAAATATTTGTAGTTTACAGAGCACGTCCAGGTCAGGAATCTTGGCTTCGCACCACCATCGTCAGGGGTAGGAGTCAGAAAAACTGTTCCATAAAGGACTAGAGAGTTCAATGTGTTTAGCTTGGCAGGCCGCATACTCTCTGTCCCTCTACTGTGCTATTGTAGGTCACAGAAAGAGCCCAAGCTGGCTCCACTGCAAATAAGTACAACCATCACCCAATAAGACTTTATTTATAACAAGTAGTGTGATAAGCTCAATTTAGCTCACAAATCATGAGCCAAACAGGAACACATATTATTATGAATACTGAAATATGAAAGAAGATAAGCGTGTGTGCATTTCGTGTGGGGAATCTAGGCATGGAATTATGAACATGTATTTTCCACACCCGTGAAAATGCATGACACAGCCCCAGAACACTGGTGAGGGAAGTGGGGCTAAGAGAAGTGTGATGACTTTTCCATGCGATTCAGTGATGGTTCCACGGAACTAGCATCCCTTCTCTGGCTTGTACTCTGTTGCTCAATGCCCTTGGCTAGGCATGGATTTCCATAGATATTTCTCTACCCTTTATCATCTCCTGAGTCTGTCAGTAGCTTGTAGTGGGAATTAAATTTGGAGCCTGTGAATCAAGAGACTTGACAATCACCGGGTGTAGTAAACAGTGTCTATCAGGCATCTGAGAAAGTTGTGTTGTCAAAAACAGTCAGAGACTGGAGGATACCACTCCCAGGTAGAGCTGTTCTCTAGTATGTGTGAGGCCTTGGGCTTAGTCTCCAGCTCAGGAAACAAGCAAGCAAGAAGCAAAAAAGCAAGCAGGAAGAAGGGAGAGAGTGAGAGAGAAAGCAAGGAAGGAGAAGGAAGAGGAGGAGAGAAAAGAATGAAAATATTTGCTAGTCTGAGTTTTTAATTATTAAAGGATCTTTTGGAGACAGGTTGATTTCATATGAAAGAGAGCATTTCTGTCCTTGGAGGAAATATACAAGGTAGTTTACTAATTCATCCATGTGCTCCCATTGTTGGAGCTGAGTTTTGGTTAGCAAAGCTTAGGAAAGAAGAGTAGCCAGGCATGGTGGCATATGCCTCTAATCCTAGCACTTGGGAGGCAAAGGCAGGAGGATCTCTGTGAGTTTGAAGCCAGCCTGGTCTACAGAGTTCCAGGACAGCCAAAGATACACAGAGAAACTCTGTCTCGAAAAATCAAAATTAAAAAAAAAAGTTAAAAAGGCAAAAGGGGGAAAAACTTAGTGTTCTGGGCCAGTGGCAGGGTAGAGTAGACAACTGTCAGCATGCATTGTATAATTGGGGTGTCCCATAGAAACAGGTGGGGCTCATTAATATTGTCAGCACCAAATTCACTCTACATCCAGATCCATCTTCTTGTTCATGTTCTTGCTGCTGCTCCTGCTGAGCCAGGTAAGGCTGAGCATCCCCACTGAGCCCACTGCCAGGAGCATGGTCCCTGAACAAAGTTATCTGTGCATGAACTGCCACACCCTTTGAATTCATGCGACGCACCCTTTAGGATCTATGGAAAATGGTCTAAAGCCTGGATGCTTGGACAGAGCCCCTCCTGCTGCAACCCAACCGCTGGACTCTGTGTGCCTGCTGGCCTGCTGGACTCTAAAGATCCTTGGCGAGTGATGTTCCCTATCCAAAAACAAATTGTCCTCCAAATAATCTTAGGAGCCAAATGCTCTGATCACACATGAGACTTAGAGACGCTGAAGCTAATAGACCCATAGTATAAATGGTGGGACCAGGCAGTGGTTGCGCACACCTTTAATCCCAGCACTGGGGGCGGGGGGCAGAGGCAGGTACATCTCTGTGAGTTTGAGGCCAGCCTGGTCTACAGAGTGAGTTCCAGGACAGTCAAAGATACAGAGAAAAACTCTGTCTTCAAAAACAAAAACAAAACAAACAAACAAAATGATGGCGCTGGCTCATCAGAACTGGGCTTTCTGTGAGCTGTGAGTGAAGGTTCCACTGGACTTCACAGGTCCCCGTCTGATAGAGGTGGATATTGAGGGGAGACCTGGGGAAGTCCAGAGTGCAGGCTCCCTGAAAATGAGTGCATCATTCTCAGTGAGGCTCATGATCTGAACTGTGGATGAAGAGTGTTTGCTTCTGGGTAGCCAGGGAATCCCTAAGTGGGCACTTGTAACAAGCTTGGTTAAGCCTACACTGATTGGGGTTACAAGCTATCAACAAGAATCGCCCACGTGCCAGCTCCTCAGCAATAGCCAGAGTGGTTCAGTGTGCTTGATAGGTGTCAAGTAGCTGACTCCTTTTGCTTTTTCTTTTTCCTCAAGGATTATTTTCCCTTTGTTGTAGAAAAGCTCTTTTGGATAGACTTTCGGTTGAAGCTTTTTTTGTTTTTTCCTAGTCTCTCCTTGAGAAATTCAAAGAAAATGATGCTCTTGTTTCCTGGGTAGATTATGCTTTTCTTTCAGACTATGTTTCTGATGCGTACTTATAGGAAATCAGGTACATACACTTCTATCCAGTATAAGACTGGACAGATGGCTCAGCCATTAACAGGGCTTTGCTGCTCTTGCAAAAGATACGAGTTCAGTTCCTAGCATCCTTCATGAGTCAGCTCACAACTGCCTGTAACTCCAACTCCAAGGGATTGCCTGCTTCAGGCTTCTGTGGACACCTACACTCATATGCCCATATCCCCACATAGGCATGCACATAATTTGAAAAATTAAAATGAAAAATAGACAACAAATATAAAAATTCTGTTGTTCCAGTGTTCTTAATAATGTCAGGCTTCAGGCTAATGTTAGAATCCTTTCTCAAATCTGCCTCCTTGTCTTAGAACCCAGACACTTGAATTCCTCATGGTTGAATGAGAATGACTGCCATGAGCTCATATGTTTGGATGCTCCATCCCTAGTTGGTGAAACTATTTGGGGAAGATTAGGAGATGTGGCCTTGTTGGAGGAGCTGTTTCACTGGGGCCTGACTTGTGCCTTCTCCTATGTTCTTTCTGTTCCCCACTTGAGGATCCAGATGTGAGCTCTCAGCTGGTTCTGCCTCCATGCCTTCACTCCATCATCATGGACTCTAGCCCTCTGGGACCGTAGCCCAATGAAATGCCTTTAAAAAAATAAGTTACCGTGGCCACACCAACAGAAAAGTGACTACAACCTGTATGATCTAAGAAAAACAGATTACTACGATAGTAGATACTACTGAAAAAAAGAGATGCTGGAGGTCAATGTGGTAGATGATAGAGATGGCAGAAGGAGAAGGGGGGAAATCCAAAATGAAAAAGTCAGAAGTATATGCTGGGGCAGGAGGACAGCTGGAATTAGAGCATGGGCTATGGGTTCAAATGCTT
The DNA here is from genome assembly GCA_001685075.1 of Bramus lutescens. NCBI lineage: Eukaryota > Metazoa > Chordata > Mammalia > Rodentia > Cricetidae > Bramus > Bramus lutescens. The sequence continues at coordinate 313,611 of LOEQ01000212.1, read as the reverse complement.
ACTCACCCTCACTTGCAGAGACTACAGTGCTCACTGAACCTTCGGGTTCCTTTTATATTGAGTAGGGAAAAATCACAGAATCCTAAAAACTCTCTAAAACATTTAAAAGGTACAAGTGTGTGAAGGTACTTGACACACACATACACACACAGACACACACACACACAGAGACACACACACACACACACAGAGTTTAGAAAGTGGGGTTATTGGTGTAAGCAGAAAAAGAAAGGTCTTCAGGGAGTACTCTAGTTGATAAAACTCTGACCAAAAGCAACTTGAACATGATAGGGTGTATTTGGCTTACACTTCCAAGTTAGTGTCCACCACTGATGGAAGTTAAGGCAGAGACTGAATCAGAAACCATAGAGGGAAATAGCTTACTATCTCATTCTCTAGTTGGATCATGCTTAGCTGGCTTTCTTAAATGGTTCAGGACTACCTGCCCAGGGGATGGTGCCACCTACAGTGGGCTGGGCCCTCCAGCATTAATAAGAAATCAAGACAGTTTTGCATAGACTTGCCCACAGGCCAATCTAATCCAGAAAATTTTTTCAGGTGTAGTTCACTCTTCCCAGGTGACTCTGGGATGTATCAAGTTGACAATAAAAATGAAGCAGCTCAGGGGGTAAATTCTTTGGCTGTTTGAGGCCAGAAAAACTCAACTCTGGGCTCTAAAGTCAGAGACCCTTCCCACTGTGCACAGTACACGATCCAGCACCCTAACATTACCAGGGTGCTACTTTTCACCAGACTCTTATGAGTCTGGGATGTGTAGAGATAGATATTCTGAGGAGGATTATTATGGTACTTCAGGGGCTCCTCCTGAAGACAGCCTCCCCATGATGCTGTCCAGTTCGCAGTTCAATGCTCCCTGTGAAGTCTCTATGGGAAAGTTTCCCATCTCTCAGACAGAAGAAACTCTTCCCCAAAGCCAGACATTTTCATAAGCTAGACTTATAATGAATTCTGCTCTACCAGTGTCTTTCCTTTGTCACTTGCCATCTGACAGGGGCCAGTTAGCGTATAACCCAAAGCACATGCTGCAAGCTTGTTTCTCTCTCCCGAAATCTGAGTTTAATAAAAAGTAGCAGTTAAGCATATGTTTAAAATGAAGCAGTGCCATTGGGGGCAGAGACTAAAAGGAAACAGGACCCTTTATTAGTTGTGTTTTTCATTTTCATGTGCAGAGGATCTGAAGACTCAATTGTTTCCTCCAAAGCTGTAGCCAAATCTGTGTAACTACCCTTGTCCATTTTCCATCTTTATTTCCTACACATAGACATTATAGTGATACTGTTGGAACCAGTGTTCAAAGCTATGAATATCAGTTAGCAAATTAATGGATTAGCATCTTCAATACGTGTCAGTTGTCCAGGTTAATAATGTCAGGCCTAACAGTGTGCCTGCCACATCAAGGTGACCTGGGTATTACTTGGCTGTAGAAAGTGTCATCTTGAACTGTGACTCTGGATTTGTGGGGTCTAAATATCTTCAGGATCAATCAGACATTTTTCATTTCTCTTTGCCATTAATAGCTTCATTAAGACCATCCATTTGACATAAGTCAGTGAATTGTCTTGGGTTTATAATGGTGTGAAAGACTTATTTATTGTTCTCACCCTAGTTTTAAAGATGAACCAAAGCAGAGATGTCTTTCGTCTTGGTGTAACCGTCTGCATCAAGTCACATGTGACTGTTTAAGGAAAGGACCAGGCCCAGCACTGGGTCTCTCAGCTTTTCACGGTTTTCACTGGCTTAGGAAGGTGTCTGAGGCCAGGTGAGGCTGTAAAGGGAAAATAGCGACCAAGTCACAGAGACATCCAGCAGCACAGTGTTGACATCTTTCTCAGTCCTGGTGATGTCTTTCTCACTGTCATGTCGCCAGCAGCACTGAGAAACACATGGCCAGTGCAGAGAATGTACATGTCTCTGTGAGGCCACTGCCTTCCCCTCTAAGGAAGACACCAGGGTTCTGCCTCTGGATCTCTAACCCTGACTTTGTCTAAACCTGATCAGCACCCAGAGACCCCATACTAAGCTTCATAGTAAGCTTGGTTCCACTCTCTTAATATCAGAGGAATAAATTCCCAGATGGTTCATTTGACAAATGTGGGGTGTGTGTGTGTGTGTGTGTGTGTGTGTGTGTGTGTATAAGCCATAGCAAGGATATTCCCTCACAATGAAGCCAGGCCTGCAAACTTTAAGCTTTTATGGACTCATCCTTGTGTGTGTGTGTGTGTGTGTGTGTGTGTGTGTGTGTGTGTAAGCCATAGCAAGGATATTCCCTCACAATGAAGCCAGGCCTGCAAACTTTAAGCTTTTATGGACTCATCCTTTCTTCCTGTAACTTAGTTTTGCTCCTTGTTAGTCACATTGGTGGCTATTCTTTCCACCCATCCTTTCACCCAAATGGGCTTCAAGAAAGACAACATCCGGCCAGAGCGTGGGATGGAGAACACCTTGTAAAGATTCTTCTTCCAAAAGTGTTAGCGTTGAAAAGCTTTCAGGACTCAAAGGGATGAATCACCCATGGCATATAACATTCTGTCAGATCCACATTCTAATTTGCCACTCACAGCAGTCTTGGGAAGAAAGTCTGTTTTGAACTTCGCTGAAGAGATGCAGAAAGCAAGAGTCATCTTAGAGAGCTGCTGAGAGCTGGTGAGCGCAGGCCCTGGCCTTTTCTTTGCCCTGGTCTAAGTGCATGAAACCAGTGCTTGCCTCTGGACTTGGCCAGGTCAGAGACAGCAGGGAGTGGTAGCAATGTGTTCCTGTCGCATTTGAACCTCATTTGTGTCCAGGTCTTTGTCGTTGTTTGTGATTTGGTATACTAGGGGAACTTTGTGAGTACCATGGAGCACTTTTCACATAACACGTAAGAAGCAGCCAAAGGCTATAAGCCTGGTGCGGATGGAGGAGAAATCATTTTCCCCATAGGATTTTTGTCCTTTCTTGCCAACAATCATATGCCAGTTCCCTGGCTGTAGCTTTAACCACAGGGAGGGTTTGGGTTCCCCTACCTGCTGTTAATCAACTACGTTTATACTTTAGGAATCAGGAAAACAGCCTCACACCTGCCAAGGCCCTTGTCCTCAGAGCCCACTTGGACTTTCCTTCTCCATCACCTGTTCCCTTAGAAATCCAATGGGCACCTGGCCTGTGGGTGCAGGAGAAATGGTGAGGTCTCTGGAGATCACTGTGCCCTTTGAGGGCTGTAATGGGTCCCCAGTGTCCTCACTGCTCTGACTTCTGCCATGTGGTAGAGAATCTCCCCACCCTCCATGTGTTGCCAAGTGGAGTTCTACCCAAGCAGGCAGGGTCAAGTAGCTATGAGTAAGTCCTCTGAAACATGAGCAAAATATATCTTTTGTCTGTCCCTTAAAGCTGTGCCTGCCAGGTGTCTGATCCCAAAGAACGTGGTGAACTACATACCTGGCTTCCAGAAGCACTTACTAATCTTCCATCAGAGTAATTTATGTTTCTGAATTTACATCAGAAAGGAATTATCACGAGGACTGGCGATGTGGTTTAGTGGATAAGAGCACTTACTACTGCAGAGGAATGGAGTTTAGTTCCTAGCACCCACATGGCAGCTCACAACCACCTGTAAATGCAATTCCGGGGGATGCAGCATGCTCTTTTGGCCTCCTTGGACACCGGGTGTGCACATGGCACACATACAGCTATGCATGAAAATAGACATGAAAATTTACAAAAACAAGCCTTAACAAAATATCTTGACACTAAAGATGAGTACTTCCCCACATTGTGAGCCACTGTTTACTATGTGTCTGCCCCAAAGTGTTGGTAATCTAGATAAACTTCCCACTTCACTCAGCCTTTGCTTGTCTGACAATGTTGCTACATAATTGTGGAAAATGCTGTTATCATCCCCCTTAAATACACATTCGTCAAACCTTGTATCTGCAGATTTAGTGCATCGAGGGCATAGAAACTATGCCCTAATTATCTTCATGATTAAATCAACCAACCAAGTCAGATTTATTTTGTGTCAGAGAAAGGCTGGTTCTAGTTTTCAATGAACACATCTTTCAGAATCCCCAAGGGAGCCGTACCACGCCTGAATGTGAATGTTAGCTTCCAGCTTGACTGCAGTGTAGCTAGAGGAAGACGGCTTTCATTTTTGGTTTTGATGAGCAGAGTTTCTGTGAATGTGGACAAGGATTGGCGTGTGCTTTCCTTCCCCGACACCTCCGTATGCGAGCACTTGGATGACATTCCAAGAGCCACATCTCCTAGTTTGAAGACCACTCTAACATGGAAAGAAACACTTTCCCAAGACCAAGGACTGGAATGCACAGTGGCCTGGAGTCAGGAATCAGGAGATCAGGAAATGTGCCCACTAGCTAACCTCTCCCTCTTTATGATACTTCATCCATCCCGACAGGTGGGAGGATGATCATAGAGAACCAGAAGACTTAATTCCACCGCCTTTGTCACAAGAGAAATACATACCCTCATATACAAACCACCAGGTAAAAGAATAAATAAAACTTTCTCAGCTGACTGGAGAGATGTTGTTGCATGTTTCAGAAGCTACACATTTGTGAGCACTTGTGTCCACAAATACATGTAAATTTATGGCAGAATGGGGGGTCCTGTGCTAGACACATGCAGACCTGGGTCTAATTGTTCATTTCCTTATTTTCCAGTTTCATTGTAAAAATTACCTCTGTGTGTGTGTCTGTCTGTCTGTCTATGTCTGTATTACACTTCATGGGACTGTTGGGTTAAATGAATTATTTGAGCACGGTAACTAAATGCTTAGAACTCAGAATGGGATAGATGTAGAGGGATATAGATGATAGAGATAGATATATAAATGTAAAAAATATTGTATATTGGTCTTTTCCACCAAATACAGTAAAACTTGTGTTTAGGACAAAGAATCAAAACTTTTTTTAAATCTCCCCCACCTTGTAAAAATTATTTTTTATGCAAAGACTTTAAGCATACCCTTACCCCATATACACCCACACACATATCTTCTTTGTTTACTCAAAGGCCCTGCTGCTTTCTGGGAACTTAAGCACTGAAATGGCCAGTCCTTTCCTTATTTTATTCATTTCTTTGCTGATTCTTCTGAAGCTAACTTATTGCAAAAAACTGTGAGATGAGAGCCCAGCCAATGAGGAAAAGACACAGCCACCACTGTATCAGAATAAAAGCCAAGTGCCGCTCCCCACTCCCATTCTGGGCTTGGTCCTCCACTTTGCAAGGAGGGCACCTTTCTGGTTGGAAGTAAAGTCTTGCCTTCTCCAGACTCTTTATGTGGAGTGGTGGCCTCTTTCTTTATGATCCTAACCTTACTTCTAACAGAGACTGATCTCTCTTGAACTTAGTTTTGAAAATATTTCCTAACCACCCCACCCTGACTCCCACACTCTATAAGCAAGTGTTTGAATTACATTCAGTGTGTGGATTCCAGCAAAACTAAACAATAGTCCTCTTTGGGGCATGTATGCAGTGGCGGGGGAGGGGTGAGGGGAGGGTCGACTTCCTGCTTGGAGTTGCTTCTGACAACTTGCTATAATGCTATGGGGACCATCTACTGCAAATGCTGGACTGGAGAAGCTGCTGCCTGTGGCATAGCTGTGGCAGAATGCACGCATACACAGCATCTGTAATGTTCCACCTACTGCAATTCCACCAAGATTATCAATTTATATTCAACTCCAAACAGACAGGGAGAGTGCTGCCAGTTTGTGTAAACCCTCATCAACGCTGGTATTATCTGCCGTTTTCATCTTTGCTAATTGGATACGTTCTAAAGAGTGTAAGGCACCTTCGTTTGCATTTCTGTGATTGTAAGTGTTGTTTGATACTCTTTATTTCTTTAGATTAAACAAACTCTAACAATGTGTTGCACGCACATGTTTGTTCTTCCGGCGTCACCGGTGTTTACTCTCAACCCTATGTCCACATCCATGTCTCTGTGGTGGAAGGGCTAATGTTCAAGTTTGGCTTTCCTAGAGCGAGGACGCATGCATGGGAGGTTTAATGGGCAACTGACAGGGACAGTGGGGCACAGCCTGCCCTCCAGGTCCCTGCGGACTCTTCCCTTTGAATCTGCCTGCTGCTTTCCTGACAAGTGTACTTCTTCGCTCGCGGGACCTGGACCAGACAATCCTCAGCCCTCTGGGACTCTGAACGTTGCCAATATACATATGGCCTGGAGAATGTGAAAGGCCACAGGATTATTTTTAGAGGGGAAAGATGAGGCTCTGTCTTAAGCGTAAAGACTCTCCTAAGAAGACATTCTTTTCTGTTATTTGTATTGTAGGTTTGTAGCCTTTCTGTGTCTCTCTTTGTATCTCTCTGTGTTTCTCTGTAGCTGTCTCTGTCCTCCCTCCATCTCTCTCCCTCTCTCCCTCCCTCTCTCTCTCTCTCTCATTGCACACTTCTAGGACAAGAAGTAAATTCTATTAATAATGTATGCAGACATGTAGTAAGGAGAAAAGAATGACTCCTTTGTCAACCCAGAGGCCAAAAAGGATTTTCTCACCTTGCAAAGTGTTGAAACCAATCTTGCTTGAGATCCCTTCACTCTGGGACCCTTAAAGTGTGACATTATTTTCCATTTTCTTGACAAAGAGAAAAGATTTCTGAGAGAGAGAGACTCTCTCTCTCTCTCTCTCTCTCTCTCTCTCTCTCAAAGAGAGAAAGAATTAGAATTAGAATTAGGACATCTGGGCATGCACTGGTTTTGTGCCTTCCTCCTCCTCCAAGTTCAGCTCATCCTGCATTACTCCTGCCAGGACAAATGCTGGGCCTTCTTAGCCTGAAACACAGTGGTGAAGTGAATCAGAGCTGTTGTCAGCTCCTTTTCTCCGATTTCCTACATTTTCTTCAGATTCAAGTGCATTATGTTGTGGAGTGGAACCTGAAAAGGTGGCTGGGTTAGCTAGATGACTGATAGCTTGCCTCTCATGGACACAAGCAAGACCACATGGTCACTGGGCCCTCAGTAAGCATCTAAGGGAGGCGAATGTGAATCTAGGGTATCTCTGACATTCACGAGCCGGCCTCTCCCAGCTGCAGCCCTAGAGGAAGCCTGCATTCATACTTCTCAATACAGCACCAGCGGGACCCTAATTAATGAGTTTGTTCTTCTTGCCAGCTGGGTACAAAAAGCATTGTCTGGTCTCTAACCACTGTGTGTGTACTGTGCGGATTTGGAATTCCTATATCTCAAAAGAGATCAGCTAGCTATTACAGCCTCCGCTACCTACATTATTCTACAAGGTGACTAATAATCAGAAACACCATTTCATTTTCAGGGTGGGGGAGGGATGCACATATTATAGTCTGTCGTGATGATGGCCAAGATTGTTAGCCAGTTACATCCTTGTGTTTTCGAGTGACTTATAGAAAGCCAGTTTGCTGACATTGGAAGGCTGGTGGGAATGACTTGCTTGCAGAGGACTAGACAGCCAGCTGGAAGATGCTTTGGATAAAGTGAGCTCTGGGCTGATGGGTCCCCAATTCTCCAATAGACTGCCTTCAGGAACACTACTGTACTCCTCCTCCTTCAATATGCTACAAGCCCCTTACTCTCAGGATGGCATTATTTTAGCACTGAGCAAGGCTCCTCCAAGCCCAGGATTAAATTAGGAGAAATCCCCCTGCTGCCTCTATTGAATTGAATTAATATAATGAGTTTATTGTTAAATTAAACAAAATGAAACTTGCCATGTGGAAGAAATATGGCTGACTTCACAGTGGGACGCTGGTTGGGCTGTTTTCCGCCCCTTCCTACCTTGCTTCTGAACTGTTCAGAGGTGGCTTATAGGCTCTGATGGTTCAGGTCCCACATTTTGACTCTGTATCTCAAGGGAGATGAGAGCTGAGAGTTAGGACCAGCACTCCAAGCAGAAAGGAAGCATGAGCTGTTCCTTTTGGTGAGATGTAGTGAGCCTAGCTTGAGAACTCTGCCTTCAACGATGCAGGATCTGTTGTCGTACAAACAGGTGCTCATTTCCCTCCCAAAGTCTAGGTGCTAGCACACAGAAAGAGTTAACTGCGCCGCAAACTAACTAGTGTAGCACATTGCCGACTTCCTTCTTCGACTCTTAGGATGTCAGCTTCAAATGCTTTGTCAGCCTCTTGCAGCTCAAGTCTTACACAGTCAGGAAGTGGATTGTTATTGGCATGCTGTTTCCAAAAGGCAAGCTGAGCTCCAAGCTCACTTATTAAGATTTTTCTAGAACATAGTATTCCCCTTCCCTAGGCTTGTTATTTGGTTTTAAAAGCATTGTTTCCTCCAGTATATGATGACCGGGCATTGATCATCTTTAACCCAGCATTGATAGACAAAGGGATTGCACTTGGTGATCAGACAGACCAGAGTCAGAGGTTGGGAGAATCTTCTAGAAGACAAAGGAAAGAGGTTGTGTCTACAAGGAAAGTCAAGATACAGCATGTTAGCAATTCATGAGATCCTGTAAGTTTCTCCATGGGGAAAGGTCTTGCTTTGGTTTTTAGTTTGTTCCTTCAAATAATCATCTTAAGCTCAGAAGCCATCTGCTGTAAGCTTCGCACTACAGATGAGGAAACTGAGGCAAAGGATCTGGTGATATGTTTATATGGTATCTAATTGATAGTCCCTCCAGGCCTCTTAGGTCCCTGGCTTCCAGAGGATCATATGACTTTCTTCTCTTTCATCTCATGGCCCTCAGCCTTTCATAAAAGTTTGACAGTATATTTAACAGTGCCCATTAGGTGACCTTTCCCTTTCTTTCTTGGTTCAGAACCAGCCACCCACATTGCACCCATCTCTCCCCACCATATCTGTCACCCACCAGCCAGTCGTCTATTCCTCCTCTGCTTCGTCCCCTACTTTGCCCCATCAGAGAGTAGTGCCTGCCATTGTCTACCTCCTCTTAGCCTCAGCATCATCACCTTTGAGCTGAGATCTGGGACATTCTTGGATGTCGCAAATCTTGTCTTACCCCGAGTTTCTATTGTTTCCATTCTGGGATCTTTTCTTGGGTCTGATGTCAATCCCTGTCTGGTGTCTCAAATCTTTTTGTCTTGCATTTCTTGACTGGTCAGTAAAAGCAACCTGTTCCTAGGCTTTGGGATTTGTATGTTTAAGGCCTCAAATGCCCAGTTAGTCTTAGGTCAACCTGTATAAGCCGCAGGCTAAGCTGGCGAAAGTGGGGTTTGTTAGAACGAACGTTTTCATGTAGTAAAATGAGTATGTTTTCGATTCTTGTCATAATCATCAAGAAATCTAACCATCAGATGTGTTTTTCAGAAAGATCTTCTTTAGTTAATAATTTCTGTAAAAAAACCCTAATGCTAAGTATATCCCATAATTTTACATCTGTTAAGTGATTTGAACTGTAAAATGTTAACACTAAGAAAAAAAATTACGTGTGCCTTTCCAGCTGTTGATGTGCTCTAAGCAGTGGATGCTGATGTGCAGGACGTCTCTCTGGCAGGCTCAAGAAAGTTCTATTCTGATGCTTTCTGGGGGAGGGAAGGGGCAGAGTAAGTATTTGTCTGGAATTCAGCTGTTTTTTTGTTTTATTTTAGAATACAAAGTCTGGTTAGAATTTACTTCCAAAATCTGATCTACTGAGAATGGCTACCAGCCAGGTTGCATTGTCCTCTGTTCTATGAAGGTGGGGGCTGCTTGGAAGCTGGCAGGAAGCAGAACCAAGCCCCCCAGTAGTGTAAGCCCCCCCTTCCCTTCTGGCCCACCCGCACAAATGAGCCCTCAGCCTGCACAGACAGATGGGCAGGAAGTCTTGAGACTGAAGCAGGGGCTGAGCTGGCTCAGGTTCCAGCATATATGTGGGAGAAGAACGAAAGCAAGCAAGCACATGCATGCAGCGTATCTTCCGCCTTTTCCTATGTGCACACCTACCTGCGTGGTCTGTACATGTGAGTTCCTGGACCTCAAGGGAGAACTAGCATTCATGCATGTAAGCTATGAGGAAATGGCACTCAGGTGTGCACAGGACGGAAGCTCTAATGGTGTGAGTAGCCTGTGATGGAGCCTGTGTTTAGGGCAGTGTGTGTTGTCCCCCCCCCAATCTATTTGAGAACTCCATCTTCACACGTGCTCTGGGAGCCCTCACAAAGTATTCCAGTAGAGCCCTGTATGCTCTGAGAATAATTTTCCCATCAAACAGTGAGGGGTTTTAATTGCTCAGCTGCCCATTTCTCGGTTTAAATTATTTTTCATACCGGGGGTCTGTAGAAGATTTAATTTGAAAAAGAATTCTACAACTTGCGAAAACATCTTCCTGGTAACTACCACATGGTGACTCTGAATTTCTCTTGTAGGTCTGGAGACTGTAAGTAACTATAGCAGAATCCACTGTGGTTGCTTGTCAGAGTCTAAAACTCCCAAACTCCCAGGAATCATCCAAGTTTTACTATCCACAGCTTGTCCAAGAGTTGACCTCCCCATAGACTGTGTATAGCGTCAGCCCCAATCTGCCCATTCTTTCCCTGAGCTGCCCATTGTGGTTCCTGATATTCCTGGCTCTCTCACCAAAGGATGAGCTAAGCTCTGCCATACTCATCTCCCAGTGTGCCAAGGGCTCTCCAGTGTAGGCAGAGGCTCTGTGCAGGCACCAGCCATGGAGCTAGCACAGGCTCAGGGGGAAGTGTAGGGTCTACATGGAAGAATCTTGGTTTTGTATGTTGAAGGAAGGAATGCATATGAGGTAGGAATTTTGCCTAGAAGGGACCCACAAAGCCAAGCAAACCAACTCGAAGATCTAAACTCTCCTATAAGATTCTGAGAGATCACCTGAGCAACCCCCACTACGTCTCATGAATTCTACACATGTGTGGCAAATTTCCCATCTTTGGTGTGGCTGCTGGGGGCTGCACCGTCACAACGGCATCTGCACATCACACCTCACTTTTTCCATGGATGGTGTTCTGACTGCATAAACAAGAATATGATCTTCAATTAAGCATCACAAGTGGTTTCCATGATAGTGTGGCTCCTTCCTCCTTCTCTCTGGCGTTTCTGAAAGTTATGGAGAAGAAGGGGATTCATCCAACCACTGGAGTGGAAGGAAGCATTAAGGTCCCAATGAGAGGAAATGAGAATTTGTGATAATAAAAATGTCACCCAGAGTCTTTTGTTCCAGGGATGGAAGACTGTGATAACAGGAAATATAAATTTGAGCTATTTAAAGCCAAACTATTATGCAGAACTTATCTATAAGTGCATTCTAAGGAGATAAACATTGAGTCTCATCTAGCACTGGATTGTCTTGTTTTTTAAATACATATTTATTTGAGCAGCAATCATTCTTAGAAAAACATCTTTTCATGGAGACGATTTTAATCTTAATAAAGGCATTGCTTTCTAGAAAGTTGGTGAAAGTTATGACTATCATATTTCCTTTAATATTTTTAGTAGAGGATGTCATTTAAAATAAATAAAACAACAAGGGGGGAGAGAGAGAGACTGAAGACTCATGTCTGACATACAAAAACAGTGAATGTCTGTCAATAAACAATTTTTCTTTGCTGATCATCATTAAGAAAATATTTATTTCACTGTTATGCATATGTAGATGTCTGAATGTATTTACATGCAGACCAAGTACACACAGGAGCCTGCAGAGGTCAGAAGAAGGCATCACATCCCCTGGAATTGGAGTTACAGAGGGTTGTGAGCTCCACTTGGGTCCTGGAAACTGAACCTGGGTCCTGTGTCAGAGAAGTCAGTGCTCTTAACTGCTGAGCCATCTTTCCAGCCCCTGAATCTTACTTTTTTACAGTGGACTTAATGACAGGTTTAAGGAACTAAGGAGATAGTTGATAAAGTGCTTGCCTGGGAAACACGAAGACCTGAGTTGATGTTTGGTACACCACACACACACACACACACACACACACACACACACACACTCAATGTGCATGCATGCATACTAGTGTGCTATAATCTCAGTGCTATGTAGGTAGAGCTGGGAGGATCCTGTGGACTTACTAGCCAGCTAGCCTAACCTAACTAGTGAGCTTCAGACCAATGAGAGACCCTTCCTCATAAAAACAAGGTGCATGGCACCTAAGGAACAAGAAGGTTGTTTCCTACCCCCAAGGATTAGACCCTAAAATTCAATGCTTGCTCATTTCCAAATTTCAATCATCCTCTTCCTATATCAAACAAATGAACTTACAAATAAGTATAACTTTGTTTACAAATATATTTAAGTATAAATAAGTATAGTCAAAGATACCAACATGGTGCCCTCTCTTGTAGGTACCCAGTTAACATTCTTCGAATCAAGATAGCTGAAGACAATAGCCTTAAGGAGTCAGTTTACTTTAATATTAGAAGAAAATTTAATTGGCCTAGGGAGCTACCTCAGTTGTTAAAGCGCTTGCCTTCCAAGCATGGAGACCTGAGTTCAATCCCTGACACCCATATTAAAAGCCAGCACATGGTGACATGTCCTTGTAATACTGGCATTGCGAGGCAGAGACAGATAGATCACTAGGGCTCAGTGGACACTTAGCCTAGTCTACTTGATAAGTTCCAGGCCAAGGAAATAACTTGTCTCAAAAGTAAACTAGGTGGCAGTGTCTGGGAACGACAGTAGAGTTTGTGCTCTGACCTCCTATACTGTATACCTGAACGTGCACACACACAGACACACACATGCCACGAGCACATACAAAAGTGGTAATAATCTAGTCTATTAATTAGTTGCCTTGATTTCTCCTCTCCCATATAAACTGTCAGCTCCTAGAGTTCATTTATGGATAGTTTAGAATGAGTTTTGAATCATTTAAAAGTATCTTTTCTGTAAGACATCTAATACAGCAACAGAGGTGTATGTCTCCTGTATGTTTTCAAAGTAGCTGCCTTCAGGACTGTGCTGCTGCTGACTTAAGGGTCACCGGAATCAGAGCCCTTAAATTCTCAAACCTTTGTGCAGGTATAATTAACATCCAAATAAATCCACTGAAGAGGAATTTGGTGTGCAGTGCAATGAGTTTGGACAACCGCCTATGACTGTATATGCACTAGATTAAGCAGAAGATGGAGTACTTCCCACCCTTTAGGTGCTCCCCCTTGCAGAAGGACTCTCTTTGATATCTTCGTGTCTCATATTGGCTCTCTTTATTTCATTATCAAATGATGAAAAGGGCAAAATGTGGTAAGTAGGGAAATTGCTCTCACTTTGAACTTGTCTCCAAATATTGATTGTTTTGCTTAGAGCAAATGTCCAGAAGTGCACTCTTTTTCACTGTGGGGACAAGAAAGTGTGTCAGTCGATATATATGGTGTGTCCTTTGGTGTTAGGAATGACCCAGAAGGCTTCTCTGTCTTGTGGGGAAGCCCCCAAAGTTTATACAGCAGGGATTTGAAACGAGAGATACATTCAGGCTGTCTAGGAGGGCTTGAACTGGGACTAGGAGATCTGGGATTGCTGACACTCAGAGACAGGGTCCTTGTACCATGGACTTCTGACGTGATGAGGAAAGAAAATCCCACCAGTTGAAAGAAAGGAAGTTTGTCAGTGGGCGGATGAGGAATGGGAGGAATGACACAGAAGGTCCCTTTTCAAAGGTCACGTCTGTCATAGCAGAGTCAAAGGGTAGAGTGGGGTTGGCAAGATTCTGAAGACCAGGAGATCCTACAATTGCCAACAATCCCAGGCAAGCCAAGAAAAGTCAACTTCCATACTGAAAACTGGAAACAGCCCCTCCCCCCATGTATCAGCGCCTCTGTCCCTGGACCGCTAACAACCAGCTCAAATTGGCTGATTTCCCTACATTTGTCAGGGAGCCAGCTGCACTGGCTCAGCTGAGCATCTGTAGAAAGGAAAGCAGAGAACCAGGAAGAAAAAAAGACACTTTCAAGTCATTATTCTTCTTCATTTCCCTATTCTCTGCCCCGCCCCTCCCAGGCTCCACTGCCGTGCCTCTTTCTTCGTTATGTTCTTTATTTAAAAACTCTTTTTATAACAATCTTTTCCTTTATGTGGCGAGAGCCCCTGGCATCCTTCCAGTGACCTGTCTGCGGAGAGATACTCCTCCCTCCTAATTAGGCCTTTCTTACCCCGCTTCCTCCTCTCCTTCTCTTTTTCTCCCTTTGAAAGCATCTGGCTCTTGACACTCCGAGGCCCCAATGGAGTAACCACATTTGCTAAAGTGAAGGGTCCTTAGAAGGGTGATGATGTTGGCTTCTTCAAGGAGCCCAGAAAATTCACTCAGACCCATGATTACAGTGGACCAGAGCCCAGAATGATGCCAAAGTAAGGTGTGTGGAAATGTCTTTATCTCAGTCACAGATTCACATCAATACACACCCAGCATCCTCTTCCCCATTCCTGGACCACTTCAAGTGTGGATTCTTGCATACTTAAGCCATCATTTCTGGGGTATGTATGCTCTTGTAAGTTTGGTGGCTAAGAGGGTAGGATTTTGTGTTTTCCAGTACCCTTGAAATTATGGAAGGAGCTAGAACCTAAAGGTAAAGAGAGTCAGAGATGGAGACCAGACAGGGTGATGGACCTGGACACCACTCTTCCAGGGCTCTTGAGCTAGTTGTCACAAAGGAAATGTATGGCGTTTGATGCTTGAAAAGTGCCATGTGGAACTGCTGCTCTGCAGGAAGAATAGATTTGACATGATTCCCTCCTCTGTGGTTCAAGCAGCTCAGTCAGTATTAGCTATTTTCTCCACTCCATGACAACATACCTCACAAAAGCCCCTTAAGGAAGGAAGGGTTTGTTTGGGCTCACAGGTTGAGCGTGCAGGCTATCATGGCAGGAAGTCGTGGCTGTAGGAACGTGAGGCAGCTGCTCACATTGTTTCTACAGTCAGGAAGCAGAGAGAGGTGAGCTCTGCAGTTCAGTTAGCTTTCTCCTGTTCATTCACTATAACCACAATCCACGGGATGCTGCAGCCCACATTCCAATGTGTCTTTTCCCCACAGTTCACCTCATCTAGAAAACCCTTCACAGACCTGCCCTGAGGCATCTCATCAGTGATTCCTCGTCCTGTCAAACTGATAACGTTAATCATCATAGGTACCCTTATATACCCTTCACACACACACACAAAATCCCCAGTGTAACAGCATTGAGAGGTAGGTCCTTTAAATGGTCATGACTAGGTTAATGCCTTCATTGCACTTATGGGTTCCTGAGAGGTTAGCTTAGGTCCTTTTCCACTCGTTCCCTTAATCTTTTCCCTCAGTCCTAATGCAATAAGACATCTGCCACGGGAACGCTCCAGAACATCCATTCTAGGCTTCCAGCCTCCACAACAGTGAGTCAGCATAGCTAATATTGTTTATAAAACAGCACTTTGGTGGGATTGTGTCCTAATGTACAAACCAGTGAGGTCAAGTTCCTTTGAAGGAACTCTCTTCTGAGCACAACGGTGCACTCAGCACTCTGAAGAGGAGGCAGGAGGTCTCTCAGGGATCGCCCTACATTTGATAAGACTAAAGGCCTGAGCCAAAATCATGTGTCATGGACCTCTTCAGCACACAAGAAGAAATTAGTTACATCTGGGCCTTTCCCATCAAGACCTGCAGCTGCCCAGTCCTACTGCTTTGGTGTGGATGGGGTCAGTGCTGCCTGATTTAGACAGTGACCTTTACTGACCGCTAATGAAGATCTTGAAAATAAGCTTGTTAGTTCAGTCAGTACTTGGACAAAATGCTGAATTTTCTTTTGCCCTCAGATTGATGTCTTGGTTGACTCAAGGGTTACCAAGTGGTTCTACAGAGCTTGCGTTGGCTGAAGGTGACAAAGGCATTGTTTTCCCTCTCATGGGTTTTAGCTATTTTGTTTTGTATTGTGTGTGCGTGTGGGTGGCAAAAATGGGTGTGGTTGTACAGGAGAAAGCCAGTGCAGGGTGCTGGGCTTCTTCCTCTCCTGCTCCCCCTTCCTTCCTTGAAACAAGGCTTCTCTCTGAAGCCATTTCATCCAGTCCTGCTGGCCAGGGAGCTCTTGGGATCCACTCATCTCTGCCTAGCATTGCAGTGACTGCTCGCCACCCTCCCAGTAAAGGCAAAGCAATAATAACTGGGGGTGGGGGTGGAGTGGAGTGGGGAGAATGACCTACAAAAAAATGATCGAGTCAATGGTAGATTTTCGTCTCAATGGATCCTAGAAAGAAAAAGGACAGTGATAGAAATATCTAGAAAGTGCCAGTGGATTCTTTGCTTAACATAAGTATACAGATGCCAATCTCTTAGCTTTAACAGATGTGTCATGAGCATGTGTGATTGACGCCAAGGCGAACAGAATGGATTCTATTTGGGAACTCTGACCTATCTATGCACTTAATTTTTTTAAATTTATTTTTCTAAGATTTATTTTTGTTTGAAATTATGTGTGTTTGTGCATATGCATACAGGTGCCCCCAAAGGCCAGAAGAGGGTGCCAAATCCCCCCAAACTGGAGTCACAGGCAGTTGTGAGCCATGTGATATGGCTGCTGGGAAGTGAACTCGGGTCCTCTGCAAGAGCATCAAAAGCTCTTAACTGCTGAGCCATCTCTCCAGCCCTATCTGCATCCTTTTGCACAGAGGAAGTTATCTTAAGATACAAAGGGTTTTCTCTGCCTCCCCCAAACTTACATGAGTATCTCTTAGCAGCTCTATGACATCATCTTTTTTTTTGTTTTCTCTGGAAATATTTTATTGAAATGCCAAGCTGTCAGAGAGCTTGTCAGATGAATTACAAACGTGTGTCCCACACCCAGCCCAGCACTGGAGGGGCCAACACTGCTGCAGCAGTTTGAAATCTGTCATGGGCAAGTGGAATCTTGATCCACAAGCATGTAATGTGTTTTGCCTGTAGACTCATAGGAACCATATCCTCCACAATGGCTCTTTGCCCTGTGGCTGACAGGGATGGATTGTTGGCAGAAAGACAGGTCAAAGTTAAGGTGGAGACATTAGACATGGTTGCCAAGGCTAGATGCTCTGGATATCCAAACTGTTGTGGAAGGTTGTGTTTGAGGTTGGGTCTGATGGATTTGGTCAGCCTGTGAGCTGGGGTGGCCACAGTAGCATTTTAACTACTACAAGGACTTTCTTTTCTTTCTCCTCCAGGCACATGTTTGCAGATGGTTGACCAATTGGTTATGGGATTAGTGGGTTTGGATTAAAGCTACTGGGAGGCTGTGATTTACATGCATTTGGAATTATTAAGTTTATCCCCCCTCCCTCAGTCGGTGGTCCCCATATTTCTTTGTGTGGAGATGCGTGTTATGTTAAATCATAAGTCTTCAAGCCATACTCGCTCTAGTGTCCTCTTCCAAGAAGCTGAGAGGCTAACAGCCCTCAGAAGCGAGAGTCCCTATCATTTGAATTAAGATCTCTAAGGCTCATGCGCACTTCACCACAGCTCCATTCTGCACAAGTTCTCACACCCTGTTGCCACCCGCTCGCCACACTTTCCTTCCCTCTGCTGTACCCACACTCACACAGCCCACCTTTCTCCCACTGGCTCCTTGCTTGAAACCCTGTTATTGCTAAAGTTGCATTTAAAGCATTTGTTGTCACACTTACCATATTTAAAGTTTGTGTGTGTGTGCGTGTGTGTGTGTAGGTTAGGTGCATGTGACTGTAGTACCCGTGGAGGCCAGAAGAGGGCATCGGATTCTCTGGAGCTGTAGTAACAGGAGCTTGTGAGGTTCCATATGGTCCTCTATGAGCAAGAGCTCTTAGTTATGGAGCCGTCTCTCCAGTTCCTACTTACAATAGTTTTATGCTGGCCTTGTTCACTTAACACTATGTTACACCTGTTTTTCCTGACTTGGTTTAATTTACTTACAGTATTTTTTTTTCATGTTTTATTTGTTAGACATTTAGGCTGTGACTTATGGCTTTGGTTTGTTTCGCTTACCATTTTAAATGACATTTTATGTTTTTGAGACTTTATGCTCCTGTTATTATGCTTGTTTTCACCATTAGGGCCATTTTTATCAAGAAAATTTCTTGCATGTGGTATTAGTGGGATACAAATCTCTTAAGGTTTGTAGGACTTTGACTATGTCTGCCATGTTATGTGTGTCTAAATGACCTAGGAATCCCATCCTTTGTCCTTTGTGATCTTGTGCCTATAACATCCTTGAACATCCCAATGAGGAGGTGGGAAGCAGCTTAGCTGGCAGTGTGCTTGCCCAGTGAGCTGGAAGCGCTGGGTTCAGACCTATAATCCTAGTGCATGGGAGGTGGGGTGGGAGGGTTAGAAGTTCAAGGTTGCCCCTTGCTGCATAGCAAATATAAGGTCATTTCGGGCTACAGGAAACTCTGACCTTCCCTGAAGGAGACAGAAAGGAAAGAATGAAGGAAGGGGGAATGGAGGAGGAAGGAAAGGGAAAAGTAAAGAAAATCCGCAAATTCCCTCACCCAGGCTACAGGTTTTTTCTACTTTGTCTTTGGGGTGCTGGTCTAAAAGTCAGTCTCCTCTATGGAGTCCTTCCCTCTCACCCTGGGAAGACTGGGATGCTATCAGAACCAGCAGTCCTTGCTTTCTCCCCAGGGACTCGATTTTGCATTCCTTTTAAACAGCTTCACTTTGCAGTTAGTATCCAGTCATGACCAAATGAATGAAAAGGAACCACTTGGCTCATACTAATTCACATAGAGGTTGTTAGCCATTTCAGTGAATACAGCCTGGATGTGGACAGCCTGGGGTGGAGACAGAGAGAGAGAGAGNGAGGGGGAGGGGGAGAGGGAGCGGGAGAACCACTTCTTCAGTTACTCGCTTGAGCTGAGCGGACCAAAGGTCTGTAAGCTTACTCCTGTCGGCTCCCTATTTCAAGCTTAAGCCTCATTCTCTCTAGTACCCAGTAACTTTCCTACGGTGTGTCAGTGCACATTAAAATAAAGACCCCATGTAACTTTGGAAGACTCCCTCCCGATGTGGGTGTGGCTGTTAGGCACAGGTAGACAAGAATGCATGTTGCACATGCAGGTGTGTGAGGGAATAGCTCTGCGACTGTGTGCTCTACACCCTTTGTTGCTGCTTCCTTCAGCAGCAATCCAGGTTCTTCTTAACCTCATCGGGTTCCATTTCTTACCCATGTTGGGGATATAGGCACTGGCTACCGGATCAGCCATCTCTAGTCCAGAAACAATTGGTGTTGATAGAGTCACACCATTTATCAACGGTTTGTAGGGTTCCCGATTACAGTTTACTTTTTGTTTTGCTTTTACAGTTTATTGCAAAGAAGACCAGAATAAATGCTTATCCATTTTTTGCCTCATTAATGAATGAGTTACTGCCCAATCATTGTCTGAAACAAGTATAATTGTATCTTTAAAAATTGGCTAATTTAAAAAAAAGCACATGCAAGCCTTCTAATTCCAAAGTATCCTAATGCTTTTATACTATTAATTGTTAAGTTAAAATTACATTTATTATCTCATTAAGCCCCTCGAGTATATAAACTCTGTGTTAGGGCATAAGCGGAACTTCGTAAAATAGAAGTTATATTTGATCTAACAAGATAGACTCTGTTGCTATTGATTTGCCTGGGAAACAAAAATCTCAGATCTCAGCAGGCGCCAAATGAAACTACTGGATCCATGAGTTCACATTAGCACAACGAATCACACGACCCCGGGGCTGTTTGAGTTGAGGGTAGAGGCTGGTAATCTCTTACAGAAATAATTATTTGGTGAATCTTATCTCAAGTAACTCCAGGGGCCTTAGGATGGAGATTGGGATCAGAGACTCTGAAGGCTGCCTTTCAGTCTTGGCCTTACCATTAGCAAGCTAAGAGACCCTGGGCAGGAGCCTTACTTACCTACTTCCTTTCCACGTCTTCTAGCAGGCTGAAGGCACCGGTTCCCCCACGGTGTATGCACGACAGAGATGAAAAGATGCGTTTGTGTTCACACACAAAGGTGTGCATGGATGAATACAGTGGCATCATTCACACAAGCAAGAAGCAGACACGGTTCAGGTGTCCTTCAGCTGATACATAGAGGTAGAAGTAGGGACAGACTTGGTGGAATCAGCTTCAGCTATGAAGAATGAAGTAGTAATGCATGTCAAAGTGTGGATGAGCGTCACACTACAGATTCAATGAAAGGAGCCGAGGACAAGGTGGACGTACCATGTGACTGTTTTGTTTCCTCATATCCAGAGTGGTACCAACACAGACAGATAAAGCGGACTCATGGTTACTAGGAGAGGAGAGGAGAGGAGAGGGGAGGGGAGGGGAGGGGAGGAGAGGAGAGGANAGGAGAGCACAGGAGAGGAGGGGAGGGGAGGAGGGGGGAGGGGGCCCAGAGCAGGGAATACTTAATAGTTACATCACTTTTAAACCTATAAGGAGCTGATTTTTCAACAATGGTGACATAGAATGGTGCAGTTATATTTGTGTGCATATGGATGTATGTTGCGTGTGGTCAACAATGGGTAGAATTCTCAGGATCTCATCTTTCTTTTTTAAGACAAGGGACAAGGTCTCTCACTGACTTGGAACTTGCCACGTAGGCTAAGCTGAATGGTCAGGGAGTCCTAGGGATCCACTTGTCTCTGCCTCCTCAGTGCTGGGATTAGAAGCATGTGTCACCGTGAATGCCTTTGGCTTTTGTGTGTGTGTGAGTTCTGGAGATTGAGTTTAGGTCCTTGTATGTAAAGTAGGTACTTTGGCACTGTGTTACCACCCCAGCCTGAACAGTGTACTTTAAAATGATCATATGTTTAGTGAATATGACTTCTATAAAAAACAAAGTTAAATTGAAATTTCAGAAGAAAACCTTTCTGAATGTTACTAGGGTTAAACCAATAAGAGCCACAGTAGGTTCTCAAAAGTGACTGCCCTTTCTTTATCCCGTCATTCTCCTTGACCCTTTCCAGTCCTGTATGATTCTGTCTTTCGTTGAGTGTATAAGAGGGACACCATCGCACTTCCGGCTGACAGGCAGGTGGGAGTGATGGTGGTTGGGGGACCCAGGTTGCTAGGTAGCTGCAGCTTGGTGGCCACTGTGGACAATAGTGGATCACATGTTTATGTTCTCAAGAGTGCTCTAGGTGGCCTGCACACACCATGGGATCACTGCAGTGGTGGGAAGAGACATGGAGGAGGCAGCTACATCATCATAGTGCTTAACCCTGGGCAGGCATTTCCACAGGAAGCACCAAGGCACAAATTTATTTCTCTAGCTACAGAGGGTACATTGGTGGATGGGCGTTGGTCAGTGAGACGAGCGTTCTGTTGTTTCCTACCATTCTTCTGCATTCCTTCCAAAGGAAGGGGAATAGAACAACAAACCCCACAAAGGGTACACGCATGGGCTCAACAACTAGTCATTTTCTGAGCTGAGTCAGAGCGGCTATCTTCTGGCCCAGGAGGCAGTCCGCAAGGTCCAGAAGCATCAGGTGGAACTCCCCTGCCTTTAGCATTTAGTATGAAATAACTGATGGTGGTGATGCCGGCTCCTGATTTTCCAAGCGGAGAGGGATGAATATTTCCTCCAGTTGCTGGGATGAGGCAATCTGTCATCTCTCGGATTGCCCCTCTCCCTGTCCTCCTCCTCCTAGACCTGCTTTGAGTCCTGTTTGCTATCTTATTTGCCAATCTACTGCTTCGGCATTGAGATGGTTAATCTTCATTATCAGCCTGACAGCATTCCCAATCACCATGGAAACACACCTCTGGGTGTGTCTGGGGTCCTGTGTTTCCAGAGAGGTTTAGCTGGAAATGGAAGAGCCGGGATGAATGGGGATGGAGCCATCCCATGGGCGGGGCTTCCATACTGAATAAGGAGAGAACAGCTGAACATCAGTCATCATTGCTCTGAGGATTCTGTGTTGTCAGCCAGTTCATGCTCCTGCCGTCATGCCTTCCCAACTGGACCCACAAACATGAGGCAAAATAAACCCTTCATCCCTTAGGTTGCTTTTGTCAAGTGTTTTGTTCCAGCAATGAGAAAAAAGGAACAAATAGGCTCCCCCATAAAAGTTGGTCAGCTAATGAACTGCCTGGGAACTTCCATGAGAATAAAAGCTGAGCCTGAGTGGGTAAGTATGTCTTGGGACAGGGACAGTGGGCAAAGATACATAAGAGATGGGGCAAGTTGACCGAATCTGCGAGCTAAATGCATCAAGTCAGTCAGACTGCACATGTACTTAACAACCTGCTGTGTGGAGAGCATCTGCTTCTAAAGGGGACCTGGAGTCATGACCACAGTGACAGTTACCGGCTTCGTGGTTTCAAACAGGTAGCCTCTAGACCTCAGCCTTTATTTCTTACAGAATGGAAATATCTTCTTCCAAAGGCCCTTTGAAGAATAAAATCAAAGTAATCAAATGGTCTCTAAGTAAGCACTGAAAGGGATGATTCTCTGCCTTGAAAAGGGCAGTGTCTCCTTGTCCTCAAGGATTCTGGGCTGGCAGGATCCTGAAACCCCCGAGTGGTTTACAGGTCACACACACCATGAAGAACATGGTTCTGGGTCTCCCCAGCAGAAAGTCATCGATAGATGGCATTAAATTAGAATGTCCACAATTTTTGAGCATCTCAGTCCTTGTGATAACTCAACATTTTCTAATGAAACATCTGTAATGCTGAGAAGCTATGAAATATGTTCACCTCGGCCCAATCAACATTAAAACCTATGATTTTTTTTCCATCACCCAGCAGTGGTTTTATAGGCTTGGCATTGAGTCTCAAAGAATGAATGGAACTAGATAGATCGTGAGCTTATCTTGAACCGCTGTGTTTAGGTAGACCTTTCTCTGAGCAAGATGAAAGAGTCTGGTCAGAGACATAGAGCTGAGAATGAGTAGTACTTTGGAGGCTATAAGCCACTCTCAGTGATGCGGCCTGGGCAGGGGGCACAATGGGACATCCTCTGTCTCCACTTGAGTTCTGTCCTGAGCATCAGTTTTTACCAGATGTCCACAGTGTGCTTCCCGGATAATCATGCCCAATAGTTTTTATTGATGGTGGTAGTGGTGGTGATGGTGTGTGTACATGGTTGTGCACCTGAAAAGGAAAGAGATTAATATTGGCCTCTCTTCTTCTATTACACTCCATCTTATTTGTTGAGATTTATCCCAGAGCTTTTAGTTTTAGCTATCCTGGCTTCTCCTGGGTCCCCAGAATCTTCTTATGTCCGTTTTTCCAGTGCTGGGATTCCAGGTATGCACCAACACACTCTGCCTTTTCTTAGGGGGGATTAGAGATGTAACTCAGGTTCTCAGGTTTGCCTGGCAGGCACCATCCTCTGAGCCATCCCCCCAGCTTAATCTTCCCCATTTCCATGTGATTATAGTCAGGGAAGATGGTGGGTTAGTCTTTGCTGAAGGAACATTTGGAGCTTCTAAGTGTCACAGTCGCTGAATCCCACACTCTGAGGATTGTACTAAATCAGTCTCTTGTGATTTCAGGCTGTGCTGCATCCCCCTAAGCTAAGATAGAGCAGATATTTCAGGAAAAACCTGGGAATCATTCCCTGCTTATGCAATATGGCTGGCTCGACCAGACCTCTCTACCACCAGCTTTGAGAGCGTTTCCCGCAGTGAGAGGCAGACGCAGGTCAATAACAACAGCCATGGCCTGTGATGCGCTCTGAGATCTAAGCTCTTTGAGAGCCTTTCAGAGGCTCAGGGTTTGTGTGTCTGGGCAAAGTTGCGCTTGAATGACAGCCTTCATCTTGCCTCACAGCTTCGGCCACCAGGTGAGCCCATGTCTGAAGCTTCTATGAGTAAAGACAGCCCCCAACTTCTTAGCTAGCCTTTTTCTTTTCTATTCTGCCTTGCTGTGGTCACCAGCAACTTCAGCCAGTGATGAGGGCATGGCCTCTCTTTGTTCCCTATCTTGGAAGGCAAGTGCCCCAAATTAGACTGTACCCTAGTCTAATAGTATTGATTAATAACTTTTTTTAAAAAGCCATGCATTAAATTAGGGATCAGGGAACACACTGCCTTTGCTCCCAGTCCAGGGGCCTATGTGATAAGTCCCATGTATTTATACATTTCATAGCTCACCTGGATATCTTAACTTCTTAGGGTCTGGATCTCTGCACCTCAAGTGATCTATCAATCATGGTGCTTTTTGCCTCCAACATTTTGAAGGCTGGAGCGGTTTGGTCAAATCTTCATCTATGACACGTGACTGAAGAGAGCCCTTTGGTTGAAATAAAATGTGTTGGGAGAGGCCTCTGCCACACCTTAATGTGAGATTCGGTTCTCAGATACTGTCACCCATTTCCAAGCAAGAGTTCCTGATTTTGAGAACAGTCACTAAATCTTTAAGAGGATTTATCTTTCTCATTTTGAATCAGATATTGCTGATGATTCTCAGTGCTAACCATTTTAATTTAATTCCTTCGCTTAAGCAGGAGCAAGCTTCTCTACCTCACTTTGGAAAAATGAGAAAACAAAGGATATTTTTCTCCTTCACTTAAAATCACTACTGATCATAGTGTTTAAAATCTAAATCTCTTCCCTAAGAACTGTCAAAGCCAAGAGGGAAATTAAAAGTTTTGGGTTTCATTTTTTTTTAATCCACTTCCAGATCTCACTTATAATGGGAAGGGATTTGTTCTTCAAAAAAAAAGATTAACTCATTACTTTAAAAAAGTAGTTTTGTGCAAGAGGCTGTGTAAGTTCCCTTGCACCTTGTGCGTGCTGATGCCAGGAGAGGCCAGAAGAGGGCATCAGATCCCCGGCATCTGGAACTGGAGGTAGTGAATGTCCTGAAGTGGGGGTGTTAGCACTGAACCTGGGTGCTCTCCAAGAGCTGCAAGGGCTCTTCACTCCTAAGCCTTCTCTCCAGCCCCATGGAAAAGTGCTTCCCCATTTAAGGACAGCAACACAAGACTGAAGAAAATTTCATACTTTTCATCTTCGATTACTTTGGAAACTCGGCCCTAGAATTTTCTTCTACTTGATTCTTAGCAATGCGAACTCACACCCCTTCCGTAAATTTCACTCTGACCCCTACAGTCTACCTTGATCTCTCTGTCCTGCCAACTGCAAACAGGACATTCAGCCTATAGCTCCCCTGACCCCTGCAGCCAAACAATGTTGATTGTCCAAACTAACACTTCTCAAACTACTTTTATTGAATTAGTTGATTCCTTTCCAACAGAATCCCAAAATTCACTGCATTTAAAAAAATTATTTTATTAAAAAATCAAAACAGAGTTAAGTGCCAGAAAACTAAAGTGAAAATGAAAATGCAAGCCTAGACTTCTTACAGAGCAGGCACCGTTCTTCCCTTTTGAAGGGTGTGGGTCCCGCTATCAAAGTGCCAGAGGTTTCTAGATAGTCATTCTATTCCACAGCTTCGGTCTTTCAAGGCAGCTTTTGTCCCTGGGTTGAACTGCTCGAATCACTGTTGCTCCACAGCACCTCATTATCCAGGATACATTCCTGTGTAGGTTGCTGCGGATTAACTACAGTACATATTTCTGTGCCCATATTCCCCACTTCCTACAGTTGAATCTTCAAAGTAGGTAACTGTCAGTAATGATGATGATGCTAATTTTTAGGAATTAAAATAATTAGTACCATTATTGGTAATAGCAATGGATTTCTGTTATTAATGTTATCTTATTGACATCAACATCCATCTTGTACTCAACGTTCTCCAGCCTTTCTTTAATCATTTTATGCTTGATACTGTAAATCCCCATATTTTTTTTTGAAAACTTTACTTTCCTAATCTAAGGAGCAGTAAACATCTTGTTCATGATTACCGAGTCAGAGTGTTCTATGGACTGACTAATTCAGAAACTCATGCCTGAGAGTCTTGTTCCATTTTGCTAAATATCCCTAGGGGTAGATTTTAGTGTTATCCCTTGTGTGCTTCAGGAATAAACAAATGACAGAGTTTTAATTTTGCTGTTTCGTATATGAATGGACTTCTTCAAGGAGTGTGAAGGTAGATAGACCTTCATTAGACCTGGGGAAGGTAGGTGGGATCTCTTTATGGGAGAAAAATACAAATTAAAATAACAACTCCACTGTTCATAAAACAAGAGGAAAATATCAATAGTAATTACTAGAATTATCTTCTTGAAAACCTTTGAATCTTGCCAAAGGCTTGAGCAGCAAGAATGTGTGAAAAACAAAGAGGAAAACCAGTCGGTGCCTCATAACCGTAAGCCTTAACCAGTCGGTGCCTCATAACCGTAAGCCTTAACCAGTCGGTGC
>LOEQ01000212.1:261552-283278 GCA_001685075.1 Bramus lutescens | reverse complement strand
AAGGAAGGAAGGAAGGAAGGAAGGAAGGAAGGAAGAAAGGAAGGAAGGAAGGACAAAAGACAAGAAAGAATAAGGGAATCTACTGAGGCTGCTCTGGTTTCTGTGCCAACTTGAGACACAGCCAACCATTTTCCATCCAGTCTCTGTCTGCACTCCATGCACTTGAAGGCAGCAGACCCCAAAGCCAGCTCAGCCTAGAAGGAAAGGAGACTGGCTTGCACCCCCTTCCAGGAAACCCAAGTCATTGTGTACTGACTCTCTTTGTTCAAATGCCACTGTAAAAGGCCTCGCATTTCTCCACGTGGACTGCTTTGATAGATGACAGTTATTTATACCTGCAGAGTTCTCTGCACAGGTTATCAACTCCCCGAGGTCCTCTCCATGCAGCAGCTTCCAACAAGCTTGCAGGGCCTCTGTGTGCACCCCGCCTTCCCCTTCCTACCTCCACTGTCGCAGCGGAAGGCTTTTGCTGTGCACCTCACATGACCTCTTTCTTCAAGGAAGCCCCAGGCTTCCCACCTCTGTTCAACCACTGGAAAAGTTAGCCACTCCCCTATATGGACAGGAGACACTGTAGTCAGATCCCAGTCTTCTTTTCCTGGACTGCACTCTCTAGGTTAATACTTCTCCAGGTCTATACATACAAATACTGCCTCCCTATCTCAGGATGCCCCAGTCTTTCCCTGTTCTTTCTCTCATACCTAAGATTGCCAACTTCCCTTTCTATTGGCTGGGTGCTGACCAACTTTAAACTAGCAGTGGCATGCCCTTCAGTGCCCTCGACTAGGGCAGAGCTGTTCTGCTGTGGGGTCTGACGTTTAAACCATGAAGTACTGCCACGTTTAAACCATGAAGTACTGAGACCTTATCTGGGACTTCTTCACACCTTCTCCTTCCACGGGGTCTGGCACAAAAGGGAGCTTCCATGCCCATGGCCCGACGAGGCCTTCAGAGGGATGATGTCCCCAAACAGGACATAGATTTCCTGTGACTTTGCTCCTTGGAAGCCACCAAAGTAAATTGCAGAGTGAATGAAATCTGTTACAGAGACTGAGGTTCAGTTGATAGAGTACATGCCTCACAGTCACAGAGCCCTGGGTTCGAGCCCCAACACCACATAAACCGTGTTGATGGCCCGCTAGGCAGTGGAGACAGGATGAACAGAAGTAAAGTTCATCATTAGCCGCACAGCGAGTTCCCTGCCAGGCTAGGCTACCTGAGGCGCTGTCTCAAGGGATGGCTTCTAGTCTCAGGTCAGTGGCTCTTTCCTTAGCCTGCTTCCTACTCTTCACAAGAGATACCGCAGACTACATACAGATCAGAGTGTTAGGCATGTCTTTCCTGTGTGTGTGTGTGTGTGTATGCACATGTGCATATGTGTGTGCGCATGTGCATATGTGCATGCACATGTGCCTGTGCACATGTGTGTGTTAGTCATATATACAAGAAGGTTGAGAATTAAGGAGTGGTAGAGGGAATAGTGGTTGGGTTTTATATCAAAACATGGTCTCCCTACTTCCTGCCACACCTTCCTTAATAAAAGCCTGGGAAGACAGGAAATACTCCAAGATCATTAACAGATTCAGGAATAAATGATGGGGTGACTGCCAAGGAGACCTCAGTGTTCCTCGACACAGGCTCTCTGGCTAGGGAGAGGGCATGGGGATGGGCATCCTTCCTCTTAAGTGGACAGCCGACTTTCTCCAAGTTAGCCTTCAACTGCTGACTCACCCCCAGGACTCAGACTTAATTGACTAATGAAGTCAATTAAGGGGCTGGAAATGCAATGTCCTACAACTTGGGTGTGCAATAGGTACAAAAAGTTCATCCAGAATGAAAAGGTTGACACTGTACTAAAAATAAATCCCACATAAAGTTATCCTCTGTGGGCTAATTGCTAATAGGGGTTCCATGTATGAGACACTGCAGCCCCACTCAGGCCCTAATTGGCTGATCCAGAGGCAGCCAGGCTCTCATCGGCAGCCCTGGTCCAGAAGGGGGTGATTGCACAAGGCCTGGTTGAGCCACAGCAGTTCCCAGATCGTCAGTGCCAAGGTGACTCTTCACTTTGTTCTTCCGAAGGCCCAGCCCTGACAATGTCACCTCCTCCCTGCGCCTGGCTGCAAGGGTCTGAAGGGCAACTTCTGTTGTAAGTTGAATAATGCTAACAGCTGGGATGTGCTGTCTGGCAGAGGTCAGTGCTGTTACATGTTTCAGAGAGCACATTTTTAGTAGGAGGTGAGACGGGACTACTGCAGGCTACGCTTTGAGGCTGCAGGCTTGGAAATCAGAGCGTTTTCCCAGCAGTGGGCCAAGGCTGCCCAGCTACCCTGTGCGACACTCACAAACGTTTTCAAGTTGTATGAAGCCTACTGGGTGGCAGTGCATTTGAGATGGTGGTAAAGGAAGTTCAGCAGTCCCCGAATCAGGAGACAGGAGCTTGGACCAGTGCCGGATGATGGCCCCATCAACAGAGTGCTGAACTAGCAAGCATGAGGACCTGACCCAGTACAGTCTCCAGAACCCACATTAAAATGCTGGTCTTGGTGGTGAGCATTTGTATCCCGAGAACTAGGCAGGTAGAAACAGGTGAGTTCTTGGGGCTTGTTGGCCAGACAGACTAACCTAATTGGTAAGCCTCAGGCTAGTAAGAGAGCCTGTCTGGAAAACCAAGGTAGATAGTGCCTGAGGAATGAATGTGCCTGAGGTTGATCCTGGCCTTCTACACATGTATACACATATACCCCACTCCTGCCAACACCACTTATTCATCTAGGAGCCTGCTCCTCTACCCAGGAGCTTTGCCACCGTCGATGACAAGGAACTCCACGTCTCTGGTGCCTCTTGCCACATATCTCCACTGATGGAAAACTTCTCTCATCGGATGAATCCCTGACTCCAGGCTTCTTCCTTGTTACAGCATCAGTTCCTTTCTGGAACTTTCTAGTAGTCCCTTCATTCAGCTTACTGATCCACCAACAAACACACGGCTTTCATCTGTGTTCCAAGCAGAGGCCCAGACCATCTCCACTCCATTTCCTACTCTATTTCCAGGGAGTCTCTGGGTTATTGTGCAAAGCTCTCACCATCAGACAAAGTAGGAGCTCCTTCTCTAATCACTGAAGAAAGAAAGAGTCTATTGAGTGCTCACCAGTGAGCTGGAGCAGCTCTGTGGGAGGAGGTCCGCGGTCCCAGCTTTATTACAGTAAGAATGGCAGATCTTGTGAGGATATGCTCTGTGCCCAGTGCTAAGCTGACATGTTACTAGATATTTGCACATTTACACACGCTTCAAACACCACACCACCACCATCCCCCCCCAAAAAAAAGCTCTAGGAAGCAAGTCAGAATATTGCTGGTCCCTTTTTACAGATGAGAAAATGGACTTGAGAGAGGTCAAATGATTTTCCCAGGGCTACATGGTCAGTAAGTATTGGAAAAGAATTTAACCCAATACAAAACACTGTCCATCTTAATTTGGAGTGTGGTGTGTGTGTGTGTGTGTGTGTGTGTGTGTGTGTGTATACCCATGGAAATCAGAGGACAACTTTTAGAGTCAATTTTGTGCAATATATTAAAAGGAAAGTTTGCTATCACTCAACTGGTTTGACTAACTTTGACTTCCCCCCTACTATTCCATTGGTTTGCAAAATATTTTAGCAACAAAAGCATTTTGATTCCTACTGGAATCTTTTGCAGAAGCCTGGGATGGAAGGTAGATGAAAGCGGAGACTCTGCCTTTGATGCAGGAGTGAAGGGCCTCACCCCTGCCCGCTCTCCTCTTCTGCCCTTCCTGTTCCTCTGTGGCCTAGCGGACTCAAAGACCATGGAAGTTGCAGGTTCCAGCGGACAAGGCTAGGAGGGCTGGTGCCAGGAGGCTCGTGGCTGCTCTTCAGCCCAGTGGGAACAAGTTCTGTGACAAATTGTAGAGTCCATTCCCCTAAAAGTCCCTGCTGGCCACAGGAAGGAGAGTGAAAACTCTTGGTCAGTGACTTCTCTTCTTGGGGTCCTTGATCAGACACTCTCCCTACAGGACTTTAAGAAATTTGCAAGGATGCTTTGAAGGAAGAAGAGAGAGAGCATTTGGTGGTTAGAAATAGAAAAACTACTCCTGAGGTCAAGTGTGATGAAGGGTAGCCATGTTGTGGTAGAGCACGCCTTTAATCCCAGCGTTCGGGAGGCAGAGGCAAGTAGATCTCTGTGAGTACAAGGCCAACCTTGTCCACATGGTGATTCTCAGCAAAGCCAAGGCTATGTAGAGAGAACCTATCTCAAACACACACACACACATACACACACACACACACACACAAAGGCGAGATGGGGAATGATGATGGAGAAGAGGAAATGTGGGAGAGCTAAATTGGAATGAGGGAAATAATCCCAGAGGGATAAAGGAAATCATGATGGACAGGAGAAAGCACTTGTGTGTCTACTGCAAGCTGAGCATCTGTTGTCTACAGGCCTGGGTGTGCCTAGCCTTCCCCTGCAGTTTGAGACCCACAGGTCCAGAAAGCTGCTTGTGCAAGCAATTTGTGCTACAACCTGGCGAGCCAGACAAGAAGCTGTGAGGAAGAATCCTACCCCAAAAGAAATCACTATCTCTAAGTGACAGTCTCAAAAACCTAAATGGCAGGCTGTGGCAGAGAGATATGTGGTACATTTTGAGAAATCAAGGAGGGCCTCTCCTTCCCCAAGCTAATTGTGTTTTCCTAACATGTGACAGACGTTTCCTATCAGTACTTAGATGTGGACATGGGTGAGATTTGAGGTTCCCTTTGCTCCCTCCTCCAAATTCTTCTCGAAGAGGAAGAAATTCCTTCTCTGTCTATAGCTCTAAAGAGAGGCAAAGTTCAGTTACTTTAACTAGCCTCACCAGAGCCCTTGCTTCAAGTCCTGACTACAGTCTACTGGGGTTTCCCAATCCCTTGGCATCTGAACTTCAAAGGAACACACTGAGGTGCTTCCAGGTTTTTTTTTTCTTAATTGTTTTAAAATTCCTTCACCCACCCCACCCACTTTTTTTTGGACACACAATTTTAGGCAGCCCAAGATGGCCTTGAACTCCCTTCCTAGGCAGGAATGACCTTGCACTTCTGAGGGAACGGACTCTGGGGTCTCTTATAAGGATGCCCATCCTATCAGGTTAGGAGCCACTCCTAACACTTCTTTAGCTTTTGACCACTGCCTCAGAGGCCCTGTGACCAAATGCAGCCACAGTAGGAATAAAGCTCCACTATGTGAAAGGGTGGTTGGTGGTTTGAATGAGAAATGCCTCCATAGGCTCGGGTATTTGGACACTTGCCCCCAGTTGGTGGTGCTGCTTGGGGGAAATAAAAGAGGTTTGACTTTATGTCACTGGTGTCACCTGGGCTTTGAGAGTATATAGTATTACCTGCCTCCCAGTTAACTTTCTCGGCTTCACCTGTGTGGTATTATATAATATATATATTACAGAGGCAGCAGGCCTCCACCTCCTGAGTGCTAGGATTACAAGTGTGAACCTCCAGGCCCAGTTTGTACAGTTTGGTGATCAAACCCCAGGCCTCACATAAATGCTGAATAAATGCTCTACCAACTGAACTCCATCCCAGTCCTTAACTTCTTTATGTGCATGTGTGAGCATGTGTACACGAGGTATGTCTACTGATATTTTCTTTGTAATCTAACAAATAAGGCTTGCCTGAAGATCAGAGTGCAGAGCTAAGGCACTAATGAGCCATAGAAGTCGTGGTGGCACACACCTTTAATCCCAGCACTTGGGAGATAGAGGCAGATGGATCTCTGTGAGTTCAAGGCCACCCTGGGCCACACAAGATTGATCCAGTCTCAAAGAGAAGCAGAGTTAGGCAGTGGTGGCTCACACCTTTAATCCCAGCACCATGGAAGTGGAGAAGGGAAGTGATATGTCTGGGCAGAGAGAGGAATGTAAGGTGGGAAGAGGCAAGAGTTCAGATGCAGTCTGAGGATTCACAGAGACAACTTCAGTCTGAGCATTGGTAGAGGTAAGAACTCGCTAGTGACTGTCCACTCTGCTTTTCTGATTTTTAAGCAAGCTTTATTTGTTAGATTACAAACAAAATATCACTACAGTTATGTGCATTGTGAGCATGTGTACATGAGTTCAGGTGCCCTTGGAGACTAGGAGAGGGCGACAGTTCCTCAGACTCTAGAGTTACAGACAGTTATAAGTTCCCCTGTATGGGTGTTGAGAATCAAACTCTGGTCTCCAGAAGAACAGCAAGCACGTTTAACCACCGAGTCTTTTCTCCAGCCTCCTCTAACTTCTGAGCATCCTTGTCTAGAACTTTCATCCAACACAGAGGGGAGAAAATATCTCTGACACTCCAGAGGTGAAAAGGAGATCTATATTTGGAGGGCCTTGGCTAATTATTAAGAAGCCAGGGAGTTGACTATATTACCATGGAATTCAGTAAAACCTGGGGAAGCATGGCGGATTATTGGATCTAATGCCATGAGATAATGATTTTCTCAGCAGGTAACGTTGAATGACTGACTCCAAACCAAACCTCCATTTGCTCTTGTGAACCAGTCCCTTCATTATAGATATAACCAGGGGCAGCTTCCCCAAGGCCAACAGTGAGCAGAGTCTCCACTCTTGGCCTTGTACTGTGGCCTATGTCTCTGGGGTTAGTCATTGGCTGACATGTCATAGAGACTTACTCAAATGCTCATGGAACTAAAATTAGGAAGAAAGGTAGAGGATTGGGATGCGTAGTGCACATCTGAGAGAAAGGTAAAGTAATAGCTGGCACTGAGGAAGCATTTACTAAGAACCAGGCATCATTTCTCTTGGATTTGGAACTCCAAGTTCAAGGCTCCAACAAGGTAGGCATCATTCTGAAACTTCTGCAGCTCTGTTGGCAACTGTTGTTGGACTATATGCTTATGTGGCCTCTGCACCCTGGTAGAGAGTGTGAGTAAGCCCTGGTATCCCCAGGACGGACTCTAATCCTATCAGCTTAGGGAGGGCCCCACCCTACACACTTCCTTAGAGGCCCCGGGACCAAGTAGAGCCAAGAAATGAGTGAAGATTGCTGTGGATGAATTAATTGAGGCAGTGGACAAAAATATTCAGCTCACAACAGGAAAAATAGCATATGTTTTCAGAGTCAGGATAGGTCAGCTCCCTTTCCTCAAAGATCCCTCACCAACACATACACAGACACATGTGCATACACATAGATGCACATACATATATACACACATATACATACATTCACATTAACACATACATGCACACATATTCATAATACATGTACCCATAGACACAGACGTGTACACACACACACACACACACACACACACACACACACACACAGAGTGAATGCTGCAGTGTCACCAGGATGCATCCAGTTATTTCTCAGTGGAGGCTAGGAGCCCTGGCAAGACAACAGTGATGAGGTGGCCTGGGTTCTAATGAGCCCTGAGGACCATGTGTAGTATCTCCATGCCATTCCATCCACTAACAACACTGTAGGTCCTGCAGTTCCCTAAGGTGTCTGCTGGTGCCCTAGTCCTTTGAGAATGGTGTCTTGCTTGACTTGGAAGACCCTTCTCAAACTTGATTGCACATTAGAATATTAGAGTCAAAAGGAAGCTTCAGGCTCCACTGACCCCCAATAAGTCATGATCGTAATATATTACAATCATTTGGACAAAATAAGAAACAGTGAGTTTATCTAAAATAGGCTACCTAACAAGAGAACTGGAAATCTGAGGACCAACAAATTATGTATACTACAAAATTTCAAAGCACTCTCCATCCTACACGTACAACTGATTTACTAATAACAAAAAAGAAAATAAAATTTAAAAGCATGTGTTTATTTTCCATGGGAGGAGACCCATGTGGAGGCCAGAAGACAACTTGTGAGAATCAGTCCCTTTCTTCCACTATGTGGGTCCTGGAGATTGAACTTAGGTGGCCAGACTTGACGTCAAGTACCTTTGTCCACTGAGCCATTCCATCAGTGTCCCCCACCCATGACTAAATTCACAGTGGGGGAGTCTGGCAGTTGCTATCATAAGTAACAAAGTAAGCATCAGCAGTAATGGGAGGGACAGAAACCACAAGGCTGCTTCCTGGGATGAAGTAAGAAGATGCTATACGTGCATTGCCACATAAGCATGAGAGCCTGAGCTTGCTCAGGTACCCCAGAACCTACAAAAAAAAACCCTTATGTGGTGGTACATGCTTGTAATCCTGGTACTGTGGAGGCAGAGAGATGCTTGGGCTTATTGGACAGCATTCTTGATGAATCGGTGAGGTCCAGGTTCAGTGAGAGTCCCTGTCTCAAGAAGGTAGAGGATGATTAAAGAAAACACATGATGTCAACCTCTGACCTGCACACAGCCATGATTATGTACTCATGTGTACAACACACACACTTGCACACACACACACACACACACACCCCGATGGTGACTCTGTGTCACTATTGCCATAGCCCTGTCATAGGTACTAACTGAAATCAAGTCAAGAGAAAGTAACAAATGAATCCATATTGAGGGCATGTCTAAAAGATCAGTGCTGTAGTCTTCAAATCGACAAGTTTCTGAGAGTTGAGAGAGGTCTGGGTGGCTTTTTCTACTTGAGAACACTTGGAGACATAGCCACAAAAGGCAGCTTGTGGGGATATGGCAGTGTTGGCAAGGTGATGGCTTCACACACACAAGGCCCTGGGTTGGATCCGGAGCACCAGTTAAAATCTGCATATGCTGGTGCCTGCCTACAATCCCGACACTTGGAGGGAGAGGCAGGAGGATCAGACATTCAAGGAAATTTTCAGCTAAATAGCAGGTTCAAGGGAAGCCTAGGCTGAAAAATACTCCATATTAAAAAAAAATCATAGTAAGTTAAATAAAGGGCTGGTTGTAACTTAGTGGGATTTCTTGTTATTAAGACCCTGGGTTCTTTTAGTAAAATGGCTGTAATGCTCCTGTGACCCCTGGTCCTCGGGGTTGTATTGTGGTTATGAGGTCTTCTGTGACAGGCAGGAGTGGTGGGAGATGGCATCAGTAAGCCACTCCCAAATAGTCCAGGGATTTTAAAACATATTTATAGTCTGCATCAAACTTTTCTGTATGTTTGAAATTCTTAAATTACCTTCATACAAATATGGGGTTTTCACACAGAGCCAGTTAAGTCACAAAATCTCTAGGGAAGGTACCCAGGCTTCAGTAACTGCTCAGTTCCAGGAGTGACTCCTGGGCTATTGGAACCACTGGCCTGTCTTCAAAGATGGTGCCTGAACTGGCAGGGTTAGAATCACTGGGACACTCCTGAGCCTTGTATAGCATGCTTGGGTAATTGGTGCTTAGGAAATGTGTGGAGTGACCAGCCTTGCTGTTTAGTGGTACCCACCCAAGCCACATTGGCTTTTATTTGCATGCCAGGGAGTCAGGGATATGTCTCAGGCTAGCTCTCTGATGTGGGCATGATAAAGGACTCTGTGGAGGCAGGGGAGACCACACGAGTTTGAAATCGCACATGGAAGGAAGCACCCTGCCTTCCCTGGAGCATCTTCTGGAGGCTTTTTACTGAAAGGTGCCTGCGAGCTGCTGGGCTCCCTAATTAAACCAGATGGACTGGATGATAGCTGATTAGTTTCCTGACTTACAGACCCTCCTCCTATTTACTCGCATCAATATGCTGATGAGCCAGAAGCCATCTTATTCAGGAAAAGCACCTCGCTGCATATTTTGAGAAAATTAAACTTTTATGGATGACCCACCCTGGAAGATGCTCAAATGCCAGAGTCTGTTTCCCATCGCACCTGGATGGCTGAGTTTTCAGCAGGGGGACCACGAATGAGTGGCGTTCTGCTGGTGTGTGCCAAAACAATGGCAAAGGCAAATTACAGGCCATTAGTCATTTGGATGGAAAAGAGTACGCCATCATGATAGACACCAGAAGATGCAGTAAACTTCTATTCTGCTTCTGTCTCACCTACTTCTGTCTGCTGGGGTCATACAATGTTGATACCGACTCCCAGTTCACATTGATTTCTTGATTGGCAAGATTTGGGGGGGTGATGAAGCAAATGCTCAAGGGGAAATTTTTAAATTAGCCTGGGAACCGGAGAGATGGTTCAGTGGTTAACAGTGGACACTGCTTTGAGGAGGACCTGAGTTTGGTTCCCAGCACTCACCCTGGCAGCTCACAACTGCCCGTCATTCTAGCTCCAAAGGATCTAATGCTGACTCATGGCCTCTGTGGGTGTATTCACATGGGCATATAACAGGAAGATATACAGACATCTGTATCATTTAAAAAGTAAATAAAATAGGAGCTATGGGCAATTAATGGCTTTTGGGTGAGGGAGATCATTTTTTTTAAGACTGTGGCTCCTGGTGGGTCAACCATGGTTTGTGAATGTCCCCATATGCAGGAGCACATGGGCAGCACAAACTGGAGTGGGTGGGTTTAAAAAATAAAAAAAACAAAGACACAGAATTTGGGATTGGATGGGAAAGTGGAGGGAGATCAGAGAGGAGCTGGGAAGTGAATATCATCAAAATATATTATGCAAAATTCTTAAAGAATTAAAAAAATTAAAAACAAAAATAATAATTAAGAATACTCTAAAAATGTACTTATAGTCGCACGTCATAAACTTAACTATACCTGTCCATGCAGATATATGCATATTTGTGTATGTGTTTCTGTGTGGCATACACAACATCATACCTATATGCACAAATACATACATGCCCATGCACACAATAAAATGGTGAGATGTGTAGCAAGGGCCTTCACTAATGAGTATGTTGAGAGATATTTAGCCTGAGTTTCTGCTGGTCACTAGAACTATTATCCAAACCCTGTTGAAAATAAAGAGTTGGTGTCACAGAGAATCATTTTATGCCTGAGGGTCTCTGGGGTGAATTTGCTGAGATGAGGGAAGCATGGAATATCCCAAAGGTATGATGTGTTTGTGGCTTTGCAGGGCTGCTTGCCCACAGAGAGCTCAAGCTTCGGCCTCCAGTTGCTTTGCTTTCTTGGCTAAAGCACATAATTAGAATTCCTTTTGATCACATTCACAGAGAGCCTTTGACTGCCAACTGGATGGCCAAGGCATGTTCCCTTTTCTGACTGATGAACATTGTTAGAGCCTATTGGGTAAGCCTGATACCATGTGGCCAAGTTTGGGTTGTTTTGAAAGGCAGTGCAGGGCTCTGGAAGATCAGAGAGATGTCACCCCATTCAGAATGTAACTTTATAGTCATTTATTTATCCTTAGATACTTAGAACATTCTTGGCCTGTGCTGGATATTGTTCTAGGTAAGGGCGGTGGCTCATTGAAAAGGTCCCAGTCTTTCTTGGTGCTTCCAGTTTTTAAGTGCTAAGTAACTTAATCATTCAGTTTTGCGGAAATGGAAATGATTAATTTTTGTGACTCTTGTAATATCTGGTGGGATAAGATCCCTGTTTCCCAAAACTGGAGTCACCTATCTATGTAGACTATTGTTATGGGGTGAACAATAGCCCCCTCAGAATTCATTTGTGAGTCCTAAATCCCAGTCCTCAAAATACAACCATAGACATTAGGTTTCTTCTTTTATTTTAAATTTTGTATATGTGTGTGGATGCATGTATGTATATGAGTATTGTCATGTATGTGAGTGTATGTGTGCTAATGCACATGTGAGAGTGCATGTGTGCTATGTAGACACCCAAAGTTGAAATCGGGTGCCTTTTTCAATCCCTCTCCACTTTATTGACTGTCAGAAGATTCTTGCTAACTGGAGGTTGCAGTTCCAGCTAGTCTGTGTAGCCAGCTTACCCCAGAGACTCCACATTTCTGCCTCCTGAGAACTGTGACTCCAGGTCACAGCTGTGCCTCCCTTGGCTTTTATGTGGTTTCTGGGGCTCTGAACTCTGGTCCTCATGCTTGGGTGGCAGGGTGGCAACCACTTTATGCACTGAGCCATCTCCCTGGCTCGCAGGTCAGGGTTTTAAAGAGGTAGTGAAATTACAATGAAGTGAATGAGTTTGGTTCTCATCCAGCATGACTGACATCACTGTAGGAGAAGGGAATAGGGACACAGATATGTTCAGAGGGAAGACACTGATAGGAGACAAGAGAAAATGAGCCATCCCCAAGCTGGAGAGACAGGGACAGACCCTTCCCTCACATCTCTCAGAAAGATGCTAGGGGAGATCCTCTCTGACTTCCTGTCTCCAGAGCAATGAGATGATCTGTTTCTTATGCTTATCCCACCAAGTCTAGGGCAGTTTGATACAGCAGCCCTAGCAAACCAATGCATATATGTGAGTCTATCTGTATTATTATTACTTACACATTTATTACATGCCGTCTGTGTCTCTATTAGCTTCACTGGGGAAGGTAAGTAGCCAAGCCAGAGATGTGAGATAGGGTGATTGGTCTGGATTTGAGATGGGAGGAAGGACAGCACAAGGGTTAACAAGGATGGAGAGAGAGAGAGAGAGAGAGAGAGAGAGAGAGGAGATGAGGAGGGAGGTGGGCAGGAGGGAGGGAGAGAGAGAAAGAAAGGAAGAGGAAGAAGAAAAGGAAAGAAGGCAGGTGCTTTGAAGGAAAAAATAGCTCTTGAAAGTAGAGATCTCAGGCTGGAATTCTGCTTGCATCTTAATAACTTCATCTCTGTAGAAGCAGCCTCTGCCCTCCCCAGAGGTCTGCTTCTCCTTGATGTCATGTTTATTGAATTGTCTTGTTTTACAAAGAAACAAATGGCTTCATGTTGGGCTAATTCTCCTTTCTCTCAGATGTACTAAAGATTTCAAGCGAAGGACTCCTTGTAATTACACACTTTGGCGTTTCGTTAATGCTGGGATTTAGAGTTTTAAGCCCAGTGGGTAGAGACTGTTACTAATTTGTCATCTGGCCTTGTGCCCCGACCGCTGATGGCTCTGGAGACAGCATCAGGCATCCAGATAGATGGTGAGAGAAGCCATCGAGCTGAGCAGGGGATGCTCCTCCATTCCTGTCCTGTGAGTGGGATGATCTATGACAGAGTGCCGACATGTGAAGCTGAGAAGGAACGGTGGGGTATGATCTCAAAGATGCAGAGTAAGTGCTGCAGACATCTGTGGGTGACAGGGTGCATTTCCAGGGCTCAAACGGCATGACAGTCACCACAGGGTGTGAGGCCTCTCATGCGCTAGTCTCCTTGGTCAACTCCCAGGTGCCTCTTCCTGTCCTGGCCGAATATGCTCTTCCAGTTGGCTTGTGCCAGATGCCAGGACCATCCATGGGTCTGGCTGCAGCTCCACCTTGTTCGTATATATCAACGACTTCTGAGGGGCTAGTGTCCACTACTGTTTCAGGGCTGAGACCCAGGAGTGAAGGCCTGATGAGAGCCTTGCACTCTTCCTTCAGTACAAGTGTGTGTCTCGCTGCACAGCCCACTGTGTTAGCGTGTGGTCAGACTGACTTGTGCCAACAGTTCTTGGGGCTGTTGGCAACTGGCCAGGTTGACAACATATATCTTCAGATTAAGCCATCGAGCCACATGGTTCTTTCCCTCCTTTTTCCTCCTTCCATTTTTAGCCAAGAAGCTCACTGGAAGAAACCTTGGCCCCCTTCACATCTTGGGCCAAAGTAGGCACGGGTTTTCCTTTGTGACACCATTAAGAAAGTTGTATTTTAGTCTATTAATATACCTTTGAGAAATAAACATTTATTTATTTTTTAAAATTTGTAGATCTTATAATTTTTCCATATTAGTGTAGCCCAGTTGCCTTCTTTCTGGCTACTCTTCCCTTAGCCTTTCCATAAACTAAGATTATGATTTTCCCACCATACTTGGCTAGTTCCTTGTTAATCTGGCTTCAAGCATCCACCTTCTGCAACTCCCTTGTGCAGAGCCACAGACCTAAGACTAAAATCCCTGGTGCACTTGTTTCTGGTGATGCTCCTGGTACCTACAGTGCAGCAAGAGATGCAGTCAGAATCCATACACACAAAGATTAGCATGATACAGCATGAGAAAAGTAATGAGCTATGGGGGATATTTAGAAGAGTAGGGGCCAGGGGTGCCAAGAAATCTCAGAGTGCACTTCCTGAAGAAAGTAAAGTTTGTGTGCAACACTGACAGAATGGCCACAAAGGAAGAAGATAAATAGAAGCTCTGTAAATTGGCACTTAGGGATAGACACTCGACACATGCCATTCTGGTTGCTGTCTCAGCTCTCCTCCCAACAGTCTCTGCGATCTTGGGCAAATTGCCAGACTCTTTGTCCTCCAGTTTCCCCAGTAGTAAACTGGGAAAGAATAATAGTATTTGTCTGATGGATTGCTTCAGAGCTATGCCAAACATGTTCTGCAAGACACACAGCTAAAACACAACACGATTACTATGGTGGAGAACACAGAGAGATCGAAGAGTAGAACCTAAATGAAGCTAAATACCTAAATACCAGCCTTTGGGCAGCCAGATGAGACCTCCAGATCAGGTTGCCATTGGTGAGATAGGAAAAAAAGGGGTTATTTTAAGGGGGGGGTGGATGTGTATGAAAGGTGCATTAGTTACTTTTCTATTGTTATGATGAAGCACCATGACCAAAGCAACTTATAGAAGCATTAAATCATTCTTACATTTTCAGATGGTTAGAGTCAGTGATGACTGAGCAGAGATGTAGTGGCAAGAGCAGCCCAGAGCTCTCCTTTTGATTTCTAAAACAGAGAGAGGAGGGCACACTGTAAATGGTGATAGTTTGTTGACACCTCAAACCCTGCCCCTGGTGACACACCTCCTCCATGCCCACAGCTCCTAATCCTTCTCAACAATTCTACTTCCTGGTTACCTCAGTCTTCATTTCCTGGCCAGAAGCAGATCAGTCAGACAGGCATCTAACCAGCTAGTCCAATGGGAAAAGCCCCTAGATAGTTCTTCCCTTCTTTCTTTTTCCATTTTATTTCGGAAGAGGCCTTATGTGGGAAGTTATCTGCCTGATGGATCTCTCTGAGGTTATGCCAAGCACTCCTTGCAAGACGTATAGCTGCTAGCTACAGAGCAACATCATTAGCCCTAGATGACCTGGAACTCTTTATGTAGCCCTGGCTGGCCTTGAACACACAGAGATCCTCCTGCCTCTGCCTCCCAAGTGCTGGGATTAAAAGTGAATACTGAGAAGGCATTTTATTTCTAACTAGATGGGCAAGTAGGTGGTGGAGGTGGTGAATACTTAAGGCGCAGTGGCATCTCCCACTATTTCCTAAGAGGAGTACCCAGCTGTGGGGCTTGCCCCAAGAGGATGGTTAAAGTAATTGGCTCCTTTAATTGTCCCAGAAGCTGTCTTTCCAGGAGAATGCCATAAGAGCATCATACTAGACACATGCATCAGCTACAAGCTAATGCCTTTATGATAAGGATTTTTCTTTACACGTTTCTATGGACCAGAAAGGGACTGAAAAATCCATGGAGTGTTAATTGCAGTTGAAAGGAGATGAAGTCAATTGGATGTACTAATTGGAAAAAATTGTCAAAAACCTCAAAACCTAACTTCGGGCATTTTCTTCCCTCATCTTCCTTTACTTAGAGGGTTTCTGAGAGTCATTTTAATATCTTCACTGGTTAGGAAAAGTGTGGTGAGTACCTCTTCTCATATGGACCTTGCACACTCATCCAGTCCTCAGTAGACAGAGGCTGACGAGTTGATGCTGGAGATGTTAAGGGAG
Organism: Bramus lutescens; assembly: GCA_001685075.1. NCBI lineage: Eukaryota > Metazoa > Chordata > Mammalia > Rodentia > Cricetidae > Bramus > Bramus lutescens. The sequence goes on along the minus strand of LOEQ01000212.1, from coordinate 267,592 downwards.
ATGTCTTGACTATGACCCTTCTTGTACCAATCTACAGGGCAGGAAGAACCCTCCTCTGGGATGTTATAGGATGGGATAGCAGAAGGAACCTTAACCATGACTTAATCAACTCTTCCTTAAAGTGTGTTCTGCTAGTTCCCCAAGATACTTAAAGATGTTCCATTTTATGGTTCACTCAAACTAGAAGTGATGGCTTGAAGGATACTGACAAGTCTGTCTGGAGTTTTCAGTCTTTGCTATGCTGTCATCAGCACTGTGATGGTTCAAGAAGGGATTAAGCATGAACCATATTAATGGGGCAGAGTATAGTATTGTTTTTTTAAGCAGCCTTTCTATGTTAAGGCTCATGGCAATACAGGTGTTCTGTGGAGGTCTAGCACACATGGAGCAGGTCTTATCCTATAACTAGAACACATGGAACAAAGGCAATGAGGTCCAAGGTTGGACTGGAGCTGCTCCAAGCCATTCCTTTAGAGTTCCAGAATTCACATCAGGGAGGCTATAGCACCATTCCACCATTGATTGGATGTCTCAGGGAAATAGCTTTTTTGATTGCATTTGACCTCTTTGGGACAGCATATTTATTCGTCATTCTTCTTGTTATAAAAAGTCATGTGGCTATAGAATATGTAATATATTTAATATAACATGTTCTCTTCCAAATAGACTTAAAGGAATGCAAAAAGGTCTCAATTGCTTTTTATCTTATACAATTTGCTCTATAGAATTGACTACCAAACAAGATTGGGATTTTTACTATTTTTGCAATTTCAATGATTCAATGCAAAGATCTAGGGAGATGACTTGGTTAATAAAATACATGCCTCACAAATATGGAAACCTGAGTTTGTTGGATCCCCAGAACCCAGGTGATAAAAACTGTGTTGTGGTGCATGTGTGTAAGTGTCCACCCTGGGCAGGCACAGACAGCAGAACCCTATGGCTCATTGGCTAACTAGCCTAGCCTAAACAGTGAGTTTCAAACCAGAAGCAACTTCTAAAAAGATAAAAGGAAGGAAGGAAGGAAGGCAGGCAGGCAGGCAGGCAGGAAGGAAGGCAGGCAGGCAGGCAGGCAGGCAGGCAGGCAGGCAGGAAGGAAGGAAGGAAGGAAGGAAGGAAGGAAGGCAGGAAGGAAGGAAGGATGGAAGGATGAAAGGAAGGAGAAAGAAAACAAGAATTAAAGAACTGGAACGATAACTCAGTACTTAAGAAGAACATTAGCTGCTCTTGCAGAGGACTTGGTTCAGTTCCCAGTACCCAAAGGGTGACTCACCACTGTATGTAACTCAAATCCCAGGGGACTCAACACCCTCTTCTGGCCTCCTTGGGCACTGCACACATTTGGTAGACATACATGTATATAGCTACTCACACATAAACAAAATTGTTTTAATCTTTAATAATATTGTAATGATTATGACTGGGGAATGATTGCTGGGTTTATATTCTGGCTCCACGTGCATGTACGAACGTGCTTGCATCCACATGTGAACACACATACACAAACCTTCCATGCATTATTTTCCCAGGAATGCAATCACAAGGGCCTATGAGTGAGAGAAATGCTGATGTGTCTATTTACAGACGTGAGCAGTATTTGAAGAGTTTTGGCGTTTATTTGTTGGAAGGTTGTCTGGGGCTGTGATTCTCATCTCTCTATTTCAAAAGCACCAGGGTCATTGTGTCTCTCAGCTCTGTAGCTATTCAGATCTGCTCAGTGAACCTCTAGCTGGTGTCACATCCAGGTAACAATCAGGAAACCTCTCCTTACTATATTTTTCAAACAAAGCATTTTGTGAATGGTAGGTAGTTTTTTTCTTAATGGTAGTCATGTCTGCCATGATTGCTTATGTGATAATTTTCCACATAAACATTTTATGTGTAGTTTTTTTCTCATTTATTCACCACCACAACAATTGCTAAGTCTTAATACATTGACCTTAAATATGATAAATCGTTTCTCTGTGCCTCACTTTCCTTGTAAGTAAAATGAGGATGGGAGTCTAGAACATCTTGGAATTCCCAGGTTGAATTAGAACATGTGGTTTAGGTTTAATGGAATGAGCTAGCCTATAAGGGGTCTCTTCGGCATTTCCCAAGGGCCAAATGATATTCAGTGCTAGAGGCAAAGTTTATATTAGATAAGATATTGCAGGTTCCTCCCTTTGCTCTCTCTCTACCAGTTTGCCAAGCCAGCTAGGTCATAAATACTGTTGGGAAGAGTCTTGGTGTAATTGTCAGAGGTGATGTACCGTGTCAGCTGCTGAATCCTGAATGACTCTGCCTGGTAGTGTCTTAACCAGATGAAATTTGATGTGCTCTTTCATGTACACAGGGGCTCGGGCAATTTGAGCCTGCTGGTTAATCTGCCATGAACATCTTTTGTATGATGCCTAGGCTGTCACTATTTAAGAGCATTAATATTTATCAAACATCTTCTGTAATGAGATGTGAGCCTTTGCCTACTGGAATTCTAGCTCAGATTTTTAGATTTGCATGTTCCCCTAGTCAAGCTGCTGAATAATTTATTTATCATATTGGATAAATAAAGCAGACAGATGATTTCAAGGAGTTGTTGAAAAACATATTTTTCCTTCTCACAGAGTCCTGGACTCTGAGGGGTGCTGTGGTCTGAGTATGAAACACCCCATGAACATGCACCTTTGAATTCTTGGCCAAGTGGCAAGACTGTTTGGTCTTTTGGAACCTGGGGAATGGATGACAGGATACTACAATAGGTGAACTTCAGGGCTAAAGTATAAGCTCACTTCTAATGCTGTCTTCCTCTTGACCCACTGTGTAAACAAGCAGCAGTGGTATCTTCTACCATGCCTTCCCAGCCAGGATGGACTCTTATCCCTGAAACCCTGAGCCAAGATAAACCTCTGTTTGCTTAGCCTTGTTCTGTCAAAGCGACGGGTAAAGTAACTAATACAGGATAGTGGTGGATTAAAGACTTGGGAGTCAAATATGTCCCATAGATCTGTTTGAATACTAATCTTCTTTTACAAAAAAGTTATCCTTTAAGAGTAAAATTGGGTGTCGCTTCCCTTGTTCCACTCCATGCAGGTGAAATGATCCTCCCCCCCCCCTTAGCACTGAGCTCTTTGCTTGCCCGCCTCTCATTCCAGAATCACCACGGTGTGGCTCTGTCCCCCGTCACTGAGTCACTGAGGCAGAGCTGAACAGAAAGTCCTTTCTTTGTTTCCCATCCACAATGGCTGTCACATAGTGGGTCTTCTCAAAGACTCTTCGTACAGGAACAAAGTGAAATATGGGGGCCCCTGGGCCTGCTGTTGCCTTGTGTAGTCACAGAAGTGCGTCGGGTGGTCGAACCGATGGAACCAGCTAATGAGGCCTCCTGCATCCAGCAGCTCTTCCCTGCAGAAGAAAGCTGACAGGGACAATGGAGTTCTCACCTGCCTTGCTTGGCAAAGTTCCTAAATGTGGCTCTTGAGAGGATGTTAGTCTTTTCTCTTCAGTGCCGGCATGAGCTGAATTCACATTTTTTTTTTTGCTTGTAGCCCCCACAATCTATTTCTGTCTGTTGCAGTAATTGGCATATTATAATAATGCCTGCTTGGATTTGTATCACTGTACAGTCACTGCTCACTCTCCATATCTGCCTCTTCCACTCTCCTGATCATGTCTGAGTCACAATCTGTTTAGCACACGACCTGACACGGTGGAGGCATGCTGCCAGCAAGGTGTGGATCAATGAGTGTGTGTGTGCGTGAGTGGTGGCCCAGGGGAGCTCATTCGTCAAACCTCACCCTCCCACAGCAGTGTTGAGGCGCTGGTAAAACCACTTATGGCCCCATTTCACAGGTGCAGAAACCAGCCCACCAAGCAAGTTGGAGAACTGGCTCATGACTTCAAAGTTAATAAAGAACAGAGCCAGGACTCACACCTGGGACTCTGAGTGCTTAAACCACGCCCCTGACTCACAGCTACCGCTCCTGTTTCAGGTGGACTAGATAAAACTGAGCTAATCAAAGGGCCATGAGACCCACTGAGCCAGTCTTTATGTCCAGGACAGGGTTTAAAAATGATAGCTTCTATATTTTAAAAAGACTTTAAGATTTTATTTTCTTTGTGCTTGTGCATCTCGGTGTGTCTGCATATGTCTGTGTGCATGATGTATATACTTACATATGTGCACATGCCAACAGAGATCAGAAGAGGACCTCCGATCCCCTGGAGTTAGAGGTACAGGTAATTATAAGCCACCCATTGTGAGTGCTGGGACCTGAACTCTGGTCCTCCAAAAGAGTAGCAAGGGCTCTTTTTTTTTTCTTTTTTCATTTTTTTGGGGGGAAGGGGTTCAAGACAGGATTTCTCTGTGTAGTTTTTGGAGCCTGTACTGAAACTAGCTTTTATAAAACAGGCTAGCCTCGAACTCACAGAGATCTGCCCGCCTTTGCCTTCCGAGTGCTGGGATTAAAGGCATGTGCCACCTTCACCCAGCCTCTATTCTTTATTGGGTTCTTTAGACCAGGGCTCAGTAGATGACAGACACTTCAAACAAGTCATCCTAGTAAACTAACACAACAAAGTGGCTGTTAATCACTTTGGTCTGACATATGAGAAAGCCAAGACTTTGGAGGCCCAGTGACTGGTGCATGGCCAGAGGTTTATTCAAACTACATCTGCAATTTAAACTCAGGTCCTTTGACTTCAGACCCCACTCTAACACCAGACTTTACCTTCTCCTGTGAATGACCAGTTTTCTTTTGAACTGTCATACTTTCCTACCAGGTCAGAGCTCTGTGAGTGATTTTTGACTTTGGGCAAATGATCAGACACACCTGGGCCTCATCTACTGTCTGCTTTATAAAAACAAAGAAATTAATATCTAGCTTTTGGGAGTGCCATATGGATTAACTGGTACTCCAGGAAGTATGTGCTCCGTAAGCTTTGACGCCTTCTACGAATGCAAATTATTACTGCTTTGTGGAAAAGCAACAAGCTATTGTAATAATAATTTGATTGAATGAACCCTATTGAGGTGATACTGTGGGCCAGGCGTGATCAAAATAAGAGAAATAATTCTATTCACCTCTGAGCATCACGCTATTAAATTTCCAGCCAGAGATTCTGTCTCCCCTGTTTCTTTTCTGTTACTAACCTGCTGGGGAAATTACCTAACAAGAAAGGAAACAAAATAAGCTAAAGCAATCTTGTTTAAAATTGTCCCCGACTACAATGTTGTTTATTATTTTGTAACTGTTTCAATAATACAGCATCCTGCTCAAGAGTGGTCTTGCCATTATTGCAATTTTCCTCTTCCTCTGACCTCTTTAGACAGTCTGTGTCTATAAACTGTCCTTTTCTCAGGAAGAAAAAAAGGCGGAAGCACGGAGAACAAGTTTGAAAGCTGTAGACACTGTACAACTGCCATATGCTGAATGCTCTGTGTGTGCTAGTGAACTATCTTATTTAATGATGTTAATTATTCGTTTAAAATGAGAATTCAGTGTCTGCAATAATACATACAAATCAATATGTGTGTGTATGTGTGTGTGTGTGTGTTGTGTATACTCCTGGAGGTCAGAGGACAGCCTTATTATGTCACCCCTTAGGTTCCTTCCACTTTTTGAGACGGGATCTCTCATTGGCCTGGAATTTCACCTTGCTGGCTAGGCTGGCTGGCCAGAGAGCCCCAGGGATCTGCCTGTCTCCACCTCCCATCTCACCACCCCTGGGATTTCAAGGTGACTCACTCAGCTTTTTGTTTATCCTAGGGCTGTGTCTCAGGTCTTCACATTCATGAGGCAGTGCCTTTACTAACTGCATTATCTTCCAAGCACTTGGTTTATTTATTTGAGATACCATCTGGCAGTGCCGACCAGACTGACCTTGGACTCATGATCCTCCTGCCTCATCCTCGGGAAGCTGGGCTTACAAGAATGCACCTCCAGCTCTTTGGCCTCGGCAGCAGAAGCAAGATGACGAAAGGAACATCATCCTTCAGAAAGCGTCGCAACAAGATGCACACATTGTGCCGCCGCTGTGGCTCTAAAGCCTACCACCTTCAGAA